>OX941082.1:94280547-94773047 GCA_954870635.1 Arctium minus | reverse complement strand
ATAAAAATAATTAATATGAGTAATAATAAATCAAAGAAATTAATAATTACTTTTAGTTAGAAATTAGAAATTAATTTTTAACTTTTAGTTAATAATTTACAATAATATGAATTTATAACTTATAATTAATATTGATTAATGATACTTAAACCTTAATGCCATGGTATTGAAATTTGAAACACGTAGATGGTTGGTCAAATATGACTTTTTTTCAATAAGTTTAAAAAATAAGTTAGTTTATAATTATCAGACATGACGTAAATATATTGAATATTATGATAAAATAATAAAACGTAAATTTAATTTTTTTATCACTTATTGTAACAACCCCCTCCCCCCTAGTTTCGGCGTGGTCAAGAACGGGACGATGTCACAGTTCAAGGGACATTCAAAACAAAAATAAATCTACTGGGTAGATTTATAAAATTCAGAATTTGACTAAACCATTAAAATCGCGAAATTACAACATATGAAGACAATTGATATACAATTATATTTACATAATGACAAGTACAAAAGAACCAAAAAGTAGATTATCCGAAGATCTTCAAAGGAAGTCCAAAATATTTGTCTTCTCTTATCTATATTTTGATCCCTTGTCTAATCATCTATGTACCTGTCGTGTCAACAAAACGTTGAACAATTTTGCCCAGTGAAAGGATTATATTATAAAAAACGATAATCTAACAAGTGGAAGTTGAAATGAAATAAAGAAACATTGATATCAATAAATATAAAAAAAATATTCAATAAAAAGTAGACTATGAAGGCCTATCAAATTCATATTCGTATTTCATATCATTTAAAATATATAAAAAATGCATTTATAAAATAACAAAAACCGTAAAACCAACCGAACATTAAAAAGATGTAACAAGGATCACAAAGACCAAATCATATCACAATGACACGACATTCTCACGGGTTGATCAGACCACATAAGTCCCATAGGGTAGCAGTGTGGGCACACTCTCCATCTAACCCCTGCCGTGGATAATCACGACCCGATTCGTGTAACTAGGATCGATCCATTGTCCCCTCGATAGCCATTACTTGGCCAGAACCTATACCTGTCCATTCTAAGTGAGGACGCCACGATTGTATAGCTACCATGGAAGGATCCTGAAAGTCAATTTCGGGCAACAAACCCTGCAACTGATAAAAAGGCACTATGGAATGGAGTAAAGGGATATTGGTGCCCCAAATGACCGAGTATTCGATAAAAATCAAAAAATGGAAATCATAGGTCTACAACACATGCGACCAGCGACCTCATGGAAACAAGTTCCAAAATCCATTAAACCTTGAAGATTTTAAGTCAAATGTTCAACAACGATTCTTATTCAAAATGAAGAAATATCATATAATCATTAATCAAATAATTCTTAACGAAGTAATAATGTCACATGATAACTTACAACCAAAACAAATTCCAAAAGTTCAATACGAAAAGTTACCATTTCACCAATGTGATAGGTAATACATGGTGTACCATGTTCAAGGAGTAGACACTCATATACAAATACGTGTCCAAGTATCAAACGAAGGTAGAAATCTGTACCTTCAAATATAAATGCCTCATGAAATTTTTATACACGTGGTTGATCGAGTTCTGACAAATCGAAGGACTTATACAATATACAATGCATTTAAAATTTGTACCTACTACACTCATGATAATATAAGTCTAACACCCTTTTGAATCTTCTTTGTAACTTAAACTTGAGTTATAATAAATCCTAGTAGGCTTATAATACAAGGGTAGAGGTTAACATGGATGTTAAATAAACCAAACAACTAAAATTCGACTGCACAGAATAGCACAATTACACCTCTGTTTTTGGCTTAATTACCTTACTTAGAAGCCAAACTAGGTGCTCACGTCTAAAAAAGGTTGTAGGTCCATCTCTTATTATTCAAATCGATTTATAACCACCCTATTTGGAGAAACGACCAATTATATATGATTTTTTCTAAAAACAATGTGCACATCCCGTTTTTCATAGGTCCAGTTTCAGAAAATTACTGTTTCGAGCCGCTTAGAGCCATAATTTGGTCTTGGTGTAAACTGCGAAGTTGTATTAGACACATTGGGCTTTCCATCAGTGTATTGCACACCTCAATTGGACCCACGATTGATTTTATATGAGTTTTTCAAAATGGGGATAGAAAGTTAAAATCAACAGGATTGTAAATGCCTCTTAGACATTTCATCAAACACCTTGTGGGCATTAATCCTTGGAGCTCAAAACCATTTCAATGGTTTCATTCCTTTGCCCACTTTTCGTACCAAAAGCTAACCAAACTCCAAATTTAACATTTCTAACACAAAATCACAAGTCAAAACTTTATCAACATAACTTGCAAAAATCAACAAATTCAAGAACAAATATGAAATTCTATCTTACATTGTTTGAGTTAATGATACTAACTTCAAATCCTTATGTAAAAACAACTCATTCTTCACTTTCTTAAACCTAATCATATATCACCATTCAGATTTGAGCATGAACCCTAAATAACATGAACTTCTTATGAATTAAAGAAGAAAACTTACTTTAAGATTCTACAACTTCTCCCAAGAAATTTGAGGTTGAAAACAACAATTGAGGAAATAAAAGAGCCGATGTCGATGTAGAAACTGATGAACCAAGATCACAAGATCGTAGAGAGAGAATCTAGAGAGAGAAAGTACGCTTCAATGCAACAGTGAATTGTATTCAAACAGTGTTCGGTTTCTTACAAAACAAACAAGCCAAGGGAACTTAAATATCCCAAGGCACTAACAAAGCAGATAACACTACTGAAAGCAGTAAAATAAATACAATGATTACTATAAAATCAGATCTAACAATCTCCCCCTTAGTAATCATTGGCGCCGAGGTCTTCAAAAAAAAAACAAACTTCAAAAACAGCATTGACCATCTAGACGACTTTGAAGGATCATTGACGTTCTTCTCGTTGACGCAGTCTGTTCAGCCCAACTAACACTTCCAATCGTCGCAGAGTTGAACGGAGATTCAGTCTGTCTTGAATAGTGTCTAAAGATCTACGGATCAGACGAATTTCATCGTTTTCAAACATATATGACTCTCTTCTTGTTTCCAAAAACTTTCTTCTAGCCTCTTGCAAACGATGCTCCAACTGAAGTTTGATCACCTTTAGAGTTCCATCAGAGTAATATCCAACTTCATCAAATCGTAGAAAGCATTTTTCACTTGAGTTGTTCTTGTATACTACTCCGTATGGATCTTTGATAATGGTGAATAACGAATAAGATTCTAGATTCTGCAAACTCCGGTTGGGTCTTTCCAGATTAACCACAGGCTGAAAACTTTCGACGACCATCTGAAAGTCAAAAACACGAAAAAATCGGATTTGTCGTCGAATGAATCGTTTAAGAACATAAAGAGTTTGAGAAACATCCTGAGTCCGGTGATAAAGATTCCTGAAGTGATCATATAGGAAATCAACATCATCAATTGAAAGATCAACAAAATCAGCCTCTGAAAAAATGTACCGCTTGCAGTCTCTTCTTTCCACTTCAAGATTTGGATACCAAATGTTCATGAACTTACAAATTGTGACACTGAGGACTCGAACTATTAGATGAGGAGAAGTAACAGTGTTATTTCTTCTGCGCTGGCACTTGATAAAAGCTAAGTATTCATGCTGATAAGCTTCTGATTCTTTCTCTACTCCAAGAATGGCATATATATTGAGTGTCCTTCTAGAAACAAAGATGTTGCTTTGGATATCTTCAAGAAAAGCAGTTCTGAGTCTAGAAGCCATATATCTTTGCTGTAGATTTCTCTGCCTTTGCTGCCTAGATAAAGCTTCTCCTTCTTCTAGAAGAGATGGAGGAATTACTGGTTCGGAAGAAGGAATAACTACTTGAGCTCTAGACGACTCACCAACTTCAAATGCACTTGTCGGAATATTGGTTGTCGGAGCAGAACTAGTTACTGGAGTAGACAAAGATTGATCAACTTCTGGAATCTCACCTTGACTTGGAAGATCAGCATATAATAATTCAGCCTCTTTTGTATCTGATGCATCCATGAAAACAGAATCATCCTCTGTATCAGATAAGATGATGATATTGTTGCAATCTTCTTCTTTAACATGAGCAACTTTCTCAAATCTAACTTCTTCATCATCATCTGAATTTATCTCAATAAAGTTTGCGAAGAAAGATCTCATGTAATTTGCTGCTTCTGATTCTTCAACTTCATTAGCTCTACCTGAGACATCTAGATTCACATAAACTACAATTTGCATATTATTAAAATTTGCTTCAGACAAATTAAATTCATTATGCAAAGCAGTTACATCAGCATTGTCAATCATGATATTAATTAAGTCTTGGATACTGCAATCTTGAACTGTATCAGCAGTCTTTTCTCTATCTTCAGCCACTTCTTCTTGAACAACTTCTCGTGCTTCAGAAGACCCTTCTGTTCTTTGTCTCTTTGCCATCTCCCCCTCATGACCTTGATGATCGGGATCATCTTGGTCATGTCTTCGTTTAAGAGACGGACCGGCCTCAGTTCTGCAACTTTGTTCATGAATATCAAGCCTGGAAGATAAATCAGAGAAAGTTTGAGATATAAACGATTTGAGATCAGCAAAACTTGATTGAACTTCCGATCTAAATGCTTGAAACTCAGTAGATGAAACATAGATCCTGTCAGATTCAGATGAAGAAACTGGAGGCGGCGTAGATTGAAAGTTCCGAAGCAGAGAAAGAAGATCTTGATCCTGATGTTCTGGTGGCGACATAGAAAGAAGTCGAGCATAGAGCAAATCTGTCAACTCTGAAATAGGAAGATCTGATACTGGAGTGCTAGAAGAAGACACAGGTATATTAGTAGATGAAGAAATTCCATCTGACTGTGTAAACAACGGAGGTAGAGGAATAGACATAATCGCTGAAGCAGAAGATTGAACAGCAGAAGACGACTCTCTTAGAACAACCCCAGATGGACGTCTGAATGGAATTTCTGTAGGAATCACTGAAGTATCAATTTCAGGCATCTTCCCTTTGAATAAAGCTTTTAACTTCAGAATCTGTGCTTCCTTTTCAGCATCCATTCTCTCCGATAACTGCCGAATTACATTATTCAAAGTAGAGAATTTGTCAGTGGAAACCCGAGCTTGATCAGAGGTAAGCTCTACAGCTGATGAAGTAGAATGAATAACTGCAAGTGTAGTTGCTGGAGCTTGACTTTGAACCGAAGCTGTGGCTTGATCAAAAGCTGTATCCAATTCATCTACTTGAAGATGTGCAACTGAAGGATTAACTGGAACTGAATCATCATCAGAGACAACTTCTGTTGAGATAACCACTTCTGGAGTTCTTACTTTCCGTTCATACACTTTCATGTTCGATTGATCAGCATCATCATCACCATCATCTGAATCACTTGTCGTATTTTCACCATCATCAGAAAACTCAGCATTTGTCTCATCATCATCAGCAACTCCAGTTTCATCAGGATTAGCATCTTTTCTAACATCAGTAGTTGCTTCAACTTGAATATCAGCAATGACAGATTCAACGCGATGAGTAGCAACATCTTGTGGTGTTGCAGAAAAATCAACATCTGTCTCTATTACCTGAGTATTTGCTTCAACTTGCTCTTCATGAGTAGTACCAGCTGGACTGCCATGAGAAGGTTCTTCCTGTTCAGCCTCTTCAAAGTCATTTTCTAAACAATAATCAATGACACTGGGATCGGTCATGTCAGCATAATTGGCAATAAGACCATAAGGAATGGTCATAGAAAATGTGAAGGACTTCTTCTGTTTCTTAAGGAAAAGCATCTCAGTATCCGGAACTTGCGGCCAAGATAATCTTCGTGGAATTGCCGGATTGCTTCGAAACATGCTTCTAACAATCAGCTTGAGAAACCTGATAAAAGGAATGAACTTTCGTCGCTTGTTGGTTAACTTGTCTTGCACTATTTAAGATAGCTCGGTCCAGAAAATAATCGTGTAGTCGACATGCAGGTTATAGACTACTGCATGGAACAGTCGAAGATAATGAAGACTAGAACTATCCGTGCCGGTATGTTTAGACGTTAAGCACCTGTTGATGACAGAAAATAAAGAATACCAGACAGGAGGAAGATTAGATTTGTCAAAATCTACAACCCTGTTCAGTGGACCAACATAGCCTAGTCGTTTGATGCCTTCAAACACTTCTTCTTCAGATGGAAACTGATCATATGTTGTCCGTCCAGGTCTAGAATTAGGCTCAGGAAGCTCAAGAATCAACCTTAACCTCTTGTAAGACAGATATGAATCAAATTGATCAATTTGAAGATCAAATCGATGAGGACTTGCCAGTTCGTTCTTTGTGATGGTGTGACAGACTTGCTGAACGTAGACTTCCGGAACATCGGCAACTGAACATAGAGCTTGAGAGAGCGGATGTCCACGAAGAATAGTGCGTATGACAGGATGAATCTTGATGCGATCAAAGTCAACAAAGTAGTTGTTATGCTTATAAGGCATGTACATGACGTTCGGGAACACATCATTTGGATTTCGCCTTGATATAGAAAGATCAGCCCCAACAGATGGAACAGACGGCATAGGTGTATCATGAGATGCCTGATCAGCCGGATCCTGAAGAATGACATTCTCATCTTGAATCATTGGATCAATATTTGTTTGAGAAGTCATGATAACCTGAAACAAAACACATATAAACAATTAGAAAACACAAAAAATAAATAAATATTCCAAGTATAGAATGCGGGTCCTTAAGGAAACAAGAAGGAAGGAATGCGGGTCATGCAGAAAACGCATATAAGGAATGCGTGTCCTGAAGGAAACGCATTATGAGGAATGCGTGTCCTGAAGGAAACGCATTATAAGGAATGCGTGTCCTGAAGGAAACACATTATGAGGAATGCGTGTCCTGAATGAAACACATTGAAGGAAATGTGTGTCCTTAATGGAACGCATATCATACTTGGAAATAACGAAAAAACACAACAGAGTTTGCGTGTCACTAAGGATACGCATAATAGAATATGCGTGTTCTTAGTGATACGTAAACTAAGTTCGGGTTAAAAGCAAATTTCACTATGCGGGTCACAAGTGAAACGCATAGTTGACTATGCGGGTCACAAATGAAACGCATAGTTGACTATGCGGGTCACAAGTGAAACACATAGTTGACTATGCGGGTCACAAGTGAAATGCATAATTGACTTATGCGGGTCACAAGTGAAACGCATACTTGACTATGCGGGTCACAAGTGAAACGCATAGTTCATTTATGCGTGTCACATATGAAACGCATAGTTCACTTAAATTTGAACCAAAATCCCTAGAAAAACGGCTGTTCGAACCCGGAATCCACAAAAACTAAAATTAAAAGCACAAAACACGAAATTAAAGTAAAAGAAAACATACCTGATAGTCGATTATAAGGTCTAAACACAACCCAATACGCAAATCGATCTAAATCAGCTTGAATCTGAGTTTTAGAAATTGATGAACAGTGAAATAATCGCATATCAGTTAAAACGCATAATACGAAACCAAGAAAGAAATCAAAACAAAATAATAAAACAATAATCGAACTACAAACATAGAATGAAAAACAAAAACATATCTGATCTTTCCAAAATCACAATCTGAAATGAACAGTAAAGAGCGCAGGAAGAACAATACTCAGAGAAAATGGAGGGAAGATGAATAGTCAAAACAAGTTCAAATGGAATAAAGAAAAGAAAAAACACTATTACTTCTATATATATTCTAAAAGCAAAATACTTAAAAAAAATAACTACTAAAAAAATACCTGATAAGCCCCCATTACTCCCCCTACACAAATGCACAAAATTTAACAAATTAGTTTAGCATTTGCATAGTAATTTCAGAAAAACTTACCTTATGAATTTCTGATCAGCACAGGAAGAAATTAATCAGTAATATTCACTCCCCCTCAAAAACAGAATATTCTCAGAAATAGAAACCAGATATACACTCCCCCTTGAAAAATGCACAGACCATATGACAAAAACACAGACAGCAAACATAAAGACATCAATATTAAAGATGATCATATTGAATATAAATTTTGTAACAACTGAATATATAAACTTTTAAACACTAAACAAATTAAAGTCTACTCATTAGAATATCCCAGATTTATCAATCGGTTGAAATCAAACGGGAGTTGTTGGATACAGAAACATGTTTCATTGTATATCAAGTTAAGACATGTTCAGATTCAAACACTTACAGGTATCTATTCAGTGTGCTTGCATGCGATCTCTGATTAGCTTCAAGAAAAATGTAATTCTAAACATAAAATGAAGAACTTTGCATGTACAGACACTAAGTCATCAAGAATTAAGATTTTCACAAATTACAGGTTTATCGCAACTCAAAATATATCACCAAGTATCAAGAGATGTGTGCTCATTGGCATCTTTTAGCTGTGTGCACATTGGCATCTTCACATGAGTGTGCTCTTTGGCATCTTTTAAGCTTTGTGCACTTTGGCATCTTTTAATCAAAGAGTTCATTAAGTAAAGAACATGCCGTAAACGTAACTTTCTATCTGACCCTATTGCAGGATTTGGGTCAGCCGCTCCCAGACCAGTTGGCCTTAGGGGACTAGGTGTCAAGCACCCCTTGGAACTTACTTTCCCGGATCAGAAAGGCTACATCGACATATCCTAAACCCATTCATACCAGTAAAACATGACTTTCGATCTGATTCTATTGCAGGATTTCTGTTCGATCACTCCCAGATCAATTGACCTTAGGGGACCAGATGTCAAGCATCCCTCAGAACTTACTTTCCCAAACCAGAAAGGTCACAGGTACAAACTTTTAAACTCAAGGATTTCTGTATTTTAAATGCTTAAAAATAAAATCATCTCAATAACTCAGATCTATATCGAATAACTTAGCCCATATTTTCATTACGATCTACAATTTTGATCACTTAGGTTGTTCAAGCAAAGTAAACCATAAATATGCCGACTCACATATTTTTAAAGCAGTATCTAAAGCGTCAAACATGTTGCTGACTTTTCGATGTTTGAAAGATTTGAACGTTGAACATATAAAACTTAAAATATTAACAAGGCGACTTGTAAAAGATCCTAGACACACATTTTATTCAACTGAAAGAAAATCTGAAATATTAAACTTTATAGAATAAAATTTGTAAAGATTTAAACTTTTAAATTCAATATGCCTAGTTTTGAAAGCAAAAAATTAAAGCGTTTTTCATCTAAAGCTTTTGTAAATATATCAGCAAGTTGATATTCAGTTGGTACAAAATATAATTCAATAGTACCTTCTTCCACGTGATGCTTTATAAAATGATATCTCATGTCTATGTGCTTGGTCTTGGTGTGCTGGACAGGATTGACTGATATCGCAATCGCGGACTTGCTGTCACAATATATTGGCACAGTCTTGTATAGCATCCCGTAATTGCGAAGTTGCGTTTTCATCCAAAGCACTTGAGCACATCAACTAGCTGCAGCAACGTATTCAGCTTCGGCTGTTGATATTGAAATGCAATTTTGCTTTTTCGACGTCCAGCTTATCAGTCTGTCACCCAAAAACTGGAGATGACCAGAAGTGCTTTTCCTGTCCAATTGATTACCACCATAATCTGCATCAGAATAAGCAATTAAACTATAGTCAGAACTTTTAGGATACCATAATCCTAAATAAGGAGTTCCTTTAATATATCTAAAAATGCGTTTGACTGCTAAAAGATGAGATTCTTTTGGTTTTGCTTGAAAACGAGCACACAGGCACGTTGAAAACATTATGTCCGGGCGACTGGCAGTAAGATACATCAGTGATCCGATCATCTCTCTGTATGTCTTTTGATCCACAACTTTTCCATCTGGATCCAGTCCGAGTTTGGCACCGTGAGCCATAGGCGTACCGATTGAGGTAGACTTGTCCATTTTAAGTTTCTTCAAAATGTCAAAGACGTACTTTGACTGATTGATGAATATTCCATCTGGAAGCTGCTTCACTTGTAAGCCAAGAAAGAAATTGATTTCTCCCATCATGCTCATCTGAAATCTAGAGGTCATTAAATCAGAAAACCAATTACACAGAGATTTGTTAGTCGCACCGAAAATAATATCATCTACGTATATTTGTACTAAGCATATATCAAGATTAGTTCTATAAATGAAAAGAGTAGTATCGATCGAGCCTTTGGTGAAGCCGGATTTGACCAAGAAAGATGACAACTCGTCATACCATGCCCGAGGAGCTTGTTTCAGACCATACAAAGCTTTATCAAGAAAATAAACATAATCAGGACGATCTTTGTCAACAAATCCTCTGGCTGAGATACATATACTTCTTCTTTCAATTTGCCATTGAGAAATGCTGTCTTGACATCCATTTGATATACAGTGAAGTTGCGATAAGCAGCGAAGGCTAGAAACATCTGAATAGCTTCCAATCTGGCGACAGGTGCAAATGTTTCGTCATAGTCAATACCTTCTTCTTGTCGATATCCTTTGGCTACTAACCTTGCTTTGTTCCGAACGACGATACCATCTTTGTCCTTTTTATTTTTGAATATCCACTTTGTACCAATGATGCTTTTACCCTTTGGTCGTGGTACAAGTTTCCATACTTTGAGTGCGTCAAACTGATTGAGCTCCTCTTACATTGCTAAAATCCAGTCTGGATCTTCCAACGCTTCAGAAACTTTGGTAGGTTCAATCTTGCTTAAGAAGCAAGTGTACAAACATTCATTGGAAGAAGCTGTTCTGGAGCGAGTAGAAACACTTGCTTGAGGATTCCCAATAATTTGATGAATTGGATGAGATCTTGTCCATTTTGTTGTATGAGGGAGATGATCAATAACTTCTTGAACCACTTCTATTTGTTGAGGAGGATCTTCAGAAGAAATAATGTCAGAAGATGATACAGATATGATTTCAACTAGAGTAGGAGGTATTTCCATGACATCAGATTCAGTCTCTTGTTGACCAGAAGTAGCTTGTACTTCTTGTTGAACATTTTCTTCTTGAAAAACTTCATCTTCTACAAACTCCTCATGGACAGTTTCAGCAATTTCTGGTTCAGAGATGACTTGATCAAGATGATGTTCAGATGGTATGTCTTGAATTTCAGGAGATACTGAAGCAACATCAGGTTCAGAGGTTGGTGCAGCGGAATTAGGATTAGATGCACTCACAGATTCCTGATTCAAGACATTTGACACATTATCAGTGTTTGATTTAGGAACATCATCATAAAAATTTTCAAACAAAAAATCAAGATCAGAAAGATTAGACAGAGAAGTAGAAGGATCCTGATTTGTCGACTGAAGTGCAGGTTTTGAACTAATTTGTTCAGAAGCTGAGTTTCTAATAATAGCGGGTTCTGAACTGTGTTGTCCAGAAGCCAAATCTGCAGCTTCATCAAATTTGACATTCACAGACTCTATCACTTTTCTTTCAGAGATGAGAAAGACTCTGTAAGTAGCAGAGTTAGAAGAATAACCCAGATATATGCCTTCATCTGCCTTTGGACTAAATTTATTCAGATTATCTCTGTCATTCATAACATAGCATTTACACCCGAAAGACTTGAAATATTTGATGTTGGGTTTGATACCGTTCATCAATTCATATGGAGTCTTGTTGAACCGGCGATGTATAATTGATCTGTTTTGAGTATGACATGCAGTTGATATGGCTTCAGCCCAGTGAGACAAAGGAAGACCTGAATAAGCAAGCATAGATCTAGCAGCTTCCACAAGCGTTCTGTTTCTTGTTTCAACAACTCCATTCTGTTCCAGTGTTCTTGCAGCAGAAAACTGTTGTTGTATTCCTTGATCATCATAGAATGCTTGAAGAGTTGAATTCTTGAATTCTGTGCCATTATCTGATCTTACAACTTTGACGTGCTTTTGCTTATTTGTCTGAATAGTTTTGATGAGGTTGATGAGAATTTCGGGTGTCTCGTCTTTAGATTTGAGAAATTTCACCCATGTATATCTGGAGTAATCATCAACAACAACCAAAACATACTTCTTCTTCCCTATACTCTTTGTCTTCATTGGTCCGCACAAATCAACATGAATTAGATCTAGAATGTCCGCAGTGCAATGTTCAGGCTTTGGCTTATGAGAAGCTTTCTTCATCTTTCCTTTCTCGCAGTCCTGACAGAGATGGTCTTTCTGGAAATGGAGGATTGGAAGACCTCTCACGGAATCATTCTTGACCAAGCGATCCATATATTTGAAATTGAGATGAGCTAGTCGACGGTGCCACACCCAGCTTTCATGAATAGAGGCTTTTGATAGAAGACAAATATCTGATGGAACCATTACTTCGGAAAGATTAATGGTATAAAGATTTGATCTTCTCTTTCCAACAAGTAAGTCCATGCCACTATTATTCTTTACAGTAACTCTTTTAGATTTGAAACTGACTTCAAGATCTTTATCACAGAACTTTCCGATGCTGAATAGATTGTGACTTAATCCTTTGACATAGCTTACTCTTTTGACAGTTATGTTACCTTGAATAAGATCTCCATAACCAAGAATGGGAGCTGTCTCGCAGTTTCCAAATTTGACACGACCGCAACATTTTTCTTTAAAATTTGAAAGTAGATATTTGTTGCCAGTCATGTGTTTGGAACACCCCGAATCCAGATACCATAATTGATTTAGCTCAGATTCATTGGTTGAAGTCTCCTCATCCTCATCATCACTGTTGTCGTCTCCAATAAAACACATAGCAGCAGTCTCAACATTGTCAGCTTCGTTATCTGAGTGGTCCAACCAATATTCCTCCTCAGCCAACAAAATTGTTCCACTTGCTTTCTTCTCAGCCAAAGCTAATTTTTCTTATAGAAATCCACATCTTTCACAATCTTCGTTCTGCATTCCTTTGAAATATGCCCGGGTTTGCCACAGTTGTAGCAAGTCACAGCCTTTTTCTCTTCTTTCTTTGGTTCAGCTGCTGTACCAGGCTCATATTTGGGAAAGAAAGACTTTGATGTAGAACCGGGTTCTACGTTCTTTGAACCAGAATAGAAACGAAGATTGTTTGAGCCTAACCGTTTCTGATATTTCTTTTGATAGTGCTGACTTAGAAGAATCATGGATTTTTCCAATGCTTCGCCATCGTCATCTGTTGACCCATCGTAAGCAGACTCAGTCAAGGCTTGCTCAGCCATTTGGCTAGCTAAAAGAGCGATTGGATCCATAGTCTTTGGCTTCTGCTTATCCAGCTTAGCTTTCTTCTTCATTACCATGGCTTCATCAGACATCAGAATTTCAAACATTTCCTGAATAGGCATTTTGGAAATTCTGGGATCATTCCTCATTCGATGACAGGATTTTTCCCATTCAGGTTTGAGTGCATTAAGAAACTTCAGGTTTGTCTCCAGCTCATTCTTTATTACCTTGATCTTATACAGATCATTAATAACAGTCCAGAACCTGTCGAAGACACTTTTCAGACTTTCCCCATCCTTTGCTTTGAACTCTTCAAAATTGTTCATGTACCTTGTCTGACGAAGCTGGGTAGACATAGCAGTACCAAGCATGATTTTCTCCAGTTGTGTCCACATCAGCATAGGATTGTGTTTGAAACAATCGATTCTGTTATAGATGGAATTTGGTAGAGCAAGAATCAAATTCGACTTGGCCTGATTGTCAGCTTGGTATCTCAGAAGTTCATCAGCCTCATATTCTATCAGTGCTTTTTCTACATTAGTAGCTTGAGTGTTTCCAATAGCTGGTATCACTTTCCTTGGTTTGACCATGGGACCTTCAATCAAAGCTTTCATCATATTTTCCCCATTAGATTGCCTTTCGATGAAATTAATAAACCGGTCCTGCCATTGTTCAAATTCGTTCTTATTTATCAGCACAGGTGGGCGAGTATCAGACCCCAATGACATCATGAGGTCGTTCTTGTACAGTTGAGCTTGAAGAGACATTTTGAAGAAATCTGGAATTCAGAAAAATGACCAAGTCTTGAAGACCCGCACAACTAAGAAATGCGTGTTCAGAGACAAAAACTGTTCGGGTCCTTGATGATACGCACATCCAAGGAATGCGTGTTGAGAGAAATGCATGTCTAGAAAGTCACTCGATGCTTTCCTTAGAGATATGCGTGTCCAAGAGAAATGCGCGTCCAAGAGAAATGCGTATCCTGAGAGGTACGCACTTGAAGTTGTGCGTGTTCAGAGTGACCCGCACTTTGAAGAAATGCGTGTTGAGGCAGACACGCACTTGAAGAAATACGTGTGAAGACCACTTGAAGAAATGCGTTTCCAAAAGAGAATCAATAACCTGAGAAAAAACACTAACACTCAAAAGTTAGTTGCACACGATTTTATGAACAACACGCATACTAATAAGATGAATAACCCGCATAAATCTTGAATAACCCGCATACTTCAAAAATTTATAATATGCAAACTAGTATGAATGACACGCACAACATATATGAATGACACAACATATACGCATATCAGGATGAATGACCCGCACATCTGGATGAATAACATGCATTCTAACACTCGACTATAAATCTGCTAATTCGATCATAACAATGAAATTAAACCCAAACAACTTGCACAAAATTGATCGAAAACATGTTTTAATACATTTCAATTGATAATTTCGATCAAAACACTCTGAAACTCAAAATTCAAAACGAACAGAACAACAAACTCGTCTTTTTCAGAATGTATTCAAACTCAAAATCGAAACACCAAATCACGTTTTTATGCAAATCAACAAGAAACAGAATAGATCGACTAACTAAAACGCATCTAAAACCATCAAAATCAATGCAATTCGATCACAAAACAGACTGAAATTGGTAAAAATCCAGAAAACGAGATTTTTCTTGAAAAAACAACAAAAATCAATCAATTTTTCGAATTAACCAACCAAATCAGAAACAATTATACACTAATCTCAATCCTCTCAAGATCTTGGAGGCTCTGATACCAATTGATGAACCAAGATCACAAGATCGTAGAGAGAGAATCTAGAGAGAGAAAGTACGCTTCAATGCAACAGTGAATTGTATTCAAACAGTGTTCGGTTTCTTACAAAACAAACAAGCCAAGGGAACTTAAATACCCCAAGGCACTAACAAAACAGATAACACTACTGAAAGCAGTAAAATAAATACAATGATTACTATAAAATCAGATCTAACAGAAACGATGGGTAGAGGTCTAGTAAAAAGAAATATGAATTAGAGCTTTTAAATTCAACTTTTATAGTTTTTTTAATTTACAAAATTGACCTGGCGAGTTTCACTTATTGAAATTCTGACCCGATTAGAGGATTCCTTCACAATATAAGTCCTAATTCAGATTTGGAATATTTCTAAGCTTATATGAAACGAATAATTGAAATATTTAGGTATTACACTGATGTTTGTTCGTTTCAAAGAAATTCGTTTGTAAATACCGATCTCGTTGAAACTAACAAGCCCGTCTGTAGCCGTATTCAGCTTTTTAGCCCAAGTAAAACACAGCTACATCGAAGCCCTCGAGATATTTTCTTTAAATGGGTGTTAATCACAACATGCATCCTTACATATCAACATTTGACAACCTTTCTTCTATTGGAATTCATAACAACAACAACACTCAAATAAGAGCAACACCTAAATAATATAATCATGATGGCAGAAGCAACAACATAATCAAATACATCTGATGTCTTCTAGAAGGAATAAAAGAAACCCAACCAATAGTAGCATCAAACTTAACATAATAGCCTTTAATAACAATCCATTTTAAATAAATATAATATGAAACCTGAAACACCAAATGCGGATGAAACAAGATTTGTCTCATTCCTCCATTTAACAGTTTTTGTGAAAAAAAGGAAAATAAATCAACCATCTAAAAGATATTTTCATTTTTCTAGTTCAAGAGAATAGGATTTGTCCTGGTCTTATTAGCCTCTTGAGCCGAGTTTAATGCTTCACTTTTCTAGTTCAAGAGACTCATTTTCAAATTTTATTAGTCTAAAAAGTTATTTCAAAATTTTATTGATTAAAATTCAATAGGTTTCACAATCAAATGTGACATTTCAGGCTAATTTTGTTTCAAGGATACCCTCAAGGTTAGTCCCGATGATCAACATATCATCTACATAAAGACAAATTACTACAGTGGATTCTTTTGTGCATTTTAAGTAAATGCACCAATCAGCCCCATTATGTCTGAACCCGAAAAAAGTGATAGTCGTGTCAAATCTTTCATGCCACTGTTTAGGCACCTGTTTCAACCCGTACAGAGATTTAACAAGTCTCCATACTTTGTTCTCTTGTCCGGGTATCACAAACCATTCAGGTTGCTCCATATAAACTTCTTCGTTTAGATGACCATTCAAGAAAGCTGTCTTCATATCCATTTGATGAATGTACAGTCCTTTTATGGATGAGATTGCTATAAGAGTTCGAATAGAACTATGGGGTTGTTTGTTTATCTCTTAATATTTCCATTAAGAGGCAACATCTGAATCACTAATAGGTGGATCTTGTTTGACAAAAAAAAAGTCTGCCTCTTAATGGTTCCAAAACCCTCTTAAGGGTTTTGTATCTTGGGCCTCCCTTAACCATTAAGCGCCCTGATTTCATTCTAAACAATTAACAAACAATTATATTTCATTTTACACTAATACACTATATCGTAAGAGCCTCCTAATCATTATGACCACTTAATCATTCTGCACTAAACCATTCAGCAATTGCCAAACAAACTCTAATTCTAGCAACCGAATCATAGGTGTCGAAGTGTCGAATTAATCGACACCCTCTTTCTATCTATATCCTGTAGCCACTAATCTTGCCTTCAATGCTGATATTGATCCATATGATTCAGTTTCCTTTTGAATACCCATTTAGAACCTATGGGTTTCACTCCCTTAGGTAAATCAACTAATTACCAAGTTCCATTTCCTATAATAGAGTCCATTTCATCATTTATTGCCTCCTTCCACAATGGAGCGTCCCTTGAAGACATGGCCTCTTCAATAATCTTAGGATCATCTTCGATGTTAATCGATAAAATAACTTCTCTAGTCACATTCTTTTGCATTCCTTCTACTAGGTATGGGAAGAAATCATCTCCTAGACCTTTCTCTTTTCTTACTCATGTACTTCTACGTGGTTCGTCAACCTTATTTGAGGTTTCGAACTATCACGAGATGTCCCAGGAAGATTAGAGGTCAATGTTATTTCCGAGTTTTCAGCGTCTTCTGAAAACTTGTCTTAAAAGCGTTCCACATCCCTGGATTCTACTATTACTCTTGATTCTTTATCCAATAATCTATAAGCGTTGTTTGTTAGGCCCAAATTACAACATAATCAATGTAGATTGATAGACAAGAGATGAATTGAAGGGAATCAAGTTTGATTTATTCACATATATGTATTACACACTATCTAGAGAGAGAGAAAGAGGTTTCTCTCTCTAGAAACACTCTCTTACATTGCATGACTACATTGTGAATTCTTACTTACGACAATTACGATGCCACCATTTATACCCCCAACATCCAGTGTACAACATGTACGCCCAAGCCCAATATGCAATTTGACAAGGCCCAAATACAATATTAAGGCCCTTTACAAAACTTTCAATACATAGGACATTTTATGTTCTAACATTCTCCCCCTAAAGTTTTGTACAGGAATCATCTTCTTTTAACTCCAACTCTTCTCCCCCTTGATTTCTTTGGAAAACTTTAGTGTTGTGCATCTTCAAGACAATTCAGGCTCCCCTTTGAATAAAGTTGTTATTCTTCAAAGTTTCAACTTTAAAACCAGATTCAATGTGCAATAACCCCGACTGAGTGCACTAAAGACAACATTTTTTAGAAATTCAACACATTCGTTATGCCCACAAGAAAGAAATGTGCGAGTTTGCATGACAAACAACAGTGCATCTTCAGTTTATAACAAAGAACCTGTCTTTGAACCGCGAGTTGAATAGGAGTTTCGCTTAAGAACTTGTTCTGATCAACTCGTAGAAGGAAACATCTTGTAGCAAACACTACTTGGCAAAAGTTAGAATAAATTACCAACAATACTGTTCAGCAACTGAAGAAATATGCTCATTTCCAAAATTCTTTCCAAAATACCGAATAAAGAAACCCATAACTCCAATCTTCACAAATCAGCTGAATGATTATAAGCATTCAAAAGTCTGAATCACAACCAAAGCACCAGAACAATAATTGCAAGCACTCACATTTCTGATTGATCAAGTTAGAAGAATGATTAAGAGCACTCAAAGGTTTAGCATCGTCAAGAAAAACTCCAGATAATGATTGAAGATACTCAAACGTATAATCCAATCCAATCAAAGACTAAATCCAAACACCCAATATATGAAAATCTTGAGCTATGTTAATATTGGTCAGTTGCTTAGAAATATGTGACAAACTGAAGATAAGAATGATGCCACATATGCTTTACGCAAGAATCTCTTGAACAGATTGTCCCCCTCTTGTGACTTAGCACGGGGGTCCCGCTACCCGGTTAGCGGGTGGGGTCAAGGGGCAACGTCCTTACGATGTCTGGGGGCAGCCCCCCGAGAGAACTTTTTTAACACTTAAGTCTCATAGGGCAACTTGTCGCAGACCCACTTGTCACAAGGAATTGAACGATGAAATTCACTTGACACAAGTGACATGAGTCGAGAAGATACTTAACGCAGACAACTACATGCGTCAACCTTACTTGACGCAAGGCACTTCATGCGTCAACCATGCTTGCCGCAAGGGCCATCATCCGAGAAGTTAACTTGACGCAAAGGTCTTGACCCGACAAGTTACTTAACACAACCCATTGCTTGCGATAACTATCACTTGACGCAAGAGCCTTCATATGATAACTCTACTTGACGCAACTAGCGACTTGCCTCAAGCTCCCTTAGAAAAAAATATGAAATTTACGATAAACTCATGAATTTTGCGTCAACTACATGAACTTGCGTCAACCTTGATGAACTTGCCTCAACCTCAGATCTTACGTCAAGCGGCCTTAAACACTGAAAAATCATCATAACTTTCCACAACACATCGAATTTTGAGATGAAACTTGGTGAGCATACTCCAAAAATGATTCTAAACAGATTTCATGTTGATGATCTTTTCCAAAAACCACTAAATCACTGAATTGGATTTCAACACAGCAAATGTCATTTTTCGATCAAAAAATCTCAAAAATCGATCAAATCCTTCAAATTTGTTGAAGTAAAACATGGTGATTGATTCCAATTGATTCACCATTGGTCATCGAACCAATCTAGCATCAAAGATCAACCAATTGAGCTAAAAAAATTTAAAATCCACAATCTGCAGTCCCAAAAAGTCACTGTACACATTGAAGAATGTTGTAAATTGACGATCGTATCGAAATTGATTTTCGATTCTACTATGATACCACTTGTTAGGCCCATATTACAACATAATCAATGTAGATTGATAGACAAGAGATGAACTAGAGGGAATCAAGTTTGATTTATTCAAATATATGTATTACACATGATTTAGAGAGAGAAAGAGGTTTCTCTCTTTAGAAACACTCTCTTACATTGCACGACTACATTGTGAATTCTTACTTACAACAATTACGAACATTACATTATTTATACTCCCAACATCCCTTGTACACCATGCAAGCCCAAGCCCAAGCCCAATATGCAATATGACAAGACCCAAATACAATATTAAGGCCCTTTACAAAACTTTCAATACATAGGACATTTATGTCCTAACATTGTTATTTCTATCATATCCCACAAATATGCTTTTAATATCATGGTCTTCCAATTTAGATCTTTTTGGATCAAGAATTCGATAGTAGGCAACACAACCCCATACTCCAAAATAGTTCAAGTTCGGTTTTTGTAACACTCGTAATTTTGGTAAGTGTTAGAGCATAAATATGTTGGATACAAGATCATAAAGATTAAAGATAAAAGTCAAAGCTCAAAGTCAACTCTCAAGCATCAAAGTCAAAGTCTTTGTAATAAATGTCAAAGTCAAAGTAGTTGTGTTTTTGTTTCTTTGTTATTGTAGGTGGTATAAATAGCATTAGTCTTTGTAATATTTGTACACTTGATACACGGAGCAAATTAGAGAAGAGCTGTTAGATAGATTTCTAGTGAGAGAATGTAGAGGGAGAAACTGTTAGAGTGAGAGTGTGTGATTGTAATCTGTGATTTGATTCAATGACATATGATTATGATTTGGAAATTCATCTTGTTATTGTGATTGATTTACAATGAGAAATTGAATCTGGGGTTTATCAATTGGTATCAGAGCAGATCCAAGGTGAAATCGATAGAAAATGGAGTTCGACACTGTTTCATAGAGTTTGGATCGAATTTTTGAATTTTTGTTTGAAATTTGAGTTGTAATTGATTGGATTGTGTTCGAATAGTGTAGCAGATGGATCTTGTAAAGGTTTGTTAGTGATTTGCACTGTAATTGAAATCAAATTTGGAATTTGTAAGTGTTTTTGAGTTCAGGAGTTAGTCGCACTTTATTTTGATTCGATTTGTAAGAGTCAGTGTTCTTTATCGAAATTTATTGTTTGAATTCGATTCTAGAAGTGTAGGAGATCGAATTGTTGAATTTTTAGTTCGAAATTCGATGTGTAGATAGATTTTTGAGCGAATCAGTGTGGTTTTTCATCCAGATCTGAAGAACTCGCAGAATGATCAAGAACTCGCATAAATCTTGAAGAACTCGCATAAATCTTGAAGAATTCGCAGATTTATATTAGATTTCGCATAGTTGTTGTTTCTGAAAATCACAATGAAAGAATTCGCAGGGATAGAATTCACAGATGGCTGTAGTGCGAATTGCATAGAATTTGCATTTGTGTGTGTTGAGAAAAGCTAAGGATTCGCAAGTCTTATCTACAAAAAGTTTTTCAGAAAATTATTTCAAGGAAAGAATTCGCAGATATTTATTTTGCGAAAATTTATTGAGAATATTTTTTAAAAGGCAAGAATTCACATATCTTCTTATACGAATTCTTAGAATTCGCATAAGTCTAAGATACGAATCCTTTGAATTTCGCAGAAGTGTATCTTATGAATTCTGGTGGTTTCGCATAGAAGTGTTTAATTTTTTTTCTAAGTGTTGGATTCGTAAGTGTTTATCTTGTGAATTATGATTTGATATTGTTTGCAAATTCTTGATTTCTTTACTTGCAAATTCTGAAGTTTGTTTATGTACGAATTCTGTGTGCGAATTCCGTGTGTATCACTGTAATTTGCGAATTCCTTGTACTTCATTGTGATATGCGAATTCCTTACTTGGAGATTTTTGGAAATTTAATTTCTGGATTTCTGTCTAAGTTTTCTGTATTTTTGTGATTTCACTTGGACTAACGATCAAATTCAAGTTCTTTTTGTTAACAGATATTCAAGATGAGTTTTTCTGATGATGAAGAGAAGATTGCTATGCTCAGAACAGAGAACAAAAATCTCGCTTCTTCAGTTGACTACTATTCTAAGAGGTCAAAAATGTATCATGATGAAAAGCGGATACTGAGAGAAGAAGTCAGTGCATTAAAAACGATTAATGAAGATCTTCTGAAACAGACTTCTGGGCTTAATGAATAAAAGGCGCTGATTTTGGAAACTGAGAATGCTGAGCTGAAAAGAAAGCTCTTTGACTTTGACAATCAGATTGTCCAAATCCAGCAAGCAGCTTCTGTTGACAGTTATGAGGAGAAGACTAAGAATTTGGAGGATGCTAATGCTGAGCTTCAAAAGAATATATCAGATTTGGAACAAAAGATGATCAAAGACAGAGATGACTTTCAGAGTGAAAAGAAAACATTTGTAAAGAAATTCTCAGACTTTTTCAGGAAGAGTGTTGAAGAGAAGAAAGCAGTTGAGCTCAAATGTATAAAACTTTCTCAACAGATTTCAGATTTTGAGAAAGTAATCATTTTGGAAAGAGAAAAGTTTGACAAAGAGAAGAAGATCATAGAATAGAAAAATGTTGGATTCTTTAATGAAATATCCAATGAGAGAAAGAATGTTGAGAATGGTTTTGAGGAAGAAAGGAATATTTTTGAATCTGAGATTAAAAAGCTTAATGACAAGTTATCTGAACTATCAACTTGTACACTGAAAGAGCAGAAAGCCAAGTCTGAATTCAAGAAAGAGATTGACCTGCTTGTCAAAGAAAGAGATAGTTATTCTTCAAAGATAAAAGAGCTTGATGACATTGTTTCCAAGGTGGTGGTGACTGAGCAAACGACTCCAGAGTCAAAAATCCACACACCTACAAATGATCAAGCTGACTTTAAAAGGACAATCTCAAGCTCACATCAAAGAACTGTTTCTTCAAAAAGGTCAGTTTACTCATTTGATCAGATTCGTACTATTAACATTTTCTATGATCGAAATGTAGATGGTTCAGGTACACAAAGAAGGAGAAGAAGGAGAAACAATGAAGAAAAGCTTGTTTGGAAAGTAAAACCACTTGATGAGGAAAAGAAGGATGAGAAGAATGGTGTGAAGAAAAGTAACAAATCATTTGTACATACATTAAATGCAAAGAAGAACAAAGTGCTGAAAGGTAAACCTGATCTTGCTTATTCGAGAGATCAATTGATCAGGTTGTCTAAAAAGAGGTATTGTTCTTACTGTCGTACATATGATTTTGTTCATAAGTCTAGTGATCATTACTGGTATGGTACTTATTCTATTACTCCCAATAGAACTGCAACTCAGAAACATGGACCCAAATACCAGTTGGTACCAAAGCCGAAAGATGAATCTGTGTTGCAGGCACCTCAAGTCAAGGGGGAGTAAGAGAACCAAGGCTTCTGAATACTACAATTCAGGACCCGTACCTCAATGATAAGCAGTTTGACTTCTAAACACAACAGTTTAGGACTCGCTCTTCAATGATCAAAAGAGATGATACTACCGTGCTTATATGAGAATTGTACTCCGATGCTTAAATGAGGAGATCAACCTTCAAGGGGGAGTACATATTTTTCTGGAAATATGCATTTGCAAGATATGATGATCTACACTTCAGGGGGAGTTATAGATCTCTATCATGTTTTTCACTGACATATTTTATGATGCCTATTTTCAGGGGGAGAAAAGATTATGACTTCTGATTACTTCATATCAGAACTCGTACATTAAAAGTTTTACTGCTTTATGTCATTTTTCTTTTTAATAAATTTTGTGAATAAAGCTTTGCACTTTGATGACTTTGTGACTTTTGAAGAAATGAGAGTAAGCTTAAATGCTCATATCTTATATGACTTACAGCTTGACTTCATGAGATTTAAGACTGTACGAAAAGGTTTATTTCTAATCTTAATCTCATACGTATCTGAAATAAGGACAACTTTCAGGTATGAAAACATGTTCTTAAAATGTTCAAACCACTTCTGATTCTTAAATGATTTCATGGATATAGAAGTGTGATTTTAAATGTTTTCATGATTAATTGTGCTTATATGTTTATAAAACGTGTGTTTCCAAATATTAATACTTGTGTATTATCTTTTCCATATACTTTTAAGTATTCACACACACCGGTTTAATTTTTGTTGGTATGTTCTTACTATGTCTCTAAATTGAAACAAATTTTCGATGGTAAGACACCCCATTTGAATTTCAAAGTTTGAGCGTGATTTCATTTCGAAGCGTTCTTTCAAGATTTGTCTATATTTTGTTTCGTATAGACAACATCCAATTTTTTTTGCTGACCTAAGCCTTAATCGATAAATCATTCTATTTGATCTTTATCATACAAAGTCAGATTTTCAAACAAGTCTCTTGTATTCATTTCATTCTTTTATATACTTGTTTGAAATATATTCAATGTTTAAAATGCTCAAATATTCATGTTTATTTCGTTGAGCATACATACATCTGACTTGTATCTTTTGTGCTTTAACTGAAAAGTTAAACCATTTGAGCAACATGTTCTTTTAGGACAACATGGGTTTCTTTTGTGAAGACTTAAATGAAACTTCTATGGAATCACATTAACCAGTGTTTCCTACCCAAGAAGTTAATCCTTTAGTGATCGAATGTGTGAGGAGTCAAAATACTGAGTGTGGGTTGAGTGATGAGGTAAAATGGAAATGAGAGTTTGGTTAGATGTGAGCTCAATGTTTAAAAGAAAGAGGGTGTGGGAACAAAGTAAAAGAATATCAAACTCTGCACCAACTTTTTCTGAGCCGGGCAATCATATTTCTAGTGTTTCACAATTCTTCGTGAACATTATTGAAACATGCAACTAGCCCATGCCAACTCTTGCTAAAACCCCCACCAACTACTCATTTTCTTCTTAACAAGAAGTTGTTTCAATATTTCAAGGGGACACAACACATAATCTATCTGATTTTCATTTGGAAAATATGGATATTGAAAAAGAAGGAAGTCTGCTCCATCTTCGCACTTCGATCATGCACAATCGAGTCTGTGTTTAACTGTTGTTGTTTCAATGGTTTACACAATTTTGAGCCTTATCAAAAGCAATCATTAAGTGCTTAATTCTTTCAAACACTTGCACAAACACACAAGGAATATGTTTTCTTGTCATAACGTTCATAGAAATATCTTTGTGGTGTTTCGATGATTGAATGGAATCCCTGGGGGAGTGAACATCATAAAAGCTCCTTTCCAATGTGTTGTTTGAAAGAGGTTTTACAATCTTTGGGGAGAATGTTAATAATTCTTGAAGAACAGATTTTGGTAAGATTGCTGAAAGTTTTGAAGATAGTTTTTATCAAAGAAAGGGGAGAATGTTATAAGCATAAGGGGAGATTGGATTTTCAAAGATTGTGTTCATTTCTGAAGATGTTCTGAATTGACAAGAAGTTTACAAGGAAAGATAAAGTTGATCAAAGGGGGAGTTTGTACAAATGGAGCTTAAAGAGAAAAGATTGAATTGCAAAATCTTTTAGAGATGATCTTGATCCAAAGGGGGAGAATGTTAGAGCATTAATATGTTGGATACAAGATCATAAATATTAAAGATAAAATTCAAAGCTCAAAGTCAACTCTCAAGCATCAAAGTCAAAGTCTTTGTAATAAATGTCAAAGTCAAAGTAGTTGTGTTTTTGTTTCTTTGTTATTGTAGGTGGTATAAATAGCATTAGTCTTTGTAATCTTTGTACACTTGATACACGAAGCAGATTAGAGAAGAGCTGTCAGATAGATTTCTAGTGAGAGAATGTAGAGAGAGAAACTGTTAGAGTGAGAGTGTGCGATTTTAATATGTGATTTGATTCAATGACATATGATTATGATTTGGAAATTCATCTTGTTATTGTGATTGATTTACAATGAGAACTTGAATCTGGGTTTATCAGTAAGTAAATATCAACTCGAACGTTTTTGAAACTTGTAAATGGTGGGATTTATGTTGGGAAAACATTACTTAAATTCCCTAAGAGTATCAGGAGTATTAGGGGTAGAAAAAGTCAGGTTTCAGGGCTTGGAAAGGGTCCCGCTACAATGCTCCGCACTGGCAAAGTAGCAACCAAGGGACAACATGCTGGACACCATGTGAGACTATGCCATGCGACAATGCCATGGAAAAGTCACTAAGATGTACCAGGCAACAATAAATTCGGGATTTCAGCCTTTGTCTCATTTCTCACTTGTCATATCCCACCATTTCTCTCCTAAATCGATTCCCATCTTATTAGTTTGAACCCCATCTCGATTCCCCTTTTATTCCATTCCATGTCATTGTTTTAGTACGTAAAATCATTCTTCATACATGACGCAAATAGATGCATGTCGAGACCATAACGATTCCTTTGAAAGATTTGTTGAACATTGTGTGTCCCACAATAACAAGTTCTAATTCAGTTTTTCTATCAAGATTAATCAACAAGATGATTAGATCAAATTACAATTTCCATTTCCAATCAGAATTCGTACAGGATGAAACTCTGAACTTTCTCTCTCTAAACTCAACGCTCTCAGATAGTCATATAAATCTACTAACGAAAATAAACTATTTATACTAAAATACTTACAACACACTAACACTAATTGACTTTGACTTTTCTTTATTACAAAGACTTTAACTTTTTAGCATGAGAGGCTTTGACTTGAGCTTTTGACTTTGACTTTTATCTTCAGTCTTCATGATCTTGTATCCAACATATATTTGTGCACTAACAATCTCCCCATTTGGATTCAAGATCATCTTCCAAAAAGATTTGCAATACAATCTCCCCCTTTGTAGATTTCTTTCACAAAATTTAATCTCCCCCTTTTTTCAGATAAACAAAAGTTAACTTTCAACATCATAGAGCAATCTTCTCTTTTTTTTAAGCAGTCTTCAAACTTTCAGTAATCTTCCCAAAGTCTGTGAGAATGTTCTTCAAGAATCTTTAACAATCTCCCTCAATCGTTGTAGAAACATCTTTCAGACTTCAGAAAGAAATTATCTTCAGATTTAGTTCTCTGTTCTTCAGAAAATCATCTTCAACGAAAATTTTAGTAAATTTTAGCGAACATTCTGAATTCTTTGAACTTTCTCTTTCAAATTTGTACAATCTCCCCATAACTTGCATTCTTTGACAAAATCTCGCAACAAACTTTCTCCAAATCATCTTTCTTGAAACAATTTCTCCCTTAAATTCCTTTCAGTTTCTTGATCAACTCCAAAACTGTTCTTCAACAAATATTTCTTGAAATTAACTTCTCCATTTCTTGAGTCTCTCCCCCTTTTTGATGATATTAAGCAAAGAAATCATCAAAACTTCACCAAGAAATGTCATTAATATTTTCTGATCATTGATCTTTATCGCATGAGCCATCGAACATCCGTCAATTCATAAGGTATTCATCCGAATCTTTTCAAATTCAGACAAATGAATCAGTTAAAAATGCCTGTCAGTAGTACAAAGTCACTGTGTGTAACAAATACACATTGGAAAGGAGCTTTTTGATGTTCACTCCCCCAGGTCTTCCATTCAATCATCGAATAACACAAGGTTAATCTATGAACGTTTAGACAGAAAAACGAATTTCCTATATGTACGTGCTTGTGTATGAAAGAATTAAGTATATGATTGCTTTATCATTTAGGCTCAAAATGTGTAAACCATTGAGACAACAATAGTAATACACAAATTCAATTGTGCATGATCGAAGTGCGAAGGTGGGGCAAACTTCCTTCTTTTTGAATATCTACATCTTCCAAATAAAGACGAGATAGATTATGTGCTGCATCCCCAGAAAAATTGAAACATCTTCTTTTTAAGAAAAAGATGAGTAGCTGGTGGGGTTAAGTCAAGAGTTGGCATGGGCTAGTTGCCTGTTTCATTGATGTTCACGAAGAATTGTGAAACAACAGATAATGTGGCTGCCCAACTCAGAAAAAGTTGGTGCAGAGTTTGATATTCTTTTACTCTGACCTCTCACCCTCTTTCTTTTTAACATTGAGCTCACTTCTAACCAAACTCTCTTTTACATTTTACCTCATCACTCATACCCACACTCAGATATTTTGACTCATCGCCTTTTGATCACTCAAGGATAACTTCTTGGGTAGTAAACATTGGTTAACGTGAATCCATAGAAGTTTTGTTAAGTTCTCACACAATGAACCCATGTAGTTTTCTTATAAGCAAAATGTTGCTCAAATGGTTTAACTTTTTCAGTTAAAGCACATAATGAAATACATGTTAGATACATGTATGCTCCGTAAGATAATCATGAAAGATGTTCTAAAAAACAAGTATATTGAATGAATGAAATGAATACAAAAGACTTGTTTGAGAATCTAACATTTTATGAAAAGATCAAATATGAATGATATAGCAATAAAAACTTAGGTCATGAAAAATTGGATATTGTCTATACGAATCAAATATAGACATTCTTGAAAGAAACGTTTTGAATCAATCAACGCTCAAATAGCAAAGGGTTTCAAACGGGGTGTCTTACCATCAAAATTTGATTTCAAATATGAGACATGGTAAGAACTTGGTTAATAAAAATACTAAACCGGTGTGTGCGAATACGTGAAATTATATGAAAAGACAATACACAAGTATGTATCTTTGGAAACACACGATTTGTTTAACAATTAAGCTCATAAAAAATGAAAACATTTAAAATCACACTTCTAAATTCATGAAATTTGTTTAAGAATCGGAAGTGGTTTGAACGTTTAAGAACATGTTTTCATATCTGAAAGTCGTCCTTCTTTCAGACATGTATGAGATTAAGGGGCTGTTTGGTTGGTTTTCCATTAAGTTCTGTATGGATAAAGTTGTCTGTGTGGATTAATCTGTCTGTATAGATTTAGAAGGTTTTTATTTGAGATAGTTTTTTCTTAGATGGAAAGAACATGTTTTTTAACGAGAGGGAATGGTTTGAAAAAAACTTGGCTTTCTACATAAAGCTCCCCCTTGAAATCTTACAGAATAAGCCACTTTCTATATCATTAAGCCACTACCAAATAGTCATATATAGCTGACTGAATAAGCTGTGAGTTCATTAAGCTCATTAAGTTGCAAACAAACAGACCCTAAGTTTAGAATGAACCTTACGCTCTGCTTAAATCTCATAAAGTCATCTCCCAAGTCATATTGGATATGAACATGTAAGCTCCCCCTCAAAATATGCATTCAGTCAAATATCGTCAAAGCACAAAGTCTTATTCACAAACTTCATTGAAAAATAAAAGACATGAAAGCAATAAAACTTGTTAAGAACGAGTTCTGATAAGATGTAATCAGAAATCCTTGTCCTTACTCCCCCTGAAATATGCATCATAACATATGTCAGTGTAAGAAATATGCGAAATTTTCTAACTTCCCCTAAAATGTAGATCATCTTATCTTTGTCTCACACTCCCCCTGAAATCATGAACAAACTTTAGTGTAGATATATTTCAGATTAAAAATAAAGAAATGAAGAAAAATATCAAAATCTCAACTGTACTAGGTAACAACAGATTAAGTCTTGAGATTTAGCATGCCAAGTTTTGAAATGAGAAAATTAAATCTCTTTTCGTCAAGAGGCTTGGTAAACAAATCCGCAAGTTGATAATCTGTGTTTACAAAGTAAAGTTCGATTGTACCTTTTTCAACATTGTCTTTGATAAAATGATATCTCACGTCAATGTGCTTGGTTTTCGTATGTTGAACAGGGTTGGAAAATATTGCAATAACGCTCTTTGAATCGCAGTAGATCGGGATGTTGTTGTACTTGAAACCATAATCTCGAAGTTGTGTTCGCATCCATAGCACTTGAGAACATCAGCTAGCCGCATCTACGTTCTCTGCCTCAACTGTTGAAATAGATACACACAGTTGTTTCTTGGAAGCCCAACTCACGAGTTTATCACCTAAGAATTGTATGTGTCCTGAAGTACTCTTCCTATCAAGTATACAACCTGCATGATCTGTGTCTGAAAACGCTGTGAGCTCAAAACTAGTATCTTTAGGATACCACAGACCAAGATCTGCAGTGCCTTTCAGATACCTAAATATACGCTTTACCGCTGAAAGATGGGATTCTTTAGGTGAAGCATGATATCTAGCATATAAGCACGTAGAAAACATAATATCTGGCCTACTAGCCATAAAGTTCATCAAAGAACCAATCATACCTCTATAGATTCTAACATCGACAGCTTTTCCCGAAAGATC
This sequence comes from Arctium minus, assembly GCA_954870635.1. Taxonomy (NCBI): domain Eukaryota; kingdom Viridiplantae; phylum Streptophyta; class Magnoliopsida; order Asterales; family Asteraceae; genus Arctium; species Arctium minus. The sequence continues at coordinate 94,743,351 of OX941082.1, read as the reverse complement.
AGCTCCGATCTTAATTCCTAGTGCCATCGGGGTACCAATCGGAGTACAATTTTCCATTTTAAATTTTCTCAGAATATCATAAATGTACTTCGCTTGATTAATAAAAATCCCCGTAGAAAATTGTTTGACTTGTAATCCAAGAAAGAAATTCATCTCTCCGATCATACTCATCTGAAATTTGGACACCATGAGGTTTGAAAAATTCTTACAATAATTTGGATTAGTTGAACCAAATATGATGTCATCCACATATATTTGAATTAAGATGATATCAACTTTCTCCTTTTTAATGAAAATAGTAGTATCAATTTTACCTTTAGAAAAGCCCGACTTGACTAAGAATTTGGATAGAGTGTCATACCAGGCGCGAGGGGCTTGTTTCAAACCATAAAGAGCCTTGTCAAGGGTGTATACATGATATGGTTTATCTGGATTGACAAAACCTTTAGGATGAGAGACGCAGACTTCCTCCTTTAGAATGCCATTCAGAAAGGCAGTCTTCACATCCATTTGATATATTGTGAAGTTCTTGTGTGCAACGTAGGCTAAAAACATTCTGATTGTCTCTATACGCGCAACTGGAGCATAAGTCTCATTGTAATCTATGCCTTCCTCTTGCCTATATCCTTTAGCAACAAGTCTTGCTTTGTTCCTTATCAAGATACCATCTTTATCTTTCTTATTTTTGAAAACCCATTTCATGCCAATAATAGTTTTACCTTCAGGTTGTGGCACGAGTCTCCAGACTTTAAGCGTTTTGAATTGATTAAGCTCTTCTTGCATTGCAGTTACCCAATCTGAATCAGATAGAGCTTCAGATACTCGGGTTGGTTCTATCTTACTCAGAAAGGAGTCATGCATGCACTGGTTTAATGTCGCAGACCTAGTTTGCACCGGTTTGGACGGATCTCCAATGATTTGATGTATTGGGTTCTCTTTGGTTCATTTATGTTCATGAGGGAGTGGATTAGAAGTAGATTGATTATGATAATCATCTAAGTATACACTATCATCTTCTTGATGTTCAGTAAGGGGTTCAGTTGAAGTATTCGGTGCAGAAGCTTCAGTTGGTTGGACACTGGATGTCTGTTGAGTAGGCGTTGTCGTACATTCAACTGATTGTGTAACTTCTGGCTCTTCAGTAACATTTACAACTTCATTTGATTGAGTAGGCATTTGAATTTGAATTTCTTTCTGAATCAAGGATTTTGATTCAGTTGATATATCTGAAGTGATTGGATGATGATTACTCGAATCTTCCGATCTGTCAATCACAACAGGTTTAGACACTCTAGAACCAAGAAACTCATCATAGAAAAATTCAAGCAATAAATCTAAATCTGTTAAGTGAGATTTCGACGTTGATGGTTTATCAGATTCAGTAACATTAACCGCAGGTTCTAGACTGATTTGCGCAGAAGCTAATACTCCGGTTATCATGGGTTTTGAACTGCTTTGATCAGAATCCATTTCTTCATCAAATGTTATGTTAACACTCTCCACAACAATCTTCGACTTCTTCAAGTAAACTCTGTAAGCAGCAGACGTCTGAGAATAGCCGATAAAAATGCCTTCATCAGCTTTCGGACTGAACTTGTTCAAGTTCTCCTTGTCATTAAGCACAAAACACATGCATCCAAAAATATGAAAATGTTTAATGCTAGGTATTCGATTATTAATCAAAGCATATGGTGTTTTACCAAACCGACGATGAATAATGGAGCAATTCTGAGTATAGCATGCAATTGACACAACTTCATCCCATAAAAATAGAGGTAGATCTGACTGACTCGGCATCATACGAGCAACCTACACTAAGGTTCTGTTTCGCCTCTCTACAACTCCATTCCGTTCCGGTGTTCTGACAACAAAAAATTGATGTGTTATCTCGACCGATTCGAGATAATCGTCAACAATTTTGTTCTTGAATTCTGTGCCATTATCAGTTCTAAGAAGCTTTACTGTCTTCTGCAGATTCACTTGAGTGGTCTTTAAAAAGGAGATGATAACATCAGGCGTCTCATCTTTTGATCTAAGAAATTTGACCCAAGTGTATCTTGAATAATCGTCCACTATCACTAAAACATATTTCTTGTCGTTGATGCTTTGAGTTCGCATTGGACCACAAAGATCCATATGCAACAATTCCAATGAAGAACTTGTACTCGGTTCAGGCTTAGGCTTATGAGAAGCCCTTTTCATCTTGCCTTTCTCACATGCAACAAACAGATGTTCTTTAACATATTTAAGCTCTGGAAGTCCTTTCACCAAGTTACCAGTGACCAACTTATTGATGTACCGAAATTTGAGATGAGATAGCCGTCTATGCCATAACCAGCTTTGCTGCATAGAGGCTTTTGAAAGTAGACACACCTCATTATCAGTCTTGACTTTTGAAAAATTAATCGTGTAGAGCTTTGACTTCCGCGTCCTGACCAAAAGTTCTTTACCATCTTCAGTTCTAATGCAACAAATCTGGGCCTTAAAATTCACCTCTAAATCTTTGTCACAGAACAGACCAACGCTGAATAGGTTATGTCCTAGTCCTTCTACGTAGCTCACTTTCTTGATCGTAACATTGTCTTGCACAACATCACCGTATCCCAAAATTGATGAAAACTGGTCATTTCCAAATCGAACGTTCCCGCATAATTTCTCTGTATAATTAGATAAAATATCTTTCTGCCCAGTCATATGCTTAGAGCAACCAAAAGCCAAGTACCACATATGACGGGTCTGTACATGAGAAATCGGGAAACAATAGGTTTAGGTACCCATTTATAGATGGGTCCTACAGTGTTGGCACATGATTTTGGCATTCATTTGAAATTGGATCTGTAACACCCCGATTTTTGAAAGGTATCATTTCAAGTTAATACCGAAACCTTAAATTAGGGAAAAATAAGATAAAAGATTTTGGACTTGAATCCTTGATTTTATAGTCTAGATAGATGAATGATTCAATTATGAGTCCAACGGTCCTTTCCGGAGCGAAAACGGAGCTATAACGAAGAAGTTATGGCCAAAACAGTGAACGAGAAGAAAACCGGGTGAACAGTGTATCTCGCGACTTACGCCGCGACTTAGGATTTATGCCGCGACTTACGCCGCAAGTTGCAGTAGCGGCATAAGTCGCGAAACACCCTGGTCGAGCTTAAAACCCGAATTTCAGCCACCAAACTTCATTTCTTCATATCTTCTTCATCACAACTCTGATTTGGGTGATTCAAATTGCTACGGTTTTGTTTTTGAGATCTATTCAAGGATCTAGCAAGAGATTTGAAGTCTATTGTATTATACAAGAGTATTTTGTGGTGTTAAGCTCCTCATCCCTCCCTCTTCATCTTCTTCACCAAAGTTTTCTAGGGTTTCATCCACCCTTTCTGCTTCTTTTCATAGATTGGAGGTTTGTAACCATTTTGGTGAACTAGAAGTGTTTTGGTTGGTGGATTCAAGCTTAGGTTAAGGTAATCTTCTATTCTCTTTAGTTATGGAAGTTAGGGTTTCGGTATTAGTTGAGGTATTCATGTATATGGTTTGGGAAACGATTCTTTGTGGGTGATTATGTTTATTTATGGTTGAATATGTATGGATTTAGGTTTTTGGAAGTTTTGACTTGAGAATCCAAGTGTTCTTCAAAGGAGCTCTAGTTGGGGGAAAAATCTAGATTTAGCCTAAATCTAGCAAGGCGAGTTCAAGTTGATTTGTGAAAACGGTGTACATGCCAAAATGCTTATTTTAAAAGTGTTTGTGTTTTACACTAAATTGTTAACTGTTGATAAGTTTTGGTTATTTGGGTATATTTAACTTTATAAACTTATGTAACGCGCATCTTTGAGGTTTTTGGGCGTTTTGATAAATAAATCATTTTAACATGTTTCTTTGATGATGTAAGAGATAAATGGAGGTCATTTTATGTCAGGATCTAATTCTTAACAAGAATAATGAACTCAGAAACAATATTAAAGAAGTTTGCGAAATAACACTTTAATATTCAACTATCAATGAAACAGTGAATCATAAATCACAATCTTGTAAACTTTATTGAATGATTTAAAGCTACAAGATTTCACACAAAACCTCAATATTGATGAACAGGCTCACCAATACGAATTCTACTTCTCTAGAACTAGTGTTCTAAACCTTGAGGTTAATTCTCTCTATCAAAAACAAAAACTCAGAATATATTGTCTCTAACTATTCAGACTAATTCTATACATATACTAAAGATAAAAGATAATTACAAAATATAAAAGATCTTTAGTATAATGTTCCATAGTTATCTCCAAGCTTTCCATGAATATCTTCAATCAATACAGCTGTCTTCATTGCCATACGAAGTCTTCATCTCATAAGCAGCACTATCTTCATGAGCAGTATTAATACACAGCAGTACTAACTACTAGCAGTACTAACTTTGCTTAGGAGTAGTAACTTCATCAAGCAGTATTAATCTGGTTCAGCAGTAGTAACTTTTCTTAGAAGTAGTAACCATGTTGTGCTAGCAACATTTACCATACTTGTGCAATTCTGTAATTCCCAACAATCTCCCCCTAACTTGACTTTTAGGAAGAGAAGTCAAGTTCTTAAATTTTTGTCTTCAAGATGCTTTCAACACTACAGCTTAGTTGCCCAAATTCGGATCCAGACCCAGACTTTGATTGATTGTTCTTCTTACCACAATTCTGGCCATTTCTGATTCCTTTGCACATACTAGCTTAGCTTTCAGCATCCCTTTCAGCTTCTCCTTGCTATGATCATACACTTTGTCCACCAGGTAGTATTCATGATAACAGTTATCTATTGTGATCATGTATACACCACAGTTTTCAAAGAGTATCCATTTATCAATCTTCTTAAACACATACCCATGATGTAGATCCTTTATCCTGTGCACCACCTTTTCTGGTTCAAGCATCATACTCAAGTATTCCAGTGCAATCTTGAGTAGACTTTCTTCAGATCCTTTCAAAACATGCTCATAAAGCTTCATCCCCACTTTATGCATTTCTTCTAGGTCAGCTCTGGAACAACTTCTGATTACTTTCCCCCAAGTGGCATATACTTCAAATATATCACCAACTCTTTTCAGCCTGAAGTAATCCTTTCTATTTTCCCTTAAGATATCCCAGAAGATGATCTCTGGAGCCTTCACAAAAATTGGAACAACCTGAACTGGTTCTATTAAAGTCATATACAGCCCCACATGCTCATCAGACTGACTTGCTTGCTGTGTACTTTGACTAGTTTGCTAAGTATGATCTACCATAGATGATTCTGCTACTACTTCTGCTTCTTCAACTCTTGGTTTCTTGGACTGTTTCTTGGAAGCTATGGTATTTACTCTCTTTGCAGACTTTACTTCTACAGTAGCATTCTCTTCTTTAGTGTCTTCAGCCTTTTCTTTAGTAGGAGTGACTTCCTCAGGGAATGGTTGTTGAATGTTTAGATCATGTCTCTCCTTCATCCTTCTTTCAGCCTCTTCCCTTTGTGAGGAGTCCCCTTGAAGCTTAGCCATTTCCTTTTTATAGAGCTCCTCAGCTTGACTGTATGCCATATTAGTAAACATCTCTCCTTTGACACCAATTGAACCTTTCAGGAAATTGATCATTTTTCTCCTTTCCTGATTGGCCAAAAAGGTCTTAGAAGGTTGTCTTTTCTGCTTCTTGAATGGCATTCTTTGCTTTGATGCTTTGACTGCTATTTTCTTGGCCTCAGCTGCTGCTTTCATGTTCTTTTGATACTCTTCATTGAGTGTTCTGGCCATATTCAGTGCAAGCTCCCTGTCTTTTTCAGATTGTAATTGTTCCTCCTTTTCTATTTCTGCTTGAAGCTGCTTTGCCACTTCTTCATCTAACTCAATCTGACTCATCTTCTTTGAAGGTTGTTCAGGTTCAACCATCTTTCCCTTTCCCTTTACATCCTTCAAACTTGTCTCATTGCTTTCTTTTCTTTTCTTTGAAAGGCCTCCTTCTTTAATGACCACTCCCTTGGCCTTTTGAGTAGCCTTAGGAGTGTCATTCTTGGCTTTTACCAATGTTTCTGCTATTTCCAACTCTTCAACAGATAGCCCTGTTACTGCTGCTACCTGTTCTGTTACTGCTGCTGCTTGAACCTCATCTGTTTTCGCTGCTTGTGCTTCTGTTTCTGCAGCTTTCTCCCCCTCAAACTCAAATCCCATCCCTGATGTACTTTCCTTCTCTGCTTCAGCCTCTTGATTCTCCCCCTTGTTAAAAGCATCATTAGCATTTTTCCTTTTCTTCAAAACAAATTGCCTTCTCCTCTTCTTTTGCAACAATTTTGTCACCATTTTCTTCAATTTGGTAATCTGTACTTGTTGAGACAGAATTACCATTTTCATTTCTTCTATGTCTTTGCCTTGTTTGATAACATCCATATTAGTGTTGCCCATAGTTTCCATCAATTCATTGTAGTCATATCTGTCCTCATCTTCTCAAGAAGTGTTACCCCCTTTTGAAAGATCATGGGATCTTTTAAGAGTGGAAGTCTTCTGCCTAGCAGAAGCACCCTCCACCCCCTTGGTTTCTTGGCACCTGGGACCTTTGGATGATTTCTCACCCAAAGTTGCCATGGGGAAGGTCTTATTGATGTTACCACTGGCCTCTTCTGTGCTAGCAGGAGTAGTGGCAGCCTTTGCACCCATATGCTCATGCATCTCCTCAGTGAGCACCTCCTTGGGGTTGGGAGACACCCCTGTGGTTTCCCTATAGATATTCTCTAATGGAGAACTCTCCATTAGAGGACTTAAAGGCTTTGTGGGTGAAGGTACAAGAAGGGAAGGAGCCTTCTTTACCTTTTTCCTGATGTATGTATTGGTGATGGGTGAAGTTGGTTTTTGAAGAAGGGACTGAGGGATTGATATGCTGATTGAAGGTTGGGATTGGCTTTCAGTGGGATGGTCTAATGAGGGCCTTGACTCTGAAGCCATACCTTCTGGATTGTGGGACACCACCATCATTGTAGAGAACAATGGGGTGTCAACTCCTTCCGAGTCCAATGGAGATCTCTTCATATTTGAAAAGACCTTGCCTTTGGGGATTTTTGGTACATATACCTCATCAAATTGAGGCATATCTGTCAATTCATTGGTTATAACTGCCTGGACAAATCTTGGGTACATATAAAAACTCTTTTTGTTTCCTAAGTTTGACACAAGGTCATTGAAAATCGTTTTTGAAAAATTGTACTTTCTGGCAGTGGCCAAGCAAACCAAAGCATAAGCAATGGTACTACTGAACTCACTCCATCCAGTAGTCTTTTTGGAAATACAATGCATCAGGGTATGGACAAAGAAACGCCATTGGGGAGAAAATTTGGCTTTTGAGAACTTGAAAACACCCAATGGGCCTCCATACCCCATTCTAGTTAGAGTGGAAAATAGTTCATCATTAGAGATAAATGAGATACCTGAAGCATCGTCTAGACGTAGATTGATGCGAATAACTTCTTCAGAAACTGTCAAGGGTTTGTCACACACCCTTGTCTTGATCACTTGCACACCATTTTCAGTAACAATGGTGGCATTTGCCCAGAATTGTTTCTGGTGCTCAATGTAGATGGATGGTGACACTGTAAGAGCATACGCGATATGACTTGTCTTGAGAAAATCGACTATCTGGTGAAATCCATCAGCCTGCTTCGGCTTTTGAAGCATTGCGATTTCGTTGTGCTCATCAATGAACGCCATGGATGCCATCGAGCTTGAGTGTTCTTGCCTGAAACTTACTAGGTGCTTGAGAGAAAAAGGATTAGAGAGAAGATGAATAGTATTCAAAGAGTCGTTATGAGCTTTTAGGCGGGCAAAAAGGGTATTTATACAATTCGGGAAAGAAGCAGTATTAACCACTAGCAGTATTAACTAACTAGCAGTATTAACTGAGAGCAGTAAACCACTAGCAGTATTAACTAACTAGCAGTATTAACTGAGAGCAGTATTAACCACTAGCAGTATGAACTAACTAGCAATATTAACTGAGAGCAGTATTAACCACTAGCAGTATTAACTAACTAGCAGTATTAACTGAGAGCAGTATTAACCACACTTACACTCTTGAATCTTGTGTTGGCCTGAACAAGGCAATATTCTTCCTGAGAAAGATGATTAGCAGCACCAAAGAATAACTAAATAACAGGTATGTAAACACTTTTTAAAACATGGGCTCATTCAGAGTTGATCATGCCCACACTTGTGACCAAGAAAGTGAATCTACCCACATCAAAAGCTTTAGTGAATAGATCAGCAAGCTGGTTGTCAGTATGAACTTTAGCAACTTGAACAAGCTTCTTTTCATTACAGTCTCTAATAAAGTGATACCTGATCTCAATATGCTTTGTTTTGGAGTGCTTGACTGGATTGTTAACAATGCTTATTGCACTGCTATTGTCAATGAAGATTGGAGTGTGAAGAAAGGTTACCCCATAGTCCAACATTTGATTCTGAATCCATAGAACTTGAGAGCAGCAACTTGCAGCAGCAATGTACTCAGTTTCTGTTGTTGATAAGGACACAGTGGTTTGCTTTTTACACTGCCAATATACTAGTCTTGCACCCAAAAGCTGACATCCCCCTGAAGTAGACTTTCTATCCATATTAGCACCACCCAAGTCACTGTCTGAATATGCAATTAAGTCAAAGTTGGATTCATAGGGATACCAAAGACCTAATCTAGGTTGCCCTCTTAAGTATCTGAAAATCCTCTTAACAGCTTGAAGATGTGATTGCTTTGGCTTGACTTGGAATCTGGCACACACACACACTGGAAACATGATGTCTGGTCTTGAGGCTGTGAGATACATGAGAGATCCAATCATTTATCTATAAAGATGGACATCAACATCCTCCCCCTCAAGATCAGCAGTGATCTGTTTGTGAGTTTCCATTGGTGTGCTTGCTGGCTTTGAGTCTGTTAAAACCAAAGCTATGCTATGAGCCGAAATATGGACGATGCTATAACTGTGGAAAACCAGGTCATTTTTCAAAAGATTGCAAGTTCAAGCGAACAAATAATTCAGAATACTATGCTAGGAAATCACTAATTGCAAAGAAGGTGGAAGATGGTCAAAACCTAATGGCGGAAGAGGAAAATTGGTTCTACAAGAGTTCTGATGATGAAACGACACATTTTACTCAGGTGTGTATGATGGCCAAAGTGGATGAAGACACTGAATCATCTTCTGATCATTCCGACTGTGGTTTTGAGGTACGTACTATGTTTAACTATGAACTTGTTCAATCTTTAAAAGCTCAGGTCCAATTCATGAAAGAAGAGTTTGAAAATTTGAAAGTCAAACTTAGTCATGAAAGACAAACAATGTTGAATTTTCGCGATGAAAATGCAATGTTGAAAGATGTTGTTAAGGAGAAAGAATCTGAGAATGAGCTTTTGAAAAAGGACAAAGATGTTTTAAAATCAAAAATATCTGAGCTTGAAAGAGATCTTGTAAATTTAAATGCTGAAAAAGGTGAATTTAAAATCAAGTTTGAAGCGTGTTTTCAAGAAAGAAACGAGGCATATTGTAAAATCAAGCAACTGGAGGATTTAAATCTGAAAAGAGGACAGACTGAGAAACATTAAATCTTTTAACAAACAAACTCCAAGATGTCCGATTTTATGATGTCAAAAAAGATTTGGGTTTTGATGCAAATAATGTTTTGAAAAGAGCACCAGAAAATTTGTATAATTTTGATAAGATGGGCTCTACTCCTACAAAACCTGATATTCGTGATGCTTTTGTTACTTTTCTTAAAGGTAAAGTCGTGAATGATGATGACACTTCATCTTGTGCTGATTCAATTTCAAGTTTTAAATCTGTTGGTTTTACTTATAAAGATTTGAACAAAAGTTAGAAAACAAGAAAGCCAGAATTTAGTGAATTTTCATCACTATTTTCTCCTTGTTTACCAACAGAGTCAGCTAAGGTTGAAGCAAATAGTACTGAATCTCAGTGTCAGTATGATGAATCTGATTCAGAAACTGATGTTGAGAATCAAATTCCTTTATCTGATTCATTCACTTCTAATTCCTCAAAAGAATCAAAAGCTGAAAATATCATGAATCAAAACCTAAATTCTGATTTTTCAAAAAATATGACTGAGGAGATCTTTACAGAATTGATGAATGCTTCAGATCCTGTACCTATAATAGAAAAGATGGAATCAAACTCTAAGGTGAATCAAACATCTATCTTTGAGAAACAAATCACAAATCTTCAAAAGACGATTGAAGAGTTAGAAGATGAGAACATTGATCTCAGATTCAAACTTGACAAGTCTTCTGAAAAAAACAAAGAACTTTCTAAAGAATTAAATGCTTTGAAAGATGATTTGTTTAAACATAATTTGAAAGATAAAAAGATGTTTGAGTCTCCAAACTGGAATGTTCATTCTAATCCAGAGTTTGAGACTATTAAATCTAAAACTTCAGTTGTTTATACTACTACTCCTGAATATCCTCCGAGTATTTTTGAAAAGGGAGAAACTTCTTGTACTTCAAAGCCAAAATCATCTTCTATAAAGAAAGCTAACAAGATTCTGTTTCCTGTTTTAGATATAAAAAAGCAGAATGATAAAGGAGAATGGATGAAGAATGTGAAGGAAAATAAAGTTGCTAAAAATAAATGTAGTATCAATGATAGTGATAGTTTTATTTGTAAAAATTCAAATGTTTCCAAATGTCAAACTTGTATGAATGTTTGTAATTCATTAGATAAATCTAAGCTTTTGACATTTACGCGTAAGAATTTTATCTGCAAACACTGTCATGATAATGCATTTACCATTGCTTCCATTCATTCTACATCTAAAGTTGCCAAACAAACATCTCGTGTCAAATCAGTTTCCAGATCCTTAACACATCAGGCTAAAGTTTTTCATGCTAAGATTGATCATTTTTCTAAAAAGCAAAGATTTCATGAGCTTAATGTGAAAATGACATGGAAATGGGTACCTAAGCCTCACTATGAGTGGCGAATTAAGGCTAAGGTGGATGATGTTGATAAATTGCAAAAAGCTAACAAGAAAGGACCCATCTGGATATGGGTACCTAAGCAGAAATAATTTGCTTATTTTGCAGGCCTCACATACATGGTATATAGATTCAGGATGCTCGCGCCATATAACAGGATTTAAGCATCTACTTCACAATTATGTTGAGGAACCTGCCGGTACTATAAAGATGGTCGTGCAGTTTTCAAAGCTAAGCGGAATGCAAATCTCTATTCTGTGAATTTTCCAACTCTTTCTGCATCAAGATCTGTTTGTCTGATTGCTAAAGCTTCACGAGCTGAAAGTTGGATATGGCATCGGCGCCTGTCTCATCAAAACTTTGATGTGATAAATCAGTTGGCAAGACATGGTATTCTTAAAGGTCTACCTGAACTAAGGTTTGAGAAAAATTTTCTTTGCCCCGCTTGTGAAATGGGAAAGATGAAGCGAAGCTCTAATAAAGCAAAGACAAAATTCTCATCCTCAACACCTCTTGAATTGATACATATGGACCTTTGCGGCCCGATGAGGACTCAATCTATCAACGGAAAGAGATATATTTTGGTCATGATAGATGAGTACTCCAGATATACTTGGCTGAAATTTCTAAGGAACAAATCAAATGCAACAGAGCTGATCATTGCTTTCATAAAGGAAATCCAGGTTCGACTACAATTGCCGGTTAAATCTTTGAGAAGTGACAATGGCACGGAATTCAAGAATGAAAAGCTTCAGAGTTATCTCGTATCTGTTGGGATCTCTCACTACTTTTCTGCTGCCTATACTCCTCAGCAAAACGACGTAGTTGAAAGGAAGAATCGAACACTGGTGGAAGCTGCGAGGACAATGTTAGCCTATTCTGAGTTACCAATGTATCTGTGGGCACACTTTTGGATGGCAACGGGCACACTTTTGGATGTAGATCTTTTCGGAAAATCAGTAGATCAAAAAGTGTACTGTAGCATGATTGGTTCACTGCTGTACTTAACTACGAATAGACCGGATATTATGTTTGCTACATGTTTCTGTGCTAGATATCAGGCCAACCCGAAGGAATCACACCTCGTCGCTGTTAAACGGATTCTTAGGTATCTTAAAGGTACTACCGAGTTAGGCCTTTGGTATCCTAAGGGTTCGTCTTTTGATCTAACTGCCTATACAGATGCTGATCACGCAGGATGTAAGCTGGATAGAAAGAGCACCTCTGGTTCATGTCAGTTCTTAGGCGATAAGTTGGTTAGCTGGACGTCTAAGAAACAAAATTATGTTTCTACGTCCACTGCCGAGGCTGAATATGTAGCTACCGCAAGCTGTTGTTCACAAGTCCTCTGGATGAGAACACAGTTAAAAGATTTCGGATATACTTACCAACGAGTCCCTATCTACTGTGACTCCAAGAGTGCAATTGCGATAACAGCTAATCCAGTGAAACATTCCAAGACGAAACACATCGACGTGAGTTATCATTTTATAAAGGATCATGTTGAGAAGGGCGATATCGAGATGCACTTTGTGACTACATACTACCAGTTGGCTGACCTTTTCACCAAGCCGTTGGATGAGAAGAGGTTTAACTTTTTAGTAAGCAAACTTGGTATGTTAAACGCCAATTCATGATTCTAGGGGGAGTTTTCTAGTCTTATGCTTTATTTGAATATATTTTGGAGATTTCATCACATGCTGACTGACTAAAGCGGAATCATTTTTATAATGATTACCAAAATCTTTATTTTGCAGGAAATTTTATGTGACAATGGCTTTTGGACAATTCAGTTCAAAACCCGTATTCAAATGTTTTCTTCTGAAGGATGCTTTCATGATTATATCTTTTCAGGAAGTTTTTTTTTCCTTTGAAAGGAAGTTTAGAAATTATATTGTTATATTTTTCTGATAAGTTGACTGTTTCAGATATCAAGGGGGAGGATATCTATTGTTTGTCAAGGATGCTTTAACTGCTATAGTCATTCCAGAGGGAGTTAAGGATTCTGATCTACAGGTATATCATTCTAATCCTAATACTCTAACACTTGTGAAAGAAAAACAACTTTCACTTGTGAAAAATGTTTTTAAAATGTTCAAACCACTTCACAATCTTAAACTGTTCTTTATGATTTGAGAAGTGTGAATTTTAAATGATTTTTGGATACTTAAATGACTATCTGACCGTGTGTTCTTTAAAGAATAATACTTGTGTATTTTCTTTTCTATATACTTTGTCAAGTATTCATACACACACTGGTTCAGTACATTCTTTTGACTTTGTTATTACCATGTATCAAAAGTTATATCTTTCTATGGTAATACTCCCGTTGTTTGCTATTCACTGTTGTTTGAATCAAACGTCATTTCATCTTTAATGTGCTTTCATTGATAATATGTTTATATATTGTTCATATAAACAACATACGTCTTTGAATTCCCAAATATTTTTCTTCATGATAATTTGATCTGATCTTAATCATTGTCAGATTCTCAAAACATTTCTATTTTTTCTTGGTTATTCATTCATATAAAGTTTTGAGAAATCTTAAATGTTTAAAAATGATCAAATTTCATTTCTGATTTTTGATGAGCATACATACACTGACATATGATTTCTTGTGCTTTACATATCAAGAAAATCATTGACCAGCATGTACTTTTAGGAACATGGGATTCAGTGTGAGTGCTTAATAAATATTCCATGGATTCACGATAACCAGTGTTTCCTACCCCGGAAGAAATCCTTTGAGTGATTGAGGGGAGAGGGGTCTAAAAGAATTGAGTGTAGGAGTGAGCTGAGCTAAAATGGAAATGAGAGATTGGTTAGATGTGAGCTTATATGTTTAAAAGAAAGAGGGTGTGAGAACAGAGTTAAAAGAATATCAGAACTCTGCACCAAACATCTTTCTGAGCCGGGCAACCACATTACTGATTGGTTCACATTTCCTTGGTGACCATCATTGAAATAGTCAAATAGCCCATGCCATCTCTTGCATACAACCCCACCAACTACTCATTCTTTTCTTAAAAAGAGAATGTTTCACATTTTCTGGGGAAGCCGCACATAATCTATTGGTTCTTCACTTGGAAGATACTGGTATTGAAAAAGAAGGAAAGTTGCCCCACCTTCGACCCTTTCTCATGCACATTGAGTCCATGTACAATCATTGCTGTCTCAATGATTTACATACTTCGAGCCTTATGAAACACAATCATTGTGCTAATTCTTCCAAACACAAGCACGAGCACACAGAGAATTTGTTTTTCTGTCAGAACATTCATAGAATTACCTTGTGTTTTTCAATGATTGAATGGAAGTCCTGGGGAGTCAACATTAAACTATCTACTTAAATTGTACATTCGTTGTACAGAGTAACTTCGTGTTACTGACAGGCATTTCTAACTGTTTCATTTGTTGATTCAGGGTTACAACTCATATTCGTTTGAATTTGAAAAGATTCAGATCAAAACATTCGTGAATCAAAGGCCAATCCAGATCAGATGTTAGATTGTCTATTTCTTCACAAAGGGGGAAACTGTTCTCATATTATCATAAGGGGGAGATGAAAGCTCATGAAGACTGTACTCATTGGTTATATGGGGGAGATCATTCAACGACAGATCTGACCTTGAAATGTTTTAATGATTTTGATTATTACAAATCATTAAAAAGGGGGAGATTAATCAAAGTTCAAGATCAGATTGAAGTTTTAAAGATTTCAGGAGAGATAAATATTTTTCAGATGATCAAAGTCAAAGGTTAAAGAAAGCTTGTCAAAGAGATAGTGAAAGAAAGTCAGAGTTTTAAAGTAAAGGTGACTATTCAGAATATTCAAAAGTTAATTCAAAGGGAAAGACAAGTTTGAAGAATTGTCAAAGATTCTACAAAAGTGTAAAAAGACTTGAAGATGTCAATGTTAAGAAAGAGCAAAAGCTGAAAGCTGAAGACATTTCTGAAGAAAAGAAGACCTGAAGATTATTGCCAATTTTTTTTTAATCTTGAATCCAAAGGGGGAGATTGTTAGACTGAAATTGTATTCAAGATTAAATGAGGGTCATTATTGTATTTGTTGTAAGTGTGAATGTGTGTCTTGTAAATGAGCTTAGAAGATTTGACCTTGCTTGGTCATGTTGACCTATATATAAGCAAGTCATAGTGTTGGTTTCAAGAGTAGTGGTAATTAGAGAGAGAGATAGAACACATAGTTGCACACCTTGAGAACACACATAAACACTCTGTCTTGAAAGGATTATCACAAATAGGTATATGGATTTATGTAATATGTGTGATTAATAAATAAAAGTGTTTTGTGTCAATCTGTATGTGTTTATGCTAGTAATTGTTGGGCCACACACTGAGCTAACAAGTTCACTGAGAAATACAATATACGGTCAAGTGTATTGTGCTAAGTACGATAATGTTCATATTGTACTTAGATAGGGAATTCCAGCTCCCAATACTTTTTCGTCACCGTCCTTTAGATGAAATGGATATTTCCTTATTACTAACACTTTGACCGATCATGGGAGTGCTAACCGGATGCGCTTTGTGCATTTTAAATTGCTTGATTATTTTCTAGACATATGCGATCGGTGAATTAATATTTCACAAACTCGGTGTCCTAGCTCAAATAACTAGACAAAATCAAGTTTTCCCAAGATTTTTCATCTCAAATTTAGATTTCAAGTAGCTTGTGGTTTCTCTTATTTCATCAAGAGTGCCTATTATGTTCATAACATATACATATAAAGCTACTTTGAAAATCTGGAACTTGTTTTCCTAATTAAACACATAAGGGCACAGTTCATCGTTTTTATACCCCTTCCCAACCAAGTATTGACTTAGGCGGGTATACCGCATCCACCTAGATTTCTTTCATCTATAAAGTAAGTGTTTCAATTTTACTGCAAACACATTTCGTGGTTTAGAGTTACTTGATTTTGGTAATTTAATGTCATCATGAGTTGCATTTCTAGTCCTTTGGAAACTACTAGGCTAATTAATTAGCAGAACGTTATAACTTCTATCACGAGAGAGTAAGTCTTCTCGTGGTCAATCCAGGGTGTTGTGGGAAACCTTACGCCATGGAGAGCCTCATACATTATGACTTAATTATTCTCATTACTCTTTATGACAAATGATTTATCTAGGTCTTACAGGCTTTACATTTGGTGGGTTAGCACTACCAAACCAAATACCCATTCATTTGTCAAATAATATAATTCTCCTGGATTTCTTCTTTCATTTAGGCCGATTTGCACTTTGTTGATATTCTTCAACTGAGCATGGTTCGATGTCAATGTGCTCTATCATCTCACAAGCAACAATATATGTGAAATATATAATTAATGAGTATGTATGACTTGTCCATCGACTCATATGAAGCTCTCATAATTCATTTGAGATATTTTTGATCTCTGGAATCAATATTAACTTCGGAGCGTCCTCCAGTAATGATTCATAGACATAGTTATAATAAGAGACAATCTCATGAGAAGTTTATGAATTGATGATAAATAGTTGTGCATTACTCTTCTCTTCCTTTAGATGAATTTTTATCGAACCAAATAGCTTCCCCAATTTCCTTTTGGTTGTTATTGACCTCAACCACACCTCCACCATGTGTGATTGCAACACACTTTCCAATGACGTTGTGCCCTTGTTTGGGGACTTTTGACCTTGTGAGTATATTTGCAGCTTGTATATGTGATCTTATCACTTCTGGAATAACATTAAACGAATTAGGTATTGAGTCTGATCCGTTTGACTTCAACTTTACATTATGAAGTTTGGGGATCGACATGAGACAAAGTGGGAATATTCTATGATATTTCCTGTCGTTCCCTTAGAAAATTATTTTTCCTATCTCACCCTAACGACCGGAAGATTGTCTCATCAAAGTGACAATCTATAAATCTAGCGGTAAAAAGATCACCCAAGGATTCTAATTAGCGGATAATTGTTGGAGATTCATATCCAACAAATATATTTAATCATTTTAAAGATCCATTTTGGTGCGTTGTGGGGGCGCAATTGGTACATATACTGCACAACCAAACATGTGTAAATGTAAAATATCAGGCTTATATCTAGTTATCAACTAGTACACATGAGACTGGTTAGCTAGTAATAAGTCTCAAAATGAAGAAGTAAAGTTGCGTATAGTATTGCGTAACCCCAGACACATGTACGTAAATTGGTGCGCATAACCAATGTCTTGGCTACCATCTATATTCTTTTGATGACAACTTCTACGAGACCATTTTAGATATACATTTGGGGTATAGGAAACTCTACATCGATCCCAATACATATGCAATAATCATCAAATTCTTATAATGTAAGTTCTCTAGCATTCCAAGTCATGTAGACTTGAGGAGATAATCAGGGTAGTGAGCCCTTAAACATATGACTAGTGCTAGAAGTGCAACATTTCGAAACCAGAACCATAAAGTACTTTAATATCCCGCATTCTGGATGTTTATGTCCATAAATATCATCTTGTATTCGTTGTAAGAATAGATATTTTTGTATTATGTCCTTAGTTTTAGGATGATCTCATTACTGTCGTGGCTAAGGATCAGGGTATACAAATTTTTTTTGGTATTCGAGAGGGCATATTATGATAATGGTGTTGCTTCTTATGATGTAGAAGTCAACAGTTGCAATATGCCTCATTTTGTCTTTCACTCGAAAGAGAATGTGAATATGTGTATTTTTAAACACGGATCACTCTGTCATGACCATGGTGTCCCATGTGATAATGTCGAAACATATATGTGTCATTGTCCAAAAGTTCTTTATTGGTGACAAAATATGATTTAATGACCTAGATAATCTACTAATTTGACACGTTATTTCTCTAATATATGTTCCTTTCATATCATTAGAGTTGATGTATATATACTCAATTCCATTCTTATAATATGATTTCCAGCTGATATGAATATCTTAACAAAGTTTTCATTAATATAGTGCTTTAGTGACTATTAATCTTGTACCAACAAGAAAATTACAGTACATCGTCTAAGTATTTTGGTTGGATGAATTATAAAATAAATATTAGTCAATCTCTTTAGATTGTGTGAAATGTTAACAAAAAACTCAAGCTCTCCTCGATACATTCCTACAGGGAACAAAGAATATTGAGAGTTTTGTACTTGTTTTAATGTATTTCTTTACATCCGATTTGAGTGTGTATATTAATTTTATGCTTAACATAAATTTCAAGGAAACATATACTTAATCGATCTTAAGTTAATATGATATAGTTTATTTTCAATTTGTTTCTTTTTCTAAAGAACTAGTGATTAATGTATTTCCTCTTTGACTATCCAATATCAACTGGGCAGTAGTTGCATCTCTATTCCAAGGATTGGAAAATCCTTCCAACTATTGTCACGACCATTACCCTTTCTACGGTTTTGTTCACGTGGTACATAGATGCCATGTAATACCCTCAAATCTGGAAATAGCAACTAATTAAATTTTTTCTAAATATATCAACAATTGAATCACCTAAAATAACAACTTAAGGTGTTAGAACTTAATTGTTGTATCCAAGATCATCCAAGATTGAAAGTCAAAGTCCAAGTCAAAACCTTTCAAGCAAAGTCAAAGTCAAAAATAAAGTCAACTAGTTTTACTTTTGTTTTTGTTTTCCTTTGTATTTGTCTTTTGTATAAATAGTTTTTCCTTTTGTAAGTAGTAGAAGCATGTAAAAAGTAAGAAACCGTGTGAATCTTTGAGAGAGAATTCACATCCTAGAGAGAGAAAGTAGAGAGAGAAAGCATTCTATAAACGAAATTGTAAACTGCTAATCGAGATCAATGACAGATGACTATTGAGATTGAATTTCTTGTTGTTGATTTAGATTAGAACTTTATTGTGGGACACACAATTGGTATCAGAGCAGAGTTTGATTGAATTTTTTTCAAGATTTGTTCTTCGCACCATGGTTACTGTGACTTGATCGAATTTTGGATTTTAGTTTGAAATTGTGAGTTTAATAGAGTCTATAGTATTCGTGTGATGTATTAGAAAGTTCTTGGATTAATTTGTATCATATTTGCACCTGTAAATTTTGGTTGGTTTGTTGTTT
Organism: Arctium minus; assembly: GCA_954870635.1. NCBI lineage: Eukaryota > Viridiplantae > Streptophyta > Magnoliopsida > Asterales > Asteraceae > Arctium > Arctium minus. The sequence continues at coordinate 94,724,262 of OX941082.1, read as the reverse complement.
TTGTGATTTTTGGATCGCACGAGTTCTAAGAACTGTATAGGATTTGATTTGTATATGTGAGTGAATTTCTTTGAAATTCATTGTTTGTAATAGGTTTGTAAACTGTTCGTGAGCAAATTGACAAATTTTCAGACTCATAATCGAAGAAAGAATGAGTTTTTGGATCGATTGAAGTGTTTTTGGGTCGAACTTTGAAGAACTCGCATGATTTTTTTGAAGAACTCGCAAGATCTAAGGATTTTGTACGAAGAATTCGCATGATGACTTTGTTTGCATAAGATTTCGCATAAATCTGATTTTATGAAAAGCTAAAGGAAGAATTCGCATAAGACTTGTGTGCGAATTGTACAGATTTCGCATACTTTGGTGTACAAAAAGTTGGAAGATTAAATTTCTAAGGACATATTTCGCATCAAGTTACGTGCAAAAGGTAAGGATTTCGCATAAAGAACCATACGAATTCCTTGAATTCGCATAGAGTTGCTTACGAATTCTTAAGATTTCGCATGAAAAGTTGGAAAATTGTCTAAGTCTAGAATTCGTATCCATACGAATTGTTTAAAGTTGAAATAGTTTCGAAGTATAGAATTCGTATATCCCTCTTGTGCGAAAAGCTCATGCGAAAAGTTGGTGATCTAGGTTTTTCTAAGTGAAAAATTCGCTTATAGTTGTGTGCGAATTCCTCAGAATTCACATATAGCAGTGTGCGAATTCCTATAATTCGCATCTAGTTACATATGAATTGTGTGGTTGTGCGAATTCTGTGGTATGCGAATATCTTCAGTGTGCGAATTGTGGAAGGTCTGCGAATTCTGTGGTTTTGTGTGAATTGTGTAGCTACTGTGGTGTGAGAATTCTTGACTTAGGAAAATTTTGGAAATTTATTTTTCTGAAATTTTTTCTAAGATTTTCTGAATACTGATTTCTTTCGAACTAACGATCATTTTAAGTTCTTATTCTACAGTTTATTTGTCAGGATGACTTCCAGGGATGCACTCTCTATCGGAACCAATGTCAAACCACCAGTTCTATTCAAGGGTGAGTATGAACAATGGAAGGACCGGTTTCTAGAAATCATTGACAGACATGCTAATGGTGACAACATCAAGATGTCTATTGAAGAAGGTCCAATGATTCCTCTTACTATGGAAATTCCCGATGATGAATCATCTGATAGTGAAGATGAAAATCAGCCGAGAGAATAGAGGACTAAGAGGGTTCCAATGGTTATTTCAAGATATTCTACTGAAGAGAAAGAAAGGTACAAAGCTGACAAGCAGGCTAGATCTCTACTCCTTCAAAGCATACAAAATGAGATCTACATTAAGATAGACAGCTACAAGACAATGACCAAAAGGATGTGGCATCAACTAGAGAAAATGATGATGGGATCCAAAGTTGGCAATCAGATGACAGTAGCCAACTGCATCAATAGTTATGAGGAGTTTAAAGCTAAAGATGGGGAAAGTTTAGAGGAAACTTATGAGAGGTTTGTGTCTCTGCTGAATGACCTTTCAAAGAACAAAGTGAAGAAGAAACAGATAGAGAACAATGTCAAATTTCTGAGCATTCTTCAACCTGAATGGAAGAAGCATACCAGAAGAATGAAGCAGATGAAAGACCTCAGTGACATACCTCTACATGAAGTATATGAAACCCTCCTTCAGAACGAAGAGGAAGTTGAAGAAAAAAGAGGAGAAAAGAAAAAGAATGAGAAGGTAACTGATCCTATTGCCTTGGTTGTGAAGAAGAAAGAGAAAGAGAAGAAGGATAAGAAGAAGAAAAAGAAGATGGTTGTTCTGATTCTGATCAAACTGACAGTGCTGATTCTGATTCCGATGATGGAGAAAATCTAAAGCAAGCTATGCTTTTGCTGACCCGAGCATTCCAGAAGAAATTTTACAAGAAGCCAGGATCTAATAGTCAGAGGTATTCTTCAGGGTCGAGAAATTTTGAACATAAGGAAAGGGTGAAAGGCAGAAGGTATGAGGAAAAGAAATTTGAGGAAAGGAGGCCAGAGGAAAAGAAATATGTGAATAGCTATGAGAATAAAATGGAAGAGCCAATAAAATGTTACAACTGTGGGAAAATTGGCCACTTTGCTAAAGACTGCCAGAAGCCGAAAGTCAGAAATTCTGAATACTATAAGAACAAAATGCTTCTGGCCAAGCAGAAAGAAGCATGCAAAGCTTTAATAGCCGAAGATGATTATTGGTTGGATCATTCCGAGCCTGAAGATGACAAAGAGGAGACATCCCACATGTGCTTGATGGGTAAATAAGTCAGATATGATGAGTCGGTGATGAGACTTCTGAAGAGGTACTAAACTTTTATGAATCTAATTTTTTAACTAAAATGGAAACCATGATGGTCGAGCTTTAAGACTTACAAGCTAAGCTCAAAAAAAAGAAAAGTAGAGTTGCACAGAAGCGTCAAACAATTTTTGATCTCAACAAGGAACTTGCTAGGAACAAAAACTTGATTGATTCTTTAAAAAATTCTACTACTGTTTTTGAAAAACAAAAAAGCTTGTTTTGAAACTCAAATTTCTGAAACAGTTTCAAAGTTTAATACATCTGAACATGAGAAACAAGAGTTTATTCTAAAAGTTCACAGCTTGCAGGTTGATAATAAAAATTTGCAGAAAAAGATTAATGGTTTGGAAGCCAAACTTTATGCTCGAGGTCAAACGGATCACACCATTTTTCTAAATACACCAAAGGAAGAAATAGATTTTAAAGATAAGTGGGGTCTTGGTTATGATAACCCACATTATCTATAGAAAGCTATTCGAAAGCAGCCAACTTTATATAATTTCAATTTCTTACAAGTGGCTAACAAAAATCCTCATTTGAAACCCAAATTTGTTAGAAAATCATCTGATGAGGTTGAGGCTAAGGAAGATGAGAACATAAATAACACGACCAAAATGCAACTACCATTCTGCTATAAAAATCTGAATGATAGTTATCTTTCTGAGCAACCAAAATTTCTATCAAATGATTATTTTCAAAGCTACTATACTGAGGAGATGGAGGCAAAACATGTTAAAGCCAAAATTTATGTTCCTCCACTTGTCTTAGAAAGCAAAATTTCTAAACTTGAAAACATTTTAGTAGATGAAAGAATTTTGGTTGATCTTGAGAAAGTTGTGTTTTCTACTGTTATGAAGAACACTGATTTTAAATCTGAAGCTACATATGACAACTCTGACTCAGAAAGAGTTTATGTAAACAATTCTACTGATTCAAATGCGTCATCGTGTAAAGTTTTCATGGGAAATGTTTTTACAAATCCTAAAACTTCAGATAGTGCTAAAATGTCTCTTAAACAAAAGTGTTCTAATGAGTCAAATGTTTTCAAATTTTCAAACTCTTCCAAGGCACCTCAAGTTTATGATGATGACGTTGATGACTTATTTGCGGATGAAAATGATTTTTTAAATTCTGGTGGTTGTGTTGATGAAAATGTTGATATGTTTGATTTCAATGCGAAACTTCTAGATCATTCTGAATTTATTATCAATTCTGATGCTTTACCTAGTGTGTTTGAGAAAGGTGAATCATCAACTAAGGTTGATGAATTAGTTCCTGTGAGTACCTATTATTCTAAAGGTAAAAAGCAAAAGAAAAGGCGCTCACAAAAACGGACCAACACGGGTAAGCAAAAGAAAACACAAACCCACAAATCTCATGTTTCTAACAAATCTAAATTTTCTGTTTTAGAATTGAGGTGGAAAAAGTCTGAAGTAAAACTGGAATGGAGACCTAAGAAGAAGATTGAAGAGGCTACAAAATAATTTTCTGATTCAAACTGTAATAGGATTTCTGATAGTTTTACTGATGTAGTTGGTAATATTGCTTCTCATAAAACAAAACTTGTAACTTCTTACAAGACTTACTCAATAAAAGCAATTGCTCCAATTATCTCCGTTTACTACTCAGTTGTCTACACATGGTCGAAATGATTTTATGACTCGACAATATTCTTATTGTTGGTTTGGTACTTATTATATACACCAGTCTCATGTTTTTCAAAACCAAAGAGGACCCAAATTCAAATGGGTGCCAAAATCTTGTGCTAACATGAAGGACCCAAATATAAATGGGTACCTAAACCGGTTGTTGTCTGATTTCTCATGTGCAGACCCATCATATGTGGTACTTGGATTATGGTTGCTCCAAGCATATGACTGGTGTTAATGATAAAATCCCAATTCAATCAAGCAATTACTCAAAAATACTCAAATATGCTCAAGAACTAGAGAGAGAATCTAGAGAGAGAAAGTAGATCTTGTATTCCACAATTACTGAATATTACAATTACGCATAACTCTCTAGAACGTTATTACAAGTTTACAAAGACAAACCTATATATACCATCTATCTATTACAAAGCCTTAAAGGCTAAGGAAACTAAACATGCTTTGATAAAGACAAAGTTGACTTTTACAATGTTGACTTTCCTATTAAATCTTGGATACAATATTTAGACTTAACAATCTACCCCTTTGTATTCAAGATTTAATAAAAATTTGATACAAACCTTCAGCTCTTGATTCTTCAGCTTTTGTCTCTTTGAAGCTTTCACAAACTTTAAACTTTCAGCTCTTGAAGAATCTTGGAAAGTCTTTTTCTCTTGAAGCTTTGAAAGTCAACAAGTCATGAACGCGCATTTTGATCTCTGAATCCTTTGTTTATCTTTGAAACATCTTTGAAATGTTGACGGTAAAGTAATCTTTGACAAACAAGTATCTTCTTCACTTTGATCTCAGAACCATCTTTGGAAGAACAAACTTTCACGAATCATCTTGATTTAACTTTGAACATTCTTCCTTCTAAATCTTTTGGCTTTGAATTTCTTTATCAGACTTGAACTTTAAAACAGCGGAAGCAATTCAAATTTCTGACTTGTCTTTGAAACAACGGAAGCATTTTGAACTTTTAGAAATTCATCAGACTTTGAAATTGATCTTTGTATAATTCTCCCCCTTTTTGATGATGTGAGCATCATAATCATCAAAATATCATCAATTTCAGCACAAGCTTTGATTTCCCCCTTTGATATCAACAAACAATCTCCCCTTTGACAATTTCCGCACTTTGATCTGAAGAGCCGAATCATAAACTGAATATATCTGAATCTTTTCAAATTCAGACATAATTAGCGTGTAACCCTGATTCAACATATGAAACAGTTAGGAATGCCTGTCAGTAACACAAAGTTACTGTGTACAACGAATGTACAATATAAGGAGCTGTTTTGATGTTGACTCCCCAGGACTTCCATTCAATCATTGAAAAACACAAGGTAATTCTATGAATGTTCTGACAGAAAAACAGATTTTCTGTGTGCTCGTGCTTGTGTTTTGAAAGAATTAGCACAATGATTGTGTTTCATAAGGCTCAAAGTATGTAAATCACTGAGACAACAATGATTATACATGGACTCAATGTGCATGAGAAAGGGTCGAAGGTGGGGAAACTTTCCTTCTTTTTCAATATCAGTATCTTCCAAAAGAAGAACTAATAGATTATGTGCTGCTTCCCCAGAAAATATGAAACATTCTCTTTTTAAGAAAAGAATGAGTAGCTAGTGGGTTTGTATGCAAGAGATGGCATGGGCTATTTGCCTATTTCAATGATGGTCACCAAAGAAATGTGAACCAATCAGTAATGTGGTTGCCCGACTCAGAAAGATGTTTGGTGCAGAGTTTTGATATTCTTTTAACTCTGTTCTCACACCCTCTTTCTTTTAGACATATAAGCTCACATCTAACCAAACTCTCATTTTCATTTTACCTCTGCTCATTCCCACACTCAATTCTTTTAGACCCCTCTCCCCTCAATCACTCAAAGGATTTTTTCTGGGGTAGGAAACATTGGTTATCGTGAATCCATGGAAGATCTATTAAGCACTCACACTGAATCCCATGTTCCTAAAAGTACATGCTTATCAATGATTTTCTTGACATGTAAAGCACAAGAAATCATATGTCAGTGTATGTATGCTCATCAAAAATCATATATGAAATTTGAGCATTTTGAACTTTGAAGATTTCTCAAAACAAGAATATTGAATGAATGAAATGAAGTCAAGAGAATTGTTTTGAGAATCTGACAATGACTTAAACAGATCAAATCAAATGGTTCGGGTATCAAAGAATTGGATATTTGTTTATATGAACAAATATAAACAATTTATCAATGAAAGCACAAATATGTAAAAAATGAATGATGCTCAACAACTTTGGATTTCAAACGGGGGTATTACCATCGAAAAATTGTTTGAATTTGAGACATGGTAATAACAATTTCAAATAAAATACTGAACCGATGTGTATGAATACTTGACAGTATATGGACAAGATAATACACAAGTATTGATCTTTGGAAACACACGGTCAGTTAAACATTAAGCTCAAAATTTGAAAAACATTTAAAATCACACTTCTAAATTCTAAATAACAATTTGAGAATAAGAAGTGGTTTGAACATTTAAGAAACTGTTTTTCATGTTCGAAAGTTGTTCTTCTTTCAAACAATCCGAGATCTAGGATCAGAAGATATTTACCTTTTCAGCTCCCCCTCAAATCATGATTAAATGATTTATATCTTTTAAGCTCCCCTGGATATTAGCACAATATCCGTCTTTGATCATTGATGAACGGGTCCTGATCTGTCATGTGATCAGAAGCCACAACCTTTACACCCCCTTAAATTAAGCATCTGAAATATTACAAGTAAAACAGGATAGAGATCAAACACTCCCTTTTGAATTGTTAGACCATCAATATCAGAAAAATCTAGCAAAGAAAAAGTATAGGATAGAGATCAGATCAATTTTCTTGGGATGAAGACCATCAATATCCATCGGATGCAAGCATACAGGAGTAAGGTCTTTTTGATTGCTGAGGTCCGAGTCCTAAACTGTTGTGTTTAGAAGTCAAACTCCTTTGAAGTCGGGGTTCTAAGCTGATGTGCTTAGAAGCCATATTCTTGACATTGAGGTGCGGGTCTTGAACTGTGTTATTCAAGAGCCATTATCTTTCAGCTTTGAAGTCCGGGTTTTGAACTGTTGTATTCAAAAGCCATTGTGTTTCTTACTCCCCCTTGGATTGAGGTGCCTGCAACACACTGGTATTTGAGTCCAGAAATGTTAGTTGCAGTTCGTGTGGGGGTAATATAGTAAGAACCATACCAGTAATGATCACTGGTCTTATGGATATGATCATGTGTACAACAAATAGAACAATAATATTTCTTACCATTAGGTGCTTTGTTCTTCTTTGCTTTGTGTACATGTACACATGAATTCTTCTCTTTCAGCTCATCAGTCTTGTCATCTTTGACTGATTTCTTCATCCAGACCAGTTTCTCTTTCTTGAAACTTTTTCTCCTTGGATAAGAATTTGAACCATCTAAATATTCATCAAAGAAAAGGTTAGTGCGACGAATCTGAATAAATGATTTGACTGGCCTGTTTGAAGAGACAGATTTATGATTTGAACTTGAAACAGATTTTTCAAGCTCTTTGATCTTTGATGCAAAGTCATCTCTTTCTTTCACAAGTTGGTCAATCTTCGTCTTGAACTCAGAGTGCGTTCTTTGTTCTTTCAGCGCAGATGCAGACAGTTCAGATAATTTTGAATTAGGTTCTTGATTTCAGATTCAAAAATGGATCTTTCTTCCTCAAATCCTTTTTCTGACTCAGTTCTCTGGCCGGATAATTCTTTAAAGAACCCTACAATCTTCTTTTCTATGGCCTTCTTCTCTTTATCAAATTTCTCTCTTTCCATAATCAGAACTTTCTCGAAATCGGAGATTTGTTGAGAAAATTTTAAGCATTTAAGCTCAACTAACTTCTTTTCTTCAAAGCACTTCCTTGAGAAATCTGAGAACTTAGTTGAAAATACTTTCTTTTCTTTCTCAAAAACAACTTTTTCTTCAATAAGCTTTTGTTCAAAATCAGATAAACTCTTTCTTAGCTCAGAATTCTCAGATTCCAATCTCTTTATCTTCTCTTCATTCTGCCCAACACTGATATTCTTTAAGGTATTGATTTCTTCTTTCAGTGATATGACTTCAGTAAAATACTCTCTTGACTTTTGTGAATGAAAGTCAACTACATGAGCCAGATTAATGTTCTCTAGTTTCAGCTTTGTATTCTTCTCTTCAAGATCTGAAAGAAATCCCATGATTAATGAGTAATTGGCTTAATATGAATGATCGTTCCAAAATATATATCAGAAACTCAAAAATCAGATCAAATTGAAATCTTAAAAAAAATATTTCGTAAAAATTGAAAATTTGAACAACACGAGTTATGGCGCAAAGTTAATTTTTTTTTTCATAGATGACAAAAAAAAATTCCAGACTTTTTTTTTTTTTTTTAAACGGGTTTGCGTAAGAGCCTTGATGCGCAAAGTGAGCTTTGCGTGTTAGACTTTTTTTTTTTTTTTTTAAACGGGTTTGCATAAGAGCCTTGATGCGCAAAGTGAGCTTTGCGTGTTAGCCTTGAAGCACAAGATGAGACTTTGCGGGTTGGTCTTGAAGCGCAAGATGAGACTTTGCGGGTTGGTCTTGAAGCGCAAGATGAGACTTTCGGGTCCTATGAGATATGCAAACTAAGCTTTGCGTTTCTGCCTTGAAGCGCAAAGAAGCTTTTTCTTCTCACGACCGTATGAATGAAGCGCAAACCGTATGAATGAAGCGCAAACCGTGGATCTTGGTTGATTCTTCTTCAAGACGATTGAAACCTGCACATTTGATCTCAAAAATTTATCAGCATCAACAAAAAACAGTACGAAACACAAAAATACAATCAAATTTCGATTAAAAACATCAAATCGTAAATTTTCAATCAAGAACAGACACCGAACTCGATATTTCCAGAAAACTCAAATTTCGAAAATTGACATTGAAATAGTTAAAATCACAAGATGTAATCAATACAAGAATCAATCCTAATCATAAAACGAACTCAATGAATCCAATTTCTTGCTTTAAAAACGATTTTTCACATGAAATTCGTATGAAACAGTAACAAACTCGTTTTCTTGAAAAACTTTTGAAAAATTCATAATTTCGATCCAAAACACACAAATTTCAATTCAAATCATGATCAAATCATTCCTGAAAAGTTTGGTTCAGCTCTGATACCAATTGTTAATCATAAAATCCCAATTCAATCAAGCAATTACTCAAAAATACTCAAATATGCTCAAGAACTAAAGAGAGAATCTAGAGAGAGAAAGTAGATCTTGCATTCCACAATTACTGAATATTACAATTACGCATAACTCTCTAGAACGTTATTACAAGTTTAAAAAGACAAACCTATATATACCATCTATCTATTACAAAGCCTTAAAGGCTAAGGAAACTAAACATGCTTTGATAAAGACAAAGTTGACTTTTACAATGTTGACTTTCCTATTAAATCTTGGATACAATATTTAGACTTAACAACTGGGCAGAAAGATATTTAATCTAATTATACAGAGAAATTCTGCGGCAATGTGCGGTTTGAGAATGACCAACTATCACCGATACTTGGATATGGAGTTGTCGTGCAAGAAAATGTAACGATTAAGAAGGTGAGTTACGTTGAAGGTTTATGACCCAATCTGATCAACATTGGTCAATTATGTGACAAGGACTTAGAGGTGAACTTTAAGGCCAAGCGATGTGTTAGAATTGAAGATGGTAAAGAACTCTTGGTCGGGACGCGAAAGTCAAACCTCTACACGATTAATCTGTCAAATGTCAAGACTGATAATGATGTGTGTCTACTTTCTAAAGACTTTATGCAACAGAGTTGGTTATGGCATAGATGGCTATCTCATGTCAACTTTTGCTACATCATCAAACTGGTGACTGCTAATTTGGTGAAAGGACTTCCAGAGCTGAAATATGAAAAAGAACATCTGTGTGCTGCGTGTGAGAAAGGTAAGATGAAAAGAGATTTTCATAAACCTAAGCCTGAACTGAGTACACGTACTTCTTTAGAACTACTGCATATGGATCTATGTGGTCCAATGCGAACTCAAAGCATAAACGGCAAGAAATATGTTTTGGTGATTGTCGACGATTATTCAAGATACACTTGGGTCAAATTTCTAAGATCAAAAGATGAGACACCCGATGTTATCATCTCATTCTTAAAGACCGTTCAAGTGAACTTGCAGAAGACAGTTAAGCTTCTCAGAACAGACAATGGCACATAATTCAAGAACAAAACTGAAGATGATTATCTCGAATCGGTCGGGATAACGCAGCAGTTTTCTGCTGCCAGAACTCTAGAACAAAATGGGGTAGTTGAACGACGAAATCAGACTCTTGTTGAGGCTGCACGTACGATGTTGATCCAATCCGATCTACCTTTATTTTTGTGGGCTGAAGCTGTGTCTACTGCATGCTATACTCAAAATAGATCAACCATTCATTGCCGCTTTGGTAAAACACCATATGCTTTGGTTAATAATAGAATACCTAGTGTTAGATCTGATTTTATAGTAATCATTGTATTTATTTTATATCTTTTACTACTTTCAGTAGTGTAATATGTTTTGTAATTGCCTTGGGGTATTTAAGTCCCCTTGGGTTGTTTTCCTTGAAAGAACGTTCACTATTGGAATACAAGTTACTGTTACATTTGAAGTGCACTTTTCTCTCTCTAGATTCTCTCTCTACAGATCTTGTGATCTTGGATCATCAATTGGTATCAGAGCCTTCAAGATCTTGAGAGAATTGAGATTAGTGTATTTTTGTTACTGATTTGTGTAGATAATTCGAAAATTTGATCGATTTTTTTGTTTTTCAAGAAAAATCTTGTTTTCTGGATTTTCACCAATTTCAGTCTGTTTTGTGATCGAATTGCTTTGAATTTGATGTTATTAGATGCGTTTTAGTTAGTCGATCAAGTTTGATTCTTGTTATTTTGCATAAAAACATGATTTGTTGCTTCGATTTTGATTTTGAGTATTTTCTGAAAAAGTCGAGTTCTATGTTCTGTTCGTTTTAATTTTTGAGTTTTGGAGTGTTTTGATCGAAATTGTCATTTGAATTGTATTAAAAACTTGTTTTCGATTAATATTGTGCAATTTGTTTTGGGTTTAATTTCAGTATTATGATTGATATTGCAGATTTATAGTTGATTGTTGGTATACGTGTCATTCATATGATATGCGGGTCATTCATCCTGATATGCGGGTCATTCATCCTGATGTGCGTGTCATTCATATTACTGTGCATGTCATTCATATGATGTGCGGGTTGCATGTTATTAATAGGAATTGAACTGTGCGTGTTATTCATATAGTATGCGGGTTATTCAAGAATTATGCGGGTTATTCATCTTATTAGTATGCGTGTTGTTCATGAAATCATGTGTAACTAACTTTTAAGTGTTAGTGTTTTTCTCAGGTTGTTGATTCTCTCTTGGAAACGCATAGCTTCAAGTGCGTATCTTCAAGTGCGTATCTGTCTTCACACGCAAAACTTCAAGTGCGTGCCCCATTGAACACGCACAACAACAAGTGCGTGTCCTTCTGGACACACATATCTTTCTGGACACGTATATCTCTCTGAGGAAAGCATCAAAGTGCGTATCTCTCTGGACACGCATAGTCAACCTATCTCCCGGATAGTCCTTGTTACTCTGAACACGCATTCCTTGGGTGTGCGTATCATCAAGGACCCGAATTGTTACTCTGAACACGCATTCCTTAGGTGTACGGGTCTTCAAGACTTAGTTATTTTTCTGAATTCCAGATTTCATCAAAATGTCTCTACAAGCTCAACTTTACAAGAACGACCTCATGATGTCGTTGGGGTCTGATACTCGTCCACCTGTGCTGATAAATGAGAACGAATTTGAACAATGGCAGGACCGGTTTATTAATTTCATCGAAAGGCAATCAAATGGGGAAAATATGATGAAAGCTTTGACTGAAGGTCCCATGGTCAAGCCAAGGAAAGTTATACCAGCTGTTGGAAACACTCTAGCTACTAATGTAGAAAAAGCCCTGATAGAATATGAGGCTGATGAACTTCTAAGATACCAAGCTGACAATCAGGCCAAGTCGAATTTGATTCTTGCTCTTCCAAATTCCATCTATAATAGAATCGATTGTTTCAAACACAATCCTATGCTGATGTGGACACAACTGGAGAAAATCATGCTTGGTACTGCAATATCTACCCAGCTTCGTCAGACAAGATACATGAACAATTTTGAAGAGTTCAAGGCTAAGGATGGGGAAAGTCTGAAAAGTGTCTTCGATAGATTCTGGACTGTTATTAATGATCTGTATAAGATCAAGGTTATAAAGAATGAGCTGGAAACAAATTTGAAGTTTCTCAATGCACTCAAACCTGAATGGGAAAAATCCTGTCATCGGATGAGGAATGATCCTAGAATTTCCAAAATGCCCATTCAGGAAATGTTTGAAATTCTGATGTCTGATGAAGCAATGGTTCTGAAGAAGAAAGCTAAGCTGGATAAGCAAAAGCCAAAGACTGTGGATCCAATCGCTCTTTTAGCTAGCCAAATGGCTGAGCAAGCCTTGACTGAGTCTGCTTACGATGGGTCAACAGATGACGATGGCGAAGCATTGGAAAAGGCCATGATTCTTCTAAGTCAGCACTATCAAAAGAAATATCAGAAACGGTCAGGTTCAAACAATCTTCGTTTCTCATCTGGATCAAAGAAGATAGAACCCGATTCTACATCAAAGCCTTTCTTTCCCAAGTATGAGCATGCTACAGCAGCTGAACCAAAGAAAGAAGATAAGAAGGTTGTGACTTGCTACAACTGTGGCAAACCAGGGCATATTTCAAAGGAGTGCAGAAAGAAGATTGTGAAAGATGTTGATTTCTATAAGAAGAAATTAGCTTTGGCTGAGAAGAAAGCAAGTGGAACAATTCTGTTGGCTGAAGAGGAATATTGGTTGGACCACTCAGATAATGAAGCTGACAATGTTGAGACTGCTGCTATGTGTTTTATTGGTGACGATAACAGTGATGATGAGGATGAGGAGACTTCAACCGATGAATCTGAGGTACCATTTGAGTTTGATTTTAATTTTATTTCTTCGCAAATGAATGTCATCACAAATGCTTTACATGACTTTCGTTCAAAGCTTCTATCCGAAAAACGCGAAAATCAAGAAAAGTCTGTTCAAATTGAAAAATTGAAGATTTCTCTGCGATATGAAAAAGCTATTTTAAAATTTACAAAAGAGAAATTTCAAGAAAGAATAGAAGATTTAGAAATTGAAAAACAGACTTCTCATTATTCTTTGTCTGATTTGTCAATTTTAAATCAAGAGTTTTCGGATAAAATATTTGAATTAGAAGAAAAGTTATATAAACAAAATCAAACTGAACAAACAATTCATATGCATAAACCAAGGAGCTATGAGTCGTTAAAAGAAAATTGGGGTCTTGGATTTAAAAATCCTCAGTTTTTAAATAAAGCTAAAATTGAGATTCCCAATTTTTATGATTACGACTGTCTTGGTATTTCAAAATATGGTTTTCAATACAAAACTCTTTGGACAAGTGCTAAAGAGACTACAATTGAGGAAGATAAGAAACGGATAAACAACAAGAGAATGGAAGTTCCTTTCGTTTACACTCAAGAGATGCAAAATATTTTCCTGAAAGAATAAAGAAGAGAAGACAAATGTTAAACATTGTTTCTTCTACTAAATCTTCTAGATCGAATGACTTCTTTGATTTAAATGAAGCTAATCCTAATAAGGACAAAATATCTCCAGTACCTTATGATACTAAGAGATATATACCTCCTTTAGTTTTAGAATGCCAAATCTTTGATCTAGAAGAACAATTGGAAGAACAAGAGATTTTGAGAAAAATTGAAAACGATGTCATTTTTTCTTTTATGACATCGAGTTTTAAAGAAAATAATTCTGGTCTTATCAAATCTTCCATCAACTTGTGTTCATCTGATGTTTCTTGCTCTGAGGTTTTTCCAAATAAACTAACTGATCAGTTTGGTTTTATTGATAAAACTTCTTCTTCTAAATCAAATATTTTATCTAAAGTTGTTGATGACACTTTTACGTTAAATGATCATTTTTATAAAACAAAGCGTAAAAGAAGAAGGTCAAAGAAGAAAAAGAAGAAAGAGTTTGATATTTCTGAAAATTCTAACTTTTCTGATTCATCTATTTCAGATAGGCCTTTGAAGAAGTCTGTGAAGTCTGTTTGGCTAAAGAAACAGAGATCTGAAGAAATTGTTTCTATAGAGGATAAATGTGTAGATCTTCTTTGTAAACAAGACTCATTTGCCTTTTGTAATAAAACTACAAAATATTCTGTAGAGCAAATGGTTCAAATTTCAAAGAATATCTCATATTGTCTCTCTAGTTCTGATTCTAATGGTTGTGTTTCTTCTTTAATATGTGATGATATTCATGCTTTATTTGATCAGTCTCAGATGTTTTGGAAAAATAATTCTTTGAAAAAGAAAAAGGAAAGGACTAACAAGAAGGGACCCATATTCATATGGGTACCTAAATCTGAGTAATTTTTGATTGTGCAGCTAAATCAATTATGGTATATGGATTCGGGGTGTTCCAAACACATGACTGGCAACAAATCTCTGCTTTCTAATTTTAAAGAAAAATGTTGCGGTCGTGTTAAATTTGGAAACTGCGAGACGGCTCCCATTCTTGGTTATAGTGATCTTGTTCAAGGTAATATAACTGTCAAAAGAGTAAGCTATGTCGAAGGTTTAAGTCACAATCTTTTCAGCATCGGAAAGTTCTGCGATAAAGATCTTGAAGTCAGTTTCAAGTCTAAAAGAGTTGCTGTAAAGAATAATAGCGGCAGGGACTTACTTGTTGGAAAGAGACGATCAAATCTTTATACCATTAATCTTTCCGAAGTAAAGGTTCCATCAGATATTTGTCTTCTATCAAAAGCCTCTATTCATGAAAGCTGGGTGTGGCACCGTCGACTAGCTCATCTCAATTTCAAATATATGGATCGCTTGGTTAAGAATGATTCCGTGAGAGGTCTTCCAATCCTCCATTTCCAAAAAGACCATCTCTGTCAGGACTGCGAGAAAGGAAAGATGAAGAAAGCATCTCATAAGCCTAAGCCTGAACATTGTACTGCGGACATCCTAGATCTGATTCACGTTGATTTGTGCGGACCAATGAAGACAAAGAGCATTGGTAAGAAGAAATATGTTTTGGTTGTTGTTGATGACTACTCCAGATATACTTGGTTGAAATTTCTCAAATCTAAAGACGAGACATCCCATATTCTCATCAACCTCATCAAAACCATTCAGACAAATAAGCAAAAGCATGTCAAAGTTGTAAGATCAGATAATGGCACATAATTCAAGAATTCAACTCTTCAAGTATTCTATGATGATCAAGGAATACAACAACAGTTTTCTGCTGCAAGAACACCGCAACAGAATGGGGTTGTTGAAAGACGAAACAGAATGCTTGTGGAAGCTGCCAGATCTATGCTTGCTTATTCATGTCTTCCTTTGTCTCACTGGGCTGAAGCCGTATCAACTGCCTGTCATACTCAAAACAGATCAATTATACACCGCCGGTTTAACAAGACTCCATATGAATTGATGAATGGTATCAAACCCAACATCAAATATTTCAAGTCTTTTGGGTGTAAATGCTATGTTTTGAATGACAGAGATAATCTGAACAAAGTTAGTCCAAAGGCAGATGAAGGCGTATTTTTGGGCTATTCTTCTAACTCTGCTGCTTACAAAGTTTTTCTCCTCTCTACAAGAAAAGTGATAGAGTCAGTGAATGTCAAATTTGATGAAGCTGCCGATTTGGCTTTTGGACAACACAATTCAGAACCCGCTATTACTGGAAACTCAGCTTCTGAATAAATCAGTTCAGAACCTGCACTTCAGTCGACAAATCAGGATCCTTCTACTTCTCTGTCTAATCTTTCTGATCTTGATTTTCTGTTTGAAATTTTTTATGATGATGTTCCTAAACCAAATACTGATAATGTGTCAAATATCTTGAATCAGGAATCTGTGAGTGCATCTAATCCTAATTCCGCTGCATCAACCTCTGAACCTGATGCTGCTTCAGTATCTCCTGAAATTCAAGACATACCTTCTGAACATCATCTTGATCAAGTCATCTCTGAACCATAAATTGCTGAAACTGTCCATGAGGAATCTGTAGAAGATGAAGCTGTTCCAGAAGAAAATGTTCAACAAGAAGTACAAGCTATTTCTGATGAACAAGAGCCTGAATCTGATGTCATGGAAATTCCACCTCCTCCAGTTGAAACCATATCTGTGTCATCTTCTGACATTATTCCTTCTGAAGATGCTCCTCAACATTTAGAAGTGGTTCAAGAAGTTATTGATCCTCTCCCTCATACAACAAAATGGACAAGATCTCATCCAATCCATCAAATTATTGGGGATCCTCAAGCAAGTGTTTCTACTCGCTCCAGAACAGCTTCTTCCAACGAATGTTTGTACACTTGCTTCTTAAGCAAGATTGAACCTACCAAAGTATCATGAAGCGTTGGAAGACCCTGATTGGATTTTAGCAATGCAAGAGGAGCTCAATCAGTTTGACGCGCTAAAAGTTTGGAGACTTGTTCCATGACCAAAGGGTAAAAGCATCATAGGAACCAAGTGGATATTCAAGAACAAAAAGGACAAAGATGGTATTGTTGTTTGCAACAAAGCCAGATTGGTAGCCAAAGGATATCGACAAGAAGAAGGTATTGACTATGATGAAACATTTGCACCTGTCGCCAGATTGGAAGCTATTCGGATGTTTCTGGCCTTCCCTGCTTATCGCAACTTCACCGTATATCAAATGGATGTCAAGACAGCATTTCTCAATGGCAAATTGAAAGAAGAAGTATATGTATCTCATCCAGAGGGATTTGTTGACAAAGATCGTCCTGATTACGTTTATTTTCTCGATAAAGCTTTGTATGGTCTGAAACAAGCTCCACGGGCATGGTATGACGAGTTGTCAGCCTTTCTAGTCAAATCCGGCTTCACCAAAGGCTCCATAGATACCACTCTTTTCATTTATAGATCTAATCTTGATATCTGCTTAGTTCAAATATACGTAGATGATATTATTTTCGGTGCTACTAACAAATCTTTGTGTAATTGGTTTTCTGATTTAATGACCTCTAGATTTCAGATGAGCATGATGGGAGAAATCAACTTCTTCCTCGGCTTACAAGTGAAGCAGCTTCCAGATGGAATATTCATCAATCAGTCAAAGTACATATTTGACATTTTGAAGAAATTCAAAATGGACAAGTCTACTTCAATCGGCACGCCTATGGCTCACGGTGCCAAACTCGACTGGATCCAGATGGAAAAGTTGTGGATCAAAAGACATACAGAGGGATGATCGGATCACTGATGTATCTTACTGCAAGTCGCCCGGACATAATGTTTTCAACGTGCCTGTGTGCCCGTTTTCAAGCTAAACCAAAAGAATCTCATCTTTTAGCAGTCAAACGTATTTTTAGATATATTAAAGGAACACCTTATTTAGGATTATGGTATCCTAAAAGTTCTGACTATAATTTGATTGCGTATTCAGATGCAGATTTTGGAGGTAATCAATTGGACAGGAAGAGTACTTCTGGTCATCTCCAGTTTTTGGGTGACAGACTGATAAGCTGGGCGTCGAAAAAGCAAAACTGCGTTTCAATATCAACAGCCGAAGCTGAATACGTCGTTGCAACTAGTTGCTGTGCTCTAGTGCTCTGGATGAAAACGCAACTTCGCGATTACGGGATGATTTACAAGACTGTGCCCATATATTGTGACAGCAAGTCTGCAATTGCGATATCGGTCAATCCTGTCCATCACACCAAGACCAAGCACATAGACATGAGATATCATTTTATATAGCATCACGTGGAAGAAGGTACTATTGAGTTATATTTTGTACCAACTGAATATTAACTTGCTGATATATTTACAAAAGCTTTAGATGAAAAACGATTTAACTTTCTGCTTTCAAAACTTGGCATGTTGAATTTAAATGTGTGTCTAGGATCTTTGACAAGTCGCCTTGTTTATATTTAAAGTTTCATATGTTCAACGTTCAAATCTTTCAAACATCGAAAAGTCAGCAACATGTTTGACGCTTTAGATACTGCTTTAAAGATATGTGAGTCGGCATATTTATGGTTTACTTTGCTTGAACAACCTAAGTGATCAAAATTGTAGATCGTAATGAAAGTATGGGCTAAGCGATTCTTTATAGATCTGAGTTATTGAGATGATTTTATTTTTAAGCATTTAAAATACAAAAATCCTTGAGTTTAAAAGTTTGTACCTGTGACCTTTCTGGTTTGGGAAAGTAAGTTCCGAGGGATGCTCGACATCTGGTCCCCTAAGGTCAATTGATCTGGGAGTGATCGAACAGAAATCCTGCAATAGAACCAGATCGAAAGTCATGTTCTACTGGTATGAATGGGTTTAGGATATGTCGATGTAGCCTTTCTGATCTGGGAAAGTAAGTTCCAAGGGGTGCTCGACACCTAGTCCCCTAAGGCCAACTGGTCTGGGAGCGGCTGACCCAAATCCTGCAATAGGGTCAGATAGAAAGTTACGTTTACTGCATGTTCTTTACTTAATGAACTTTTTGATTAAAAGATGCCAAAGTGCACATCGCTTAAAATATGCCAAAGAGCACACTCATGTGAAGATGCCAATGAGCACATAGCTAAAAGATGCCAATGAGCACACATCTCTTGATACTTGGTGATATATTTTGAGCTGCGATAAACCTGTAAATTTGTGAAAATCTTAATTCTTGATGACTTAGTGCCTGTACATGCAAAGTTCTTCATTTTATGTTTAGAATTACATTTTTCTTGAAGCTAATCAGAGATCGCATGCGAGCACACTGAATAGATACCTGCAAGTGTTTGACTCTGAACATGTCTTAACTTGATATACAATGAAACATGTTTCTGTATTCAACAACTCCCGTTTGATTTCAACTGATTGATAAATCTGGGATATTCTACTGAGTAGACTTTCATTTGTTTAGTGTTTAAAAGTTTATATATTCAGTTATTACAAAATTTATATTCAATATGATCATCTTTAATTTTGATGTCTTTATGTTTGCTGTCTGTGTTTTTGTCATATGGTCTGTGCATTTTTCGAGGGGAAATGTATATCTGGGTTCTTTATATGAGAATATTCTATTTTTGAGGGGGAGTGAATGTTGCTGATAAATTACTTCTTGTGCTGATCAGAAATTCATCAGGTAAGTATTTCTGAAATTACTATGCAAATGCTAAACTAATTTGATAAATTTTGTGCATTTGTGTAGGGGGAGTAATGGGGGCTTATCCGGTAATTTTCGCATTTTTTTTAAGTATATAGAAGTAAGAGTGTGTATTTTTTTTTCTTCTTTATTCCATTTGAACTTGTTTGACTATTCATCTTCCCTCCATTCTCTCTGTGTGTTCTTCTTCTTGAATTCTCATCTGATTCATTTCAGATTGTCGCTTTGGAATTTCAGGTATGTTTTTGTTTTCGTTCTATGTTTGTAGTTTTATTTGTGTTCGTTTACTTTGTTTTGATTTTATTCTTGGTTTCTTATTATGCGTTCTATCTGATGTGCTATTTTTGTTACTGTTCTTCGATCCTTAAAATCTCAGATTCAAGTTGATTTAGATCGATTTGCGTATTGGGATTTGTTTAGACTTTATAATCGACTATCAGGTATGTTTTCTTTTAGTTTAATTTCGTGTTTTATGCATAGATTTTTAGTTTTGCGGTTTTCGGGTTCGAACAGCAGAATTCTAGGGTTAGATTTAAAGTTTTTGTGAACTATGCGTTTCACTTGTGACCCGCATAGTGAACTATGCGTTTCACTCGTGACCCGCATAGTGAACTATGCGTTTCACTCGTGACCCGCATAGTGAACTATGCGTTTCACTCGTGACCCGCATAGTGAACTATGCGTTTCACTCGTGAACCGCATAGTGAACTATGCGTTTCACTCGTGACCCGCATAGTGAACTATGCGTTTCACCCGAGACCCGCATTCTTCTTGTTTGTTTCTTGTGTATTTCGTTGTTTCAAAGTATGCTTTGCGTTCTATTAAGGACCCGCATTTCCTTACTATGTGTTCCTTTCAGGACACGCATTCTTCATATGCGTTCCCTACAGGACACGCATTCCTCTTATGCGTTTCCGTCAGGACCCGCATTTCATCCTTCATGTTTCCTTAAGGACCCGCAAACCATACTTGGGATATTTTTCGTGTTTTTCTGTTAAATGTTTAATTGTGTTTTGTTTCAGGTTATCATGTCTTCTCGAACAAATTCTGATCCAATGATTCAAGACGAGAATGTCGTTCTTCATGATCCGGCTGATCAGGTATCTCATGATACACCTATGCCGTCTGTTCCGTCTGTTGGGGCTGATCTTTCTATGTCTAGGCGATCTCCAAATGATGTGTTTCCTAACGTCATGTACATGCCTTATAAGCGTAACAACTACTTTGTTGACTTTGATCGCATCAAGATTCATCCTGTCATACGCACTATTCTTCGTGGACATCCGCTCTCTCAAGATTTCTGTTCAGTTGCTGATGTTCCGGAAGTCTACGTTCAGCAAGTCTGGCACACCATCACTAAGAATGAACTGGCACGTCCTCATCGATTTGATCTCCAAATTGATCAATTCGATTCATATCTTTCTTACAAGCGTTTACGGTTGATTTTTGAGCTTCCTGAGCCTACTTCTAGACCTGGAAGGACAACATATGATCAGTTTCCATCCGAAGAGGAAGTGTTTGAGGGCATCAAAAGACTAGGCTATGTTGGTCCACTGAACAAGGTTGTAGACTTTGACAAGTCTAACCTTCCTCCTGTCTGGTATTCTTTATTTTCTGTCATCAACAGGTGTTTAACGTCTAAACATACCGGCACGGATAGTTCTAGTCTTCACTATCTTCGACTGTTCCATGCAGTAGTCTATGACCTGCATGTCGACTATACGATTATTTTCTGGACCGAGCTTTCCGAAATAGTGCAAGACAAGTTAACCAACAAGCGACGAAAGTTCATTCCTTTTATCAGGTTTCTCAAACTGATTATTAGAAGCATGTTTCGAAGCAATCCGGCCATTCCACGAAGATTATCTTGGCCGCAAGTTCAGGATACCGAGATGCTTTTTCTCCAGAAACAAAAGAAGTCCTTCACATTTTCTATGACCATTCCTTATGGTCTTATTGCCAATTATGCTGACATGACCGATCTCAGTGTCATTGATTATTGTTTAGAAAATGAATTTGCAGAGGCTGAACAGGAAGAACCTTCTCATGGCACTCCAGCTGGTACTACTCATGAAGAGCAAGTTGAAGCAACTACTCAGGAAATAGTTATTGTCGTTGCAAGTACACAAGAGAAAGATGTTGATCTTTCTGCAACACCACAAGACGTTGCTACTCATCACGTAGAATTTGTCATTGCTGCGATTGAAACTGAAGTCAATACTGTTACTGCTGATGTTAGAGAAGTTGCTAATCCTGATGAAACTGGAGTTGCTGATGCTGATCCGACAAATGCTGATCTTTCTGATGATAGTAATGATGCGACAAATGCTGATCTTGCTGATGATGGTGAAAATTCAACAAGTGATTCAGATGATGATGATGATGATGCCGATCAACCTAGCATGAAAGTGTATGATCGGAGAATAAGATCACCAGAAGTGGTTGTTGTCCCAGAAGATGTTTCAGAAGATGAATCGGAACCTATTGATCCCTCTGTTGCCCGTTTAAATGTTGATGAACTGGATATCTCATTTGCTCAAACCTCCACTCAAACACAGAGTCAAGCTTCTGCTTCTTTTTCTATTGAGGTTACTGCTACCACTGTTTCTACTGTTGAGCTTTCTATGGTTCCTGCACGTGTCTCTTCGGAGAAATTTACAACTCTGAATGAGTTAATTCGTCAGTTCTCAGAAAGGATGGATGCTCAAAAGGAAGAATATATTAATAAGCTGAAGGCGTCTTTCAAAGGGAAAATGCCAGAGATAGATACTTCGATTATACCTCCTGAGATTTTTTTCCGACGTCCTTCAGGGGTGATTCTTCGGGAACCTTCTTCTGTGGTGTCTTCATCTACATCACCAATTGTATCTCTTCCGTTTCCGTCAATCTTCAATCAGTCTGCGGGTATTTCCATGTCTGCTCCGATTAATACTTCTTCCAGGGCTTCAATTCATGATTATCCGATCTCTGAGCTATCTGATCTTTTTTATGCGCGTCTTCTATCTATGTCTCCGCCACAACATCAAGATCAATATTTAATCTCTCTGCTGTGGAACTTCCAGCCAACGCCGCCTCCAGTTTCTTCATCTTCCGATTCTGATCGCATCAATGCTTTAACTTATGAATTTCAGGAATTCAGAACAGAAGTTAGATCAAGTTTATCTGATCTTCGTTCTTTTATGACACAAGTTTTCTCAGATCTATCTAACAAGATTGATCATCTAGAGCAATCATGCAGGATTGAGGCTGGCCCGTCTCTTAAACGCCGACATGACCAAGATGATCCTGATCATCAAGGCCATGAGGGGGAGATGGCAAAGAGAGAAAGAACAGAAGGGTCTTTTGAAGCACGAGAAGTTGTTCAAACAGAAGTGGCTGGAGATAGAGAAAAGACTGCTGATACAGTTCAAGATTGCAGTATCCAAGATTTATTGAATGTCATGATTGACAATGCTGATGTAACTGCTTTGCATAATGAATTTAATTTGTGTTAATCAATAAATCCCAATCTATCAAGCTAATTACTCAAGATTTATCTAATATGCTCAAGAACTAGAGAGAGAAAGTCTAGAGAGAGAAAGTAGATCTTGTATTTCACACACTTTAGATTTACAATATGCAAATGCCTCTAGTTCGTTATTACATGATTACACAAACCAAACTATATATACCATCTATCTATTACAAAGCCTTAATGGCTAAGGAAACAAAACTAGCTTTGACTAAGACGATATTGACTTTTACATTGTTGACTTTCCTATTAAATCTTGGATACAATATTTAGACCTAACAATCTCCCCCTTTGTATTCAAGATTTAATAAAAATTTGATGCAGATCTTCAGCTCTTGATTCTTCGTCTTTTATCTCTTGATGCTTTCACAAACTTTGCTCTTTTGCGGCTTTTGAAGAATCATGAAAAGTATTTTTCTCTTTGAAGCTTTGAAAGTCAACATGTCTTGAACAGAAACGAAAAACTTGAAACTTCTTCGAAACTTGAAACTTTAACTCTGAAAAATCTTTTGTCTTCAATCAAAATTATATCTTCATCACTTTGATCTCTGAATCATCTTCGGAAGAAACAAACTTTCTTGAATCATCAAATTTTCTTTGAACATTCTTCCTTCAGAATCTTTTGGCTTTGAATTTCTTTATCTGACTTGAACTTTAAATCAGCGGAAGCAATTTGAACTTTAGGCTTGAACTTTGAACTTGAACTCTGAAATTGAATCTTTATAATTCTCCCCCTTTTTGATGATGTGAGCATCATTATCATCAAAATATCATCAATTTCAGCATAGGCTTTGATTTCCCCCTTTGTGAACAACAAACAATCTCCCCTTGATATTGCTGTACTTTTGATCTGAAGAGCCGAATCATGAACAGTATATATATCCGAATCTTTTCAAATTCAGACATAATGAGCGTGTAACCCTGATTCAACAAATGAAACAGTTAGAAATGCCTGTCAGTAACACAAAGTTACTATGTACAACAAATGTACATTTTAAGGAGCTGGCTTGATGATGACTCCCCAGGACTTCCATTCAATCATTGAAAAACACAAGGTTTATCTATGAATGTTCTGATAGAAAAACAGATTTTCTGTGTGCTCTTGCTTGTGTTTTGAAAGAATTATCACAATGATTGTGTTTCATAAGGCTAAAGGAATGTAAATCACTGAGACAACAATGATTATACATGGACTCAGTGTGCATGAGAAAGGGTCGAAGGTGGGGAAACTTTCCTTCTTTTTCAATATCAGTATCTTCCAAGTGAAGATCCGATAGATTATGTGTTGCTTCCCCAGAAAATGTGAAACATTCTCTTTTTAAGAAAAGAATGAGTAGCTAGTAGGGTTGTATACAAGAGATGGCATGGGCTATTTGCCTATTTCTATGATGGTCACCAAAGAAATGTGAACCAATCAGTAATGTGGCTGCCCGACTCAGAAAGTGGTAGGTGCAGAGTTCTGATATTCTTTTAACTCTGTTCTCACACCCTCTTTCTTTTAAACATATAAGCTCACATCTAACCAATCTCTCATTTCCATTTTACCTCTGCGCACTCCCACACTAAATTCTTTTAGACCCCTCTCCCCTCAATCACTCAAAGGATTTCTTCCGGGGTAGGAAACACTAGTTATCATGAATCCATGGAAGATCTATTAAGCACTCACACTGAATCCCATGTTCCTAAAAGTACATGTTAGTCAATGATTTTCTTGACATGTAAAGCACAAGAAATCATATGTCAGTGTATGTATGCTCATTGAAAAATATAAATGAAATTTGAGCATTTGAACTTTGAAGATTTCTCAAAACAAGGATATTGAATGAATGAAATGAAGTCAAGAGAATTGTTTTGAGAATCTGACAATGAATCAATCAGATCAAATCAAATCAATGGATAAGGTATCGAAGAATTGGAAATTTTGTTTATATGAACGAATATAAACAATTTATCAATAAAAGCACAAATATGAAAAAGATGAATGATGCTCAACAACTTTGAAAGCAAACGGGGGTATTACCATCGAAAAATTGGTTCTTTATGAGACATGGTAATAACAAATTCAAAACGGTGTGTGTGAATACTTGACAGTATATGGACAAGATAATACACAAGTATTGATCTTTGGAAACACACGGTCAGTTAAACAATTAAGCGCAAAAAATGAAAAACATTTTAAAAATCACACTTCTATATTCATGAAATCGTTTGAGAATAAGAAGTGGTTTGAACATTTAAGAAAAGGTTTTTCATGTTCGAAAGTTGTCCTTCTTTCAAACAATCAGAGATCTAGGATCAAAAGATTTTTACCTTTTCGGCTCCCCCTCAAATCATGATCAAATGATTTATATCTTTTGAGCTCCCCCTGGATATTAGCATAATATCCTTCTTTGATCATTGAAAAACGGGCCCTGATCTGTCATTTGATCAGAAGCCACTTTATTCATTTTATTTATTCAAAAATAAAAGGACAGAAAGCAGTAAAACAGTTATAGAATGAGTTCTGATCTGAAATAATCAGAAGTCATCACCTTTACTCCCCCTTAAATTAAACATCTGAAATATGTCAGTTAAAACAGAATAGAGATCAAACACTCCCTTTTGAATTGTTAGACCATCAATATCAGAAAAATCTAGCAAAGAAAAAGTATAGGATAGAGATCAGATCAATTCACTCGGGATGAAGACCATCAATATCCATCGGATGCAAGCATACAGGAGTAAGGTATTTTTGATCTCAGAGGTACGGGTCCTAAGCTGTTGTGCTTAGAAGCCATAGTCTTTCAGCATTGAAGACCGGGTTTTGAACTGCTGTGTTCAAAAGCCATTTTGACATTAAAGTCCGGGTCTTGAGCTGATTTACTCAAGAGCCATTGTCTTTCTTACTCCCCCTTGGATTGAGGTGCCTGCAACACAGATTCAGGTTTCGATTTTGGTACCCACTGGTATTTGGGTCCAGAAATGTTAGTTGCAGTGCGTATGGGGGTCACAGAGTAAGAACCATACCAGTAATGATCATTTGTTTTGTGAAAATAATAATGTGTACAACAAATAGAACAATAAAATTTCTTACCTCTAGGTGCTTTGTTCTTCTTTACTTTGTGTACATGTACACATGATTTCATCTCTTTCAGCTCATTTATCTTATCATCTTTGACTGGTTTCTTTTTCCACACCAGTTTCTCTTTCTTGAAACTTGTTCTCCTTGGAAAAGTATCTGAACTATCTAAATAATCATCATAGAAAAGGTTAGTGCGACGAATCTGATTAAAGGATTTGACTGACCTATTTGAAGAGATGAATTTCTGATTTGAACTTGAAACAGATTTTTCAAGTTCTTTGATCTTTGATGCAAAATTATCTCTTTCTTTCACAAGCTGATCAATCTTTGTCTTGAATTCAGACTTCGTTCTTTGTTCATTCAGTGCATTGGCAGACAGTTCAGACAACTTGGAAGTCAGTTTCTTGATTTCATTCTCAAATAAGCACCTTTCTTCTTCAAACCCTTTTTCAGAATCATTTCGCTGGCCAGATAATTCTTTAAAGAATCCTACATTCTTCTTTTCTATGGCCTTCTTTTCCTGAGCAAATTTCTCTCTTTCCAATATCAGTACTTTCTCAAAATCTGAGATTTGTTGAGAAAGATTAAGGCATTTAAGCTCCACTGACTTCTTTTCTTCATAACTCTTCTTTGAGAAATCTGAGAACTTCTTTGAAAAAATTTTCTTTTCATTTTCAAGATCAGCTTTATTTGCATCAAGCTGTTTTTCCAAATCAGATAAATTCTTTCTCAGCTCAAAGCTCTCAGATTCCAATCCCTTTATCTTCTCATCATTCTGCCCAGAAGATCTTCATTGATAATCTTTAAAGCACTTATTTCCTCTTTCAGTCTGATGCTTTCTTCATAATGCTCTTTTGACTTTTGTGAGTGAAAGTCAGCAGCATGACCCAGATTAATTTTCTCTAATTCCAGCTTTCTAATTTTCTCTTCAAGCTCAGCAAAATATCCCATCTTGAATGAGTACATCAGCTTGCAGTGAATGATCGTTCCAAACTATATATATCAGAAAATCAAAAATCAGATTGAATTGAAATCTTAAAAAAAATATTTCGTGAAAATTGAAATTTGAACAATACTTGTTAATTCGCAATGTAGAAAAAAATATTTCCAAAGATGACCAAAAAAAATTTTCCAGACTTTTTTTTTTTTTTAAACTAAGACAGGGAGACCCGTACAATTGAGAAATTCGGGTCACAAAGGAAACGCACAACAAGCTATGCGTATGTAGCCTGAACCTCACAATAAACTATGCGAGTGTAGAAGGAAACGCATATTGAGGTATGCGGGTCCTTGAGGAAACGCATAGTGAGGTACGCGGGTCCTTCTTGAAGCGCAAAGTTGTGGTGTGCGTGTGTAGTGTGAAACGCACACTCTGTTATGCGTGTGTAGTGTGAAACGCACACTCTGTTATGCGTGTGTAGTGTGAAACGCACACTCTGCTATGCGTGTGTAGTGTGAAACGCACACTCTGATGATCACACACAAACCTGGATGAATGAAACGCACACCTCAGATGAATGAAACGCACACCTCAGATGAATGAAACGTATATCTGATGAAGAACATGCATATCTGATGAATGAAACACATATCTATAAAATCAACAAATTTGCACCAAAAACACATCTAGACTTCGAATTTTAAACTGAAAATTTGACAATTCACTCACCTACACAAATCGAACACAATTCTAGCAAGAAATTTTGATTAAAAACACAGAGATTACAAATTTGAATCAAGAACAGTGTCAAGAACTCGATATTTCTAGAAAACTCAAATTTCAAAAATTGATATCGAAATTGATAGAATTATGAAATGTAATCAGAACAAGAATCAATCCTACATATAAAACGAATTCAATGAATCCATTTTCTTGCATTAAAAACAATTTTTCACTCAAAATTCGTATGAACAGTAACAAACTCATTTTCTTGAAAAACTTTTGAAAAAATCAAATTTTCGATCTAAAAACACCAAATTTCAATTCAAATCATGATCAAATCAATTCTGAAAAGTTTGGTATTGCTCTGATACCAATTGTTAATCAATAAATCCCAATCTATCAAGCTAATTACTCAAGATTTATCTAATATGCTCAAGAACTAGAGAGAGAAAGTCTAGAGAGAGTGTTAGAGCATAAATATGTTGGATTCAAGATCATAAAGATTGAAGACAAAAGATCAAGAAGTCAAAGCTGAGAAAGTCAACTCTTATCAAAAGTCAAAGTCTTTTGTTAATAAAGTCAAAGTCAATGTATTTGCAATTTGTTTCTTTGTAATTGTCAAGTGTATAAATACCTTTGTTGTCTTTGTAATCTGTAGAGAACACTCATTGTAAACAAATCAGAGAAGAGGTAATTAGAAAATCATTCTAGAGAGAGAAAGTTGAGAGTTTGTAATATTCGATTGAGATCAATGATATGTGATTACGAAATTTTCATCTTGATTGTTGTTTGTATCAATTAGAACTTGAATCTGGGAATAACAATTGGTATCAGAGCTGATCCAAATCGAGAAACATCAAGAAATGCGTATGTTCGTACTGTTCATCGAAGTCCAGATTGATTTTCAGTTTTAGTGAGTTTTTGGAGTTGTAATTGATTAGGTTTTGTTAGGAAAGTGTAATCGATCGAGTCTGTATAGGTGTTATCAAGAATTGCACTGTAATTCATTCGAATTTTTGAATTTTGTGTGGTTTTTGTTTTCACGAGTTCTTGACACTGTTCTTGATTCAAAATTGTAATTTTTGTGTATATGATCGAAAATTAGTGATAGTTTTGTGTTCGAGTTGTATAGAAGATCAAATTGTTAAAGTTTCGAGTTAGAATTCAAGGTGTAAATGAGTTGTTGGTGTGATTTAGTTAGATTTTAGAGGTGTGCGAGTGTTCATCGAGTTGTGCGTTTGATTCTTCGAGTTGTGCGTTTGGATCATATAAGTGTGCGGGTCATTCATCAAAATTCGTACAAGTTCTTCAGAATTGTGCGGGTCATTCATAGTGCGGGTATTTTCATCAAAGACAAGCAAAGTGAGAAATGCTTTTCTGTTAAGAAACGAGAAGCTGATTTATGCGGGTCTAATGACAAACGCATAGTAGAAGGATTTGAGTTCAGAAGAAAATCGTGTTTTGCATGTGTATTGAAACACGCATAGTGAGTTTTTGCGGGTGTAACTTGACATGCATTTGCAAAAGTGATAAACGCAAAGTGGTGGTATGCGTTTGCAGTTTGAACCGCATAGTTAAGATGTGCGTGTGCTTCTTGACACGCATAGTGGAGGATTGCAGTCTATGCGAGACACGCATAGTGTAATGTGCGGGTCATGTGCGACACGCATAGTGTGATGTGCGTTTCATGTGAGACACGCATAGTTGTTGAATGCGTTTTCTGTGTGAAGCGCAAAGTGTGAAAAACTTAGAATATTTTTTTTTCTGAGAAATTTTCAAAACTGTAATATGGCCCTTTATAGTGAAACAAAAGAATTTGCGTAAGGGGACAAAAGTCCTTTCTAAGTCTGCCTAGGGGGACAAAAGTCCTTTCTGTGATCAAAATCTCTGAATTTCTTTTCAAGATTTTTGTATTTTTCTTGTGATTTCATATTGGATTAATGATCATTTTTGTCAAGTTCTTTTTGTAACAGATATTCAAGATGGGATATTTTTCTGATGATAAAAAGAAGATTGCCGTGCTCGAATTAGAAAACAAAACTCTCTCTTCCTCAGTTACCTACTATTCAAAGAGATCAAAGAGATACAAAGATGAAATAAATCTACTGAGAGAAGAAGTCAGCGTGTTAAAGAAGATAAATGAAGATCTGATGGCATAGACTTCTGAGCATAATGAAGAAAAGGTCTTGCTTTTGGAAGCTGAAAATGCTAAACTAAAGAACAAGATTTCTAATTTAGAAAATCATATTGTTCAGGTTTCTGAATTAACCGGGTGTGCAAATGAAAAGAAGATTTTTGAGTTAGAACTTCAAATTCTTGAAGAAAGATCAGTTCTTGAGAAAGAAAAGAAAGAATTTGCTATAACAAATTCTCAGAGTTTTCCAGAAAATGTGCTGACGAGAAGAAAGCGGTTGAGCTTAAATGTATTAAGCTTTCTCAACAAATCTCTGATTTTGAGAAAGTAATCATTCTGGAAAGAGAGAATTTTGCCAAAGAAAAGAAGATTATAGAGCAAAAGAATGTTGGGATATTCAAAGAAATATCTGGTCAGAGGAAAAATGCTGAAATGAGCTTTGAGGAAGAAAGAAGCTTATTTGAAGCAGAGATAAAGAAGCTAACTGCAAAGCTATCTGAGCTATCTACAACTGCATTGAAAGATCAACAAGCGAAGTCTGAATTCAAGAAAGAGATTGATCTGCATATCAAAGAAAATAACAGTCTATCTTCAAAGATTAAAGAGCTTGAAAAGATTGTTTCAAAGGTGGTGGTGACTGAGCAAAGGACTCCAGAGTCAAAAATCCACACACTTAGAAATAATTCAGCCGACTTTAAAAAGACAGCCTCAAGCTCACACATGAAACCTGTTTCTTCAAGAAGGTTAATCAATTCATTCAATCAGATTCGTACTTCTAATATTTTTTATGATCAAAATGTAGATGGTTCGGGTACACAAAGAAGAAGAAGAACATATCAAGAAGAGAAACTGGTATGGAAAGTGAAACAAGTGGATGATGATGAGAAGAATGATGAGAAGAAGGAAGAAAAGAAAGGAAATAAGAAAAGTAACAAATCATTTGTACATGCATCAACAGCCAAGAAGAACAAAGTGCTGACAGGTAAACCTGATCTTCCTTATTCGAGAGATCAATTGTTCAGGTTGTCAAAGAAAAGGTATTGTTCTTACTGTAATACATATGATTTTGTTCATAAAGCAAGTGATCATTACTGTATGGTTCTTATTCAGTTACTCCCATTCGAACTGCAACTAACACACATGGACCCAAATACCAGTGGGTACCAAAACCAAAGACTGATTCTGTGTTGCAGGCACCTACAGTCAAGGGGGAGTAAGAGAACCAAGGCTTCTAAGTATGTCAGCTTAGAACCCGTGCTTCAACGAAGATTGACTTCTAAACACAACAGTTTAGGACTCGCTCTTCAAAGATGAAAACGAGATGCTACTACCGGGCTGATAAGAGATTATACTCAGATACTCCAACGAGAATATCCACCTTCAAGGGGGAGTACATATGTTTCTGAAATTTTTGCATCCGATAGATATGACGAACTACATTCCAAAAGGAGTTGTAGATCTCTATCATGTATTTTATAACTGACATATTTTTGATGCATAATTTCAGGGGGAGTAAAAGGATTATGATTTCTGATTATTTCATATCAGAACTCGTATTTTAACCGTTTCACTGCTTTATGTCATTTTATTTTCGAATAAATTTTGTGAATAAATTTTGACTAGACTTTGAGACTTATGCAAGATGAGAGAAGCTGAAACGATCATATCTTTATGACTACAGCCTGACTTTTATGAGATTTAAGATTGAGCGAAAAGGTATATTTCTTATCTTAATCTCACATATATCTGAAAGAAGGACAACTTTCAGTTATAGAAAACATGTTCTGAAATGTTCAAACCACTTCCCGATTCTTAAATAGATTTCATGAATTGGAAGTGTGATTTTAAATGTTTTTATAAACCGTGTGTTTCCAAAGATAAATACTTGTGTATTGTCTTTTCTATATACTTTCAAGTATTCACACACACTGGTTTGAATTTTTGTTCAAAATGTTCTTACCATGTCTCTAAATCGAATCAATTTTTATTCGATGGTAAGACACTCCGTTTGTATTCAAAGAATTTTGAGCGATATTTCATTTCGAAACGGTCATTTCAAGAATGTCTATATTTTGTTTCGTATAGACAAATATCTGTTATTCTTGACCATAAGCCTTAATTGATAAATCATTCATTTCTGATCATTTTAATACAATGTCAGATTTTCAAACAAGTCTTTTGCATTCATATTCATTCATTTCAATATACTTGTTTGAAAATACTTCAATGTTTAAAAATGCTCAAATCTTCATGATTATATTTTCTGAGCATATCAACATCTGACATTTGTATATGAGCTTTAAATGCTAAAGTTAAACCACTTGAGCAACTCATGCTTTATAGGACTGGGTTCTTTGTGCTAGGACTTAATTGAAACTTCTATGGATTCACGTTAACCAGTGTTTCCTACCCAAGAAGTTAATCCTTTAGTGATTGAGTGTGAGGAGTCTAAAAGAAATGAGTGTGGGTGTGATAAGGTAAAATGGAAATGAGAGTTTGGTTAGTAGTGAGCTTAATGATTAAAAAGAAAGAGAGTGTGAGATCAGAGAAAAAGAATATCAAACTCTGCACTAACTACTTTCTGAGTCGGGCAGCCACATTACTAGCATTTCACAATTCTTTGGTGAATGTTATTGAAACAGGAAAATAGCCCATGCCAACTCTTACTTAAACCCCACCAACCACTCATTTTCTTCTCAAAAAGAAAATGTTTCACATTTTCAAGGGGACGCAGCATATAATCTATCTGGTTTTCATTTGGAAAATCTGGATATTGAAAAAGAAGGAAGTCTGCCCCACCTTCGCACTTCAATCATGCACTTAGAGTCTGTGTTTATCTACTGTTATCTCAGTGGTTTACACTATGTTGAGTCTTATTAAAAGCAACTATTCGTGCTTAATTCTTTCTACACATGCACGAGCACACAAAGAATTTGTTTCTTTGTCATAACATTCATAGAAATTGCCTTTGTGGTATTTCGATGATTGGATGGAAGCCCTGGGGGAGTGAACATTACAAAAGCTCCTTTATATTGTGTATTCGTTACACACAGTGACTTTGTGTTACTGACAGGCATATTAAATGATTCATCTGTTGATTCAGGAGTTACATGTTCTTATTTTATCTGGATTTGCAAAGATCTAGATGAATACTTGGTTATGGATCACAGAATCAGAGGCTCAGTTTGACAGATCATATTGGTCAAAGACATTTCTTGGAGAAAGTTTTGATGATTAGATGCTCTATTCATCAAAAAGGGGGAGAAGATATCAAGAAATGTGTGATTCAAAACAATATTGAAGTTGTGAAAGAAAGTTATTAAAGAAAGTTTGCTGAAAGAATTAAAAGATTTCAGAATTATTGAAGATAAGTTTGTTCAAGGTTGATAAGAGAAAGTTTAAAGAATTTCGAATGCAAGCAGATTTTGGAGAAAGTTTATTTGAAGAAAGTTGGATAAATCGTTCAGAGCTGAAAATGAAGATAATTTCTTTCAATGTCTGAAAGAGGTTTGCTTACAACCTTGGGGGAGATTGTTATTATTTTTAAAGATCAGATATTGGGAAGATTGTTGAAAGTTTTTGAAGACAAAGCTAAAGAAGAATTTCATCGTGTTAAGGGGGAGTTTGTATATCTTGTTTGTATCAAAGGGGAGATTACAAGAGAAGATAAAGATTTTTCAAAGGGGAGTTACTTCAATTGAGCTTAATTAGAGAAGATCGCATTGCTAAATCTTTTAGTAATGATCTTGATCCAAAGGGGGAGATTGTTAGAGCATAAATATGTTGGATTCAAGATCATAAAGATTGAAGACAAAAGATCAAGAAGTCAAAGCTGAGAAAGTCAACTCTTATCAAAAGTCAAAGTCTTTTGTTAATAAAGTCAAAGTCAATGTATTTGTAATTTGTTTCTTTGTAATTGTCAAGGGTATAAATACCTTTGTTGTCTTTGTAATCTGTAGAGAACACTCATTGTAAACAAACCAGAGAAGAGGTAATTAGAAAATCATTCTAGAGAGAGAGAGTGTTTGTAGAGAGAGAAAGTTGAGAGTTTGTAATATTCGATTGAGATCAATGATATGTGATTACGAAGTTTTCATCTTGATTGTTGTTTGTATCAATTAGAACTTGAATCTGGGAATAACAGAGAGAAAGTAGATCTTGTATTTCACACACTCTAGATTTACAATATGCAAATGCCTCTAGTTCGTTATTACATGATTAAACAAACCAAACTATATATACCATCTATCTATTACAAAGCCTTAATGGCTAAGGAAACTAAACTAGCTTTGACTAAGACAATATTGACTTTTACATTGTTGACTTTCCTATTAAATCTTGGATACAATATTTAGACCTAACAATTTGTCTGAAGCAAACTTTAATAATATGCAAATTGTAGTTTATGTGGATCCAGATGTCTCAGGTAGAGCTCATGAAGTTGAAGAGTCAGAAGCCGCAAACGACATGAGATCTTTCTTCGCGAACTTCATAGAGATAACTTCAGATGATGATGAAGAAGTTAGATTTGATAAAGTTGCTCAAGTTAATGAAGAAGATTGCAACAATATCATCATCTTATCTGATACAGAGGATGATACTGTTTTCATGGATGCATCAGATACAAAAGAGGCTGAATTGCTATATGCTGATCTTCCGAGTCAAGGTGAGATTCCAGAAGTTGATCAACCTTCATCTATTCCAGTAACTAGTTCTGCTCCGACAACCAATATTCCGTCAAGTGCATTTGAAGTTGGTGAGTCGTCTAGAGCTCAAGCAGTTATTCCTTCTTCCGAACCGGTAATTCCTTCATCTCTTCTAGAAGAAGGAGAAGCTTTAACTAGGCAGCAAAGATAGAGAAATCTACAGCAAAGATATATGGCTTCTAGACTCAGAACTGCTTTTCTTGAAGATATCCAAAGTAACATCTTTGTATCTAGAAGAAGGACACTCAATATATATGCCATACTTGGAGTAGAGAAAGAATCAGAAGTTTATCAGCATGAATACTTAGCATTTATCAAATGCCAGCGCAAAAAGAATAACACCGTTGCTTCTCCTCATCTAATAGTTCGAGTTATCAGTGTTACAATCAATATGTTTGTGAACATCTGGTATCCAGTACTTGAAGTGGAAAGAAGAGACTGCAAGCGGTACATCTTTTCAGAGGATGATTTCGTTGATCTTTCAATTGATGATGTTGAATTCTTATATGATCACTTCAGGAATCTTTATTACCGGACTCAGGATGTTTCTCAAACTCTTTATGTCCTTAAACGATTCATTCGACGACAGATTCGATTTTATCGTGTTTTTGACTTCCAGATGGCTGTCGAAAGTTTTCAGCCTATGGTTAATCTTGAAAGGCCTAACCGGAGTTTGCCAGAATCTAGAGTCTTATCCGTTATTCACCATTATCGAAGATCCATTCGGAGTAGTATATAAGAACAACTCAAGTGAAAAATGCTTTCTACGATTTGATGAGGTTGGATATTACTCTGATGGAACTCTAAAGGTGATCAAACTTCAGTTGGAGCATCGTCTACAAGAGGCTAGAAGAAAGTTTTTGTAAACAAGAAGAGAGTCATATCTTTTTGAAAATGATGAAATTCGTCTGATCTGTAGATCTTTGGACACTGTTCAAGACAGACTGAATCTCCGTTCAACTCTGCGACGATTGGAAGTGTTAGTTGGGCTGAACAGACTACGTCAACGAGAAGAACGTCAATGATTCTTCAAAGTCGCCTAGATGATCAATTATTTTTGAAGATTGTTTTTTTAAGACCTCGGCGCCAATGATTACTAAGGGGGAGATTGTTAGATCTGATTTTATAGTAATCATTGTATTTATTTTATATCTTTTACTACTTTCAGTAGTGTAATATGTTTTGTAATTGCCTTGGGGTATTTAAGTCCCCTTGGGTTGTTTTCCTTGAAAGAACGTTCACTATTGGAATACAAGTTACTGTTACATTTGAAGCGCACTTTTCTCTCTCTAGATTCTCTCTCTACAGATCTTATGATCTTGGATCATCACCTAGCATTAAACATTTTCTCATCTTTGGATGCAGGTGTTTTGTGCTGAACGACAAGGAGAACTTGATCAAGTTCATTCTTAAGGCTGATGAAGGCATTTTCATTGGATATTCTCAGACATCTGCTGCAAACAGAGTTTACATGAAATTTGTCTTTTGCATACAAAGAAGTTATTTCAAGAAATGATAACTAAAGTTCAGATGGTGAAAGTTTGAAAGCTTTATTGTCCGAATTATAGGTAGAATGATCAGAATAATATCAAATGTTCAAAGAATTCTGACAGCTAGATGAAATTTGCTGAAATTTTCTTTGAAGTTTGTTTGCTGAGGAAAAGTGAGCTAAATCTGAAGATAATTTATTTTCTGAAGTCTGGAAGAGGTTTTATTACCTTGGGGGAGATTGTTAAAGATTCTTGCAAAAGATATTCACAGACTTTGGAGGAGATTACAGAAAATCTGAAAAACAGTTCAAAGGAAAGAATGATTGATTTTGAGCAGATTTATCCAAAAGGGGAGATTGACTTTCAACGCAAAATTATTTGTCAGAAACTTGAAGAGGGAGATTGTTTTTTGATGCTGAAATTTGTTTTTGCTTATCCAAAGGGGGAGATAATTTGTTTATGAATCCAAAGGAAGATTTTCAATGCATATCTTTTTGGAGATGATCTTGAATTCAAAGGGGGAGATTGTTAGAACTTAAATGTTGTATCCAAGATCATCCAAGATTGAAAGTCAAAGTCCAAGTCGAAGCCTCTCAAGCAAAGTTAAAGTCAATGCTCAAAGTCAAAAATAAAGTCAACTAGTTTTACTTTTGTTTTAGTTTTCCTTTGTATTTGTCTTTTGTATAAATAGTTTTTCCTTTTGTTAGTAGTAGAAGCGTGTAAAAAGTAAGAAGCAGTGTGAATCTTTGAGAGAGAATTCGCATCCTAGAGAGAGAAAGTAGAGAGAGAAAGCATTTTGTAAACGAAATTGTAAACTGTTAATCGAGATCAATGACAGATGACTATTGAGATTGAATTTCTTGTTGTTGATTTAGAATAGAACTTTATTGTGGGACACACATAAGGATTAACTTCAATAAACACAATTCAAACCTTATACAAGATCTATTATAGGGACGGGTGTTCGTAATCCTATAAACGATTGCTATCTCCAAATGTGCGGAAGACATTAGTCAATAGCTACATCCTTCTCGAGCATCTAAATAGCATCCAACACTTCACGGTGTTGTATGAGACATTCCCCAACTAGGACCTGATGCACATGCCGACAAACAAAAAGAGTTAGGCTTAACGCCTAGTGAGTTCAAGAGTTCTCAACATGAATAAATATTTCGTTAAAAATGAAAGAATGCAACTTAAAACACAATATTTCAAAATGATTTTCTTTAAATATGAAAACGACTCATTTTCCAATAACATGCATCTTTAAGGACGAACGCCCCAATACAAAACATTCTTTATAAAGTGATACAACCCAAAACTCACTCAAAACGTGAATAGAAAACGGACTCCCAATTACGTGGATAAAAGTTTATATCCCGAAACACACAAAACATGTGTGGGACATAATACCCAACTCATAAATCATGGAAAACAATGCATATAAATATAATATGCCACCGAAAACATGGAATAAAATTCAATACTCACGCGACCATAGAATGGAATGAAATCCAAATGTTAAAGCATGGGCCAATAAATATCCAAAATACTGCTGGCTGAAAACGAGAGAGACCCGTATCCATTGAGAGTGGAGGAACACAAAAGTATGCCACTCATACAACGTTAATCGCATGACATGTCCCAACATGAAGTCTAAATGTCCCTATGACTCGTCATCAAGTTACAACCAAAGAGTCAGTTGACCTTAGTCTCTGTCCTCATGGATTTTTACCAAAAGGTCCAACAACATTCGAGGACTACAACCATGGCATTACCCCGAATGACGGAGGTCCTAGTGTCTACCCACATAGGGTAGCACCACCCCGGGATTAACCCTCCTAGTGTCTACTTGAAAGGTTAATGTCATAAAACATGGGTCCCGGAGTCAATTCCCGCAACACCCAGTTGACCATCAAATAAAGACTGACTTACGAGCCTATGGATCCAATGCTACACAGTCTAAAATTACATGACTACACAGGAATGACCAATGCACTCGAGCTTGTAATTATCATTAATATGTAACAAGATGCATTAAGATGCAAATCATAAATGAGGCTCTACATTGAACCATTAAAACTGGACAAATGTCCTGAAGACTCTTTTAAGTCAAAACCGAGCTAAAATGCTCAAAATCCATTTGACCAACAAATAACGGTCCCCAAATAGGAAAAAACGCATTTAAACGACGTTTATGTAGACACATACCTCAAAGATGTGATTAACCCAAAACTCATCACGGATTGGGACAAAAGATTTTCCAAATGGGCTCATACCCTTATGTTTCCAATATGTCTCATAACCCGGAGACATGCATTTTCCAAATGGTTTATGAAATCAAATACACTAAAAATGCATAAATCATAAATTAGACTTCATTTGTAAAAAAATACCAAAAATACATAAATCATAAAATAGACTTCATTTGTACAAAATCACCAAATGCATAAATCATGTTATTTACTTATCAAAATGTCCAAATCCCAAATATGGGCATTTCATGAGATTAAAACAACCCAAGTTCACCAAATATGAAAACTTATCAAAATACTCAACACAGTGACAATTACCAAGTAAAACATATTTTTACTTTAAAATACACATTTTGGCATGTACATAGTTTTCAGAAAGCAACTTGAACTCACATTGCTAGATTTGGGCTAAATCTAGACTTTACCCCAACTTGAGCTTCCTTGAAAAATTCGAATCCTCAAGCCAAATCTTCCAAAAACCTAGATCCATAAGTTTTCAACCATAAATACACAAACCCAAGTACTTAGAGTCATACTCCAAACACCTTTCACATTAAATCCCCATTTTGGTCAAAACCATAATTTTAACCTAACTTTCCCAAAATCATCTAAACTGAAAACTTGAGAAATAGAAGCATTTGTAACCCAAGAATGGAACACTTATAACCTTGCATAAGGATTTAGGAAGGATTAGGATAACTCACCACTTAGGTTTTGGTAAAACTCCAAAAACCTAGAAATCTCCTAGAATTGAAGGTGAACACTTGGTCTTGCACTTGAGGTTGTAATTACAAGCTTCGATGATGAAGGAAACTTTAAAATCCAAGGAAATGGTCCCAAAATGAGCTAGGGTTCGACAAAGATGATAGGGGATCGATTTAAGAGAGAAATGGTGAAGTGTGAGAAGTAAGAAATGAGAGAAAGCTAATAAAAGCGGGTTAAAAACCCTCTGGTCCAGACTGGAGACATTGCCAGGCGACTATGACAGTGTCATTGTCGCATGAAGTGTACCGAGAGTGCCCCTTCGGCTGCGACTATGCCAGGAGACATTGACACTGTCATAGTCGCATGGCATTGTCGTTGGGCCTGTACCGAGCCCCAGAATTCGACTTCTCCCAACCGTAACGCTCTCGACAATGATAGGGATCCAAGGCAGTATGTTCCAAATTACAAATCCATAAATTAGAAACCACAAAATACCACAGAGTGACTTTTACTAACCGAAAATCCGGGCGTTACAATCCTCCCAACCTTAAAAGAGACTTTGTTCTCGAAATCTAGCATCATTCAAAACACTTGAATGTTACATTTAACGGGATCCCTAGGTTCTCCATAAACCGGTCCTTTCCAAGTAAATCAAACTTCGACCGGAGAGTTTTCCGACATCGACATCGTACCATTGAGGAGTCGCAAGGCTGACAGATGGCTTGTTATCCATCTTTCTCAAAGAGGATAACAATTCAAGCATGTGAACCTCCAATAATTATAGTTCCACGAATCACCTGGATCCCTTTCCAAGAGAGTGCCTCGACATGGCTTGTCCTCACACAGGACCCTATTACCTTCTGATCAAAATTGCCATTACGGTTCCCACGGTGAACAAAAAAAACTCACCTCATCTTCTAACACCTTTCACCGACATCGGGTTTGAACGTTAACTCTCTGTGGGCACAACTTCCAATAATGAGATCTTGGGTGCCTCCCAACCTTAGGTGGTTCATATTACCTCAAGAGTAGCTTACGACTTCAAAAGACCAATTCTACCAGTGGTACCCAAGGGAATTTGCTCTTAAACGCTTCTAATCGTCCCTTGATGAACCACACTGTCAGGATCGAATTCTTAACAAGAATTAATACTCAGAAACTAATATCAAAGAAGTTGCGGAAAAACACTTTGATATTTGATAAAACAGTAATCAAAAACAGTATATAATTATCAAACAGTAAACTTGTATTGAATGCTTAAAACTACAAGATTACACACTCAACCTCAATATTGATGAACAGGCTCACCAATACGAATTCTACTTCTCTAGAATTAGGATCTATGCCTTGAGGTTGATTTCTCTCTTGAAAAACAATTATCAAAAGTTACAAGTACTCCTACTATTCTAAACAATACTATATATATATACTGAAGATAAAAGCTAATTACAATTAATAAAATATCTTCAGAATATCTTCCATCATTATCTCCAAGCTTTCCATAATCTTCAGTTTATCTTTCATCATTATCTTCAATCTTATAAGTAGTATTAATCATAAGCAGCATTAATACTCTGAGCAGTATTAACTCTAG
This sequence comes from Arctium minus, assembly GCA_954870635.1. Taxonomy (NCBI): domain Eukaryota; kingdom Viridiplantae; phylum Streptophyta; class Magnoliopsida; order Asterales; family Asteraceae; genus Arctium; species Arctium minus. The sequence goes on along the minus strand of OX941082.1, from coordinate 94,683,825 downwards.
CAGTACTAACCATGCTCAGCAGCATTAATCTCTTCAAGCAGTACTAACTTTGAACTAGCAGTACTAATCTTGTTGAGCAACATTAACCATCAACTAGCAGCATTAATAACTAGAAGTATTAACTAGAAGTATTAACTGTTTTCTTCTAGCAGCATTAACTAGAAGTATTAACTGTTTTCTTCTAGCAGCATTAACTAGAAGTATTAACTATGTTGAACTAGAAGTAGTAACCATCCTTGGCATATTTCAGACCCAACAATCTCCCCCTAACTTAACTTTTCAAAACTGAGAAGTTAAGTTCTTCAGTATAGGGTCTTTATGATAATTTCAAAACTTTCTGCAATTACTAGTTCTTCTTGATTCAGTTTCTGCTGTAGTTACTGCTTTGTTTCAGCTTCTTCACTTATCTCCCCCTCAAAATAAGATTTCATATCAACTTGATTCTCCTTCTCATGTCTTCTCAAGTTCAGTTGTTTAAGTCTCCCCCTTTTTGAAATAATCATGATATGTGCTCCTTTTCATCTCTTTTATCTCCATAATTTGATTGTGAACTTTCAGACAAATTGTACCAAGTGTATCCATCAATTCTTTGTAGTTAAATCTGTCCTCACCTCCTTTAGGTGTGTTTACCACCTTTGAAGGATCCTTGGATCTTTTAGTAGAGATCTTCTGCCTAGCAGAAGCACCTTCTACTCCCTTGGTTTCTTGGCACCTGGGACCTTTAGATAATTACTCATCTAAAGTTGCCATGGGGAAGGTCTTAGATATGTTCACACTGTCCTGTCCTGCACTTTGTGCAAAGTCAGTAGTGTGAGCCTTACAACCCATATGCTCTTGCATCTCCTTATTGAGCACCTTCTTGAGGTTGGGAGACACCTCTATGGTTTCCCTTTGGATATTCTCTAAAGGAGAATCCTCCCTTAGAGGGCTTAAAGGCTTAGTGGGTGAAGGTACAAGAAGGGAAGGAGCCTTCTTTACCTGTTTTCTTTATCTGTTTTATTGGTGAACTTGGCTTATGAAGTAGAGACTGTGGGATAGATATAGAGTGGGAAGGTTGGGATTGGCTAGCAGTGGGAATGTCTAATGAGGGCCTTGACCCTGCTGCCATACCTTTTTCAGTGTGGAACACCACCATCATTGTAGAGAACAATGGGGTGTCAACTCCTTCAGAGTCCCTAGCAGATCTTCTCATGTTTGAGAAAACCTTGCCTTTAGGGGGTTTAGGTACATATACCTCATCAAAGTGAAGTATGTCCGTCAATTCATTATTAAGTATTTCTTGTACAAACTTTGGATACAGATAAAAGCTTTTTGATTGATATCCAGGTTTGACATAAAATCAATGAAGATCATTTTTATGTATAGAAAACTTACATTAGCAGTAGTAGCACTTATCAGCAGCATTAACACAGACTGGCAGTAGTAACACATACCAGCAGTATTAACACAGTCTGACAGTATTCACTGAACTAGAAGTACTAACTACCTTTCAGTATTAGCAACCTGAAACACTTACAGACACAAGGTTAGTAGTACCATATACCATAAAATTTTCAAAAGTTACTTTATCTTTTGAAACTATACCTTTTTCACTTTTCTTACCTTCTGCTGGATCAAAAGTAACATGTCCTCCATCAAATCTTTTAAAGAATTTGAAGGCAATCCATGTTCCTTGTTATGTGCCAAGAGCAATCATTATCTTCATTCCAAATGCTCTTCCTCTTGAGCTTTTGATTGCCCTGCACACTTGATAAATCAGTTAGTCTTTGATGGAACCCAAGCCAAAGTGGTCTTGGGTTGACCTTTCTCATTAATATAATCTGTCAGTTTGGTCTGAATGAGTTGTTTAGGAATCTCATGACTGGAGTACTTTGTCAAGATTATAGGCTTGGCTGCATTACTACTAGAAGCAGCACTAGCTTTGTTAGCAGTACTAACTTGGTTAGCAGTACTAATCAAGTTAGCAGCACTATTTTTGTTAGCAGTACTATCTGGGATAGCAGTACTAACAGGTTTCTTTGCAATTGGAACCCAAACTTGAACAAAGTTGTTTGCTTTCTTTGTCTTTAAATTACTCCTTGGCTTATTTGGAGTATTTTTCTTTGGTTTAGCAAACTTGTTCTGAGCATGTGATCTTATAGGTGCTCTGTTCTCAGCCATATGATTCCTTCTCTGATTCCTATAACCAAAAGAGTTTTGTGGTTTTCTTTGAAAAGTGACTCTTTGGTTGATAGGGTTGAAATAACAGTGTTTGGCAAGATGATTCAATTTGCCACAGATAAAACAAGGTTTTGGTCTATTGATTTTACTCAAATCAACTCCTTGTTTTTGTGCCCACTGATTATTCCAGTTTCTCTGATTTCCCCTTGGTTTATCATGTTTTTGGGGCTCAGATTTATTGCAAGAACACTGTTTACAAGGGACAGGATTCACAACTGTGGTTTGCTTATAATGGACCTTCTCAGACTTTCCCTCAGTCTTTTCTATGTCCTTAGACTTGATCCAAGCCTTTCCACATCCCTCATTGGTGATAATGTTATTTTCTAGAGGAATCTCACCACTCACAGTGTTCTCATTACTCTTTTCACTAGAGTTCTCTACTTCAGAGTCTGTTTCAACCACCACTTTGTCTAAAGGATCTACCTTAGTGGCTCCAACAGGCAATTCCTTCCTATCCTTGGTCTCTAGTAAGTTTGATATAGGAGGAATGTAATTGTTGTTGTATGGTGGTGGTGTGGTGTTATAGCCTATTCCTCTTCTAAGTTTGTCATGGATTTGAGTTTGGAGCAAAGAGTCCATTGCTTTAGAAGCATTGGAAAATTTCTCAATATCCAGCTTGGCTTTCTCAAACTCACTCTTTATCTTCTCATTCTCCTCTTTAGACTTTTTCAGCTGAAGTTCTAGGTCATTCTTCTCCCACTTCCAGTAATTTGTATCATAATAATGTTGAAGTTCATTGGCTTGGAAAACTTTGATCTGTTCCTCAAAACTCTCAACAATTCTTATATAGTCTTTTATATCTCTCTCTAATCTTTTAAGGTCATCACTCATTGTCTGGTTGTGATCCCTGTACCTTTTAACAGTTTCCATACAGGTTTTAGAGCAAAGATTAGACATTACCTCTGTGGGGTTTTCTGTGCTTGAAGAATCTGAAACTTTAGCCATTGATGATTTCTGATTTCAAGGAAGAATGATGATTGCAGGTTTCTGAGGATACTAGCTCTGATACCACTTGTCAGGATCGAATTCTTAACAAGAATTAATACTCAGAAACTAATATCAAAGAAGTTGCGGAAAAACACTTTGATATTTGATAAAACAGTAATCAAAAACAGTATATAATTATCAAACAGTAAACTTGTATTGAATGCTTAAAACTACAAGATTACACACTCAACCTCAATATTGATGAACAGGCTCACCAATACGAATTCTACTTCTCTAGAATTAGGATCTATGCCTTGAGGTTGATTTCTCTCTTGAAAAACAATTATCAAAAGTTACAAGTACTCCTACTATTCTAAACAATACTATATATATATACTGAAGATAAAAGCTAATTACAATTAATAAAATATCTTCAGAATATCTTCCATCATTATCTCCAAGCTTTCCATAATCTTCAGTTTATCTTTCATCATTATCTTCAATCTTATAAGTAGTATTAATCATAAGCAGCATTAATACTCTGAGCAGTATTAACTCTAGCAGTACTGACCATGCTCAGCAGCATTAATCTCTTCAAGCAGTACTAACTTTGAACTAGCAGTACTAATCTTGTTGAGCAACATTAACCATCAACTAGCAGCATTAATAACTAGATGTATTAACTAGAAGTATTAACTGTTTTCTTCTAGCAGCATTAACTAGAAGTATTAACTGTTTTCTTCTAGCAGCATTAACTAGAAGTATTAACTATGTTGAACTAGAAGTAGTAACCATCCTTGGCATATTTCAGACCCAACACACACTGCACTATTTTCTCATCTTCGAGACTACAATAACCTTTATAGAAACGGTTAACCCACAAAACAACATCTGAACGGATTCTCAAAACCTCCTTAATCAAACCATTGGTCTGATGTTTCACCCAGAAACGTATCGTTACACTCTACAGCTAGTCGATTCTTCCAACTTCACTGTGACACGATTCCCAAAACCCATTCAAACGTTGATTATCGCATCGACGAAGTCCCTGCCGATTACAGAAATACTAACGATCGATCCTTAATTACCAACATCTACGCTCTTTAAAGTTACCACTATACTTGTGAACACAGATGGTTTATTGAAAGTGCATTGAAGCACCCCAATGGTTATTGTCCTCAAAATCGAGTGTTGACACCTATCCTCAAAATAACTATACTGCAGATGAAGGTATACCATCAAATATTTCGTTCCAGACTTGAAGTGTCGAATTAAAGTTGACACCTAACAGGCAATAAAATTCCAATCCTACATCTATAACAACGAACCACAATATTTCTTTTATTCGCGAAGGTTCTTTAAGATAGTACACCACCAACACATAACATGATGTCCAGCAGCAACCCATCATTTCAAATCCAAGCATTAGCAAGCAACAACACCAGACTTTAACCCGAAGATTCACCGAAATGGGAAGACCACCACTTAATTAACTGGGAGGAAATATAAATCTAATACCTCAGTTATTCATACGTGAACAGACTCATGAGGTCGAATTTCCAAGCTTCAAACCTATTCACAATTTGGATCATTAGCCTTTTCAATTCTCAAGGACTTCTTTACTCCCTACTTACAACTCCTTTCACAAAAGGGGTTTAAATCTATAGCTCTAATGAGTTCAAGGTTTTTCAACTATAGGACTCAACAAATATACCAATTGGAAATTTCATTAGGTTTTTCAAACGAAAAGTTTTTATAACAATTAACCGTACATGTAAAAAAATCCACTGCCGCTTACTCGGTAGTTGTGCAAAGCGGTCACCAATGCCACACATATATAACCATTTCAAAAACCATTTGATCATTACTCACACTAATAATGATAATGACAAAAGATGTGCAACAACTTTTCAAATGGACCTCTATGGTCCTAACATGCATCAATCTATGTCGTGTAAGTAAAACAATTTTCTGCACTAAAACAATGTGCAACGAATGTTTGTACTAACTCCAAAATTCTCTCTTTTAACAATAAAATGACATGGAATAAAATTTCCAACAAAACCCGCATATGTTAGTTTATTTCCCAAACTTAGTAAAACGATAGGTGCATGCGATTTGGTCAAACGTAAAATAATTTAAATCGATTTCAAGCTTTAGGCCGTGCAAATAAAACGATCTTGTCCAAAAATAGTGGCTACAACGTCATGCATATCAGCAAATCAATGTAATGTATTGCGTGAAACAATAACGGTAAAATCAACAACCGAAGAATGCTCAAAGCAACAGTTCAACATAAGCCATCATAGGTCCTTTGTATGCTTACTCACACTAAAGGTATAAATCAATTCAAATACTAAGTAGTATACAACGAAATATACTCGTGTAAAACTCATAAGAGAAATCACACGATATTGAAACCCCAAAAAAATAGCATATGGGATAACATCCGCCAACAAAACTCCCTTGAAATAAAATGTTAAATAAAAACTCATAAGCTAACGCACACAATAATTCAAGTATACGCGTTTCAATGTTCATCTACGCATGCAAAAATGTCGTAAAATGAAACCCCATAAGTCCCAATAAAATTTCCATAAAACTCAATGAAACGCAATGGTAACCAAAAATCAAATGGTGCCAAGATTTTTGATAAACCCAGTTTTATCAAGTTCTAATTGTAAAACAATCAATAACAATCAAGATTATTCAAAATCAAAAATCACATGTCATTGATTTAGAAATCACATATTACAAGATTCACTTTCTCTCACTAGAAAGATATACAATGGACTCTTCTCTGATTAGCTCTCCATGAACATCTAACAAAGATTACAAAGAATAGAACTATTTATACTAAACAACTTTCAACAACACAACTACTTTGACTTTGACTTTATTACAAAGACTTTGACTTTCATGCTTTAGAATTGACTTTGAGCTTTGACTTGTTTTACTTTGATCTTCAAACTTCATGATCTTGCATCCAACAAATATGTGCACTAACAATTTTCGTTCCCAATAATCAAGTAGCATAAGACTAAGTTTGTACTAAAATGTCATAATTCCAAAAATTTCCTTCTTATTGCAATATGATATAAAGTGACACTTTTCAACAAAACTCGAATGAAATAAAATTTCTAATAAAACTCAAGCACCAAAACACGGAGATAACTTTTTCCTTTAAAACCTTAACATATGTGAAGGAGATCCAATGTCAATGTCACAAATCGCAGTTACTTGCCCAAGACCCTAAACAAGGTTAAATCGTAAATATTACAATATCCGAAAATAGCTTTAGACAAAAACAGGGATAAATAAAATATCTCAACAAAGTTTGCAACCATGTGCAATAAATCAATTGTATGCATTTTTAAACTCATGGTTTAAAATCTCGTACGTGTTAAACGTCTTCCCACGGATCCAAAATTCGACCCGCATGATAATTTGGTGAAAGTATGAAATACTTTATGCAAATTATTTTAAAAGTGAGTTTCGTGCATGAATTTTGGTCGAGACCCAAAATCTTAGGTCCGAGCTCCTAAGTCCAACGCTCTCACTACCGACATCCAGATGCTCATCATCTTAGGGTAACAAGAGGCAACTAAATCGGTTAACCTTACAATCTCTTCCTGAAATAAAGTCGGTTCAATAGGCCTATGTGTAACACCCTAAAATCTGTAAAGAGCAACTAAATTAAAACTTTCAAATATACGTCAGTTAAGGATATAATCTATTCTTCAAAACATCACTAGAGTCACCATGAATAGAAATCTAGGTTAAACTTCAACAACTAATAGGTCGAGTCTGGTATAGAGGCTAATTAAAGTCGGGTGTTACTAAAACCCAATAACAGTTACTCTTCTCAAAGACTAAAGCGGAAGACTTCATCAAGCCACTCACCCTTGCACATACTCCTAGCACTCAACATTTCAACAAAACGCTAGAACCTCTTCCTTCATCCGGAACCTGATGCACATGCCGACAAATAGAAAGGTTTGGCTAACGCCTAGTGAGGTCAAGAGTTATAACATGAAATAAATACATTTGTCAAAGGGATAGAATGTAGGTTAAATCATAGACCTTCAAAAAGATTTACTTTAAATATCAAACGACACCATTTTCCAATGGTACACCTTTAAAACAAGGAACCCAACATGAACCTTCTTTCGTGAAATCACTTTAATCCCAAACTCACCCAAAACGTGAATAGTAAGCAAACTCCAAATTTATAATAATACGAAATAAAACTTTACTTCTCGAAACACCCCAAACGTGGGTGGGGAATAATACACACCTCATAAATCTTGAGTACACAAATCCTCATATGCAAAACGTCACCGAAAACATGGATAATAAAATGATACAATTTAAATACCCAGATAACACCTTCTGGTGACGGGGGATACCCGATTCCATTGTACGTGACGGGACACAAAGTTAAGCCACATAACCATGTTGTCGAACTACACCTTAGATCGTGACTGTATTACCTGCTCCGCCGAGCTACACCTCCAGTCGGACTTTATTTCAAGTCCCAAACACCGTATCCCCCATTGCATGCTCTACCGAGCTACACCGCAAGGATACACGATCTTATTGCCTGTTCGGTCTCTAGTGGAGTTTCATCCTTAGGGTACTCATTCGACCCCTAGTACCTACTCCCTAGAATTCAAGATAGGAGCCTCAGCTCCTTACTTGATAACTCCCGATGTCTAACCCTCGTGCACAAGAATTAGACATCCAATCCCAAGACCCATGGTCCCGAAGTACAACGCATAAAGGTTCCTCTTCGCCAAACGACCGGGAAAACATTAATACCAGCACGACATAGTTTCCCAAAGTGAGAATCCCAAGAGTCCTCACCGTCGAATACGACTGACTTACATGCCTATGGATCCAATGCATTACAGTCTAAGATACATGACTCCAAATGAATGACACACGCACTCAAACATGTATTCTCCAAAATAAAGCGCGCACTCACCCAAAGCTCCACTTTAAGCTATTAAACCGGACAAATGTCCCCAAGACTTTAAGCTATTGATCCCAGATTTATGTTCTAAACTCGTTTAACTATCTCACTACGAGGTAAACTGAAAAATATGAGTTCGGAAGCATTTCAATATGTAGTGAAGATAAGTTTATAAAGGTAGTAAACACACAAGCATATAGTATGAAAAGCACAATAAGTAACAACGTTTTCACTAAGTCATATGCTTCATTAATTCACTCAAGAACATCAAGAACACGCACAAGTGTGTGCTTATATGCTCAAGGATTATACAGACTGCTATTTGTGTGTGCTCGCTTTTTTAACAAAACAGGAGGTGCTCCCTTCATATAGGAAGGGGAACATACAATAGTACAAGACAAAGGCTGACAATCCATAGAAGGAATTCCACCTGGAAAGTAAAACATCGTAGGACGCCCATTAACGATCTTCAGAATCTTCGTACAACAGGCATCACGTGTTCTGCACATGGTTTTGTCTTGAACCATCTTTGCGAATAACTCCAACACTGACCTCCAGAGGTTAGCCTTCATAGAGGCTCTGTGAGTGATCACAGAGGCTCTGTGATCTGAGTATCATCATCAGGTTTGACCTCGTCTTGGGAATTTAAGATTTGTTCAAGTATGGTTAATGCTGCTAGTATATCATGATTACTACTGCTAGTAGATTTAATACTGCTTGAAAAGTTAGTACTACTACTTTAATAGTTAGTACTGCTTGGAGAGTTAGTACTACTAGTAGTTAGTACTGCTAAGGGATTACTACTGCCAACATGATTAATACTGCTGAGGAGTTTAAAACTACTGAAAATGGTTAATACTTCTGAAGAAGGTTAGTGCTGCTTATGAGATGAAGACTAAGTATGGAATGAAGACAACTGTATAGAAGACTTACTAAAGTAAAGGAGATAACTATGGACTAAAGATCAATTGTATTTTGATAATTATCTTGTTATATGTCTTGTATAAATAGTATAGAAGTCTTTGATAGAATTAACTTTTGATTAATGAGTTTTTAGAGAGAGAATTAACCTCAAGGTTTATAATCCTAGTTCTAGAGAAGTAGAATTCGTCTTGGTGAGCCTGTTCATCAAGATTGAGGTTTTGTTTGAAAACTTGTAACTTTAATCATTCAATAAAGTTTACAAGTTGTGATTTTCTGATTCACTGTTACATTGATAGTTGAATATTAAAGTGTTATTCCGCAACTCCCTTAATATTGTTTCTGAGTTCATTATTCTTGTTAAGAATTAGATCCTGACAAGTGGTATCAGAGCCAAGTATTCTCAGAAACCTTCATTCATCATGGACAACACAGGTGAATCAAACAATACTTTTGTCTCAAAGGTTCCCATGCTCAAACCTAATGAGTTTGACATGTGGAAAATTCAGATCAAGCAGTACATCCTCCTTACAGACTGTTCTATGTGGGACATTATTGAGAATGGTCCCTCTGCTGAAGGTAGAATTGGACAAGATGGCAGAAGACCACCTCCAAAAACTGATGGTGAGAAGAAAATCAGACAGTTGGAGATGAAAGCCTTAAGCACCCTGCTTTTGGCCATTCCTAATGAGTATCAACATCAGTTTCAACACTGCATAGATGCTCAGATTCTATGGAATGCTTAGAGAAGAAACTTGCTGGCACCAAGAGCACTAAGAGGAATCAAAGGGATATTCTCAAGCAGCAGTATGAGAATTTTACATCTTCAAAGAATGAGTCTATGACTCAAACTTTTGACAGATTCAATAAGTTGATTGGTGAGTTGGCTACAGTTGGAGTCCAGATGGAACAAGATGATGTCAATAGAAAGTTCCTCAAATCTCTTGGAGATGAATGGACCATGTACACTGTTTCATTCAGACAGAATGATGAATTAGAAGAAAAGGAACTGGATGATCTGTACAATGATCTAAGAGTGTTTGAATCTGAGGTGGAAGCAAAGAAGAAGCCTACTGGATATGTTCACAATGCTGCACTCCTATAAGCATCAATTGATTCTACTGCTAACCCTGAATCAGTTAATGCTGCCTGTGGAGTAAATCAAGAAAAAGGCAATGAATCTGTTTTTGAAGCCTTTCTTTCCAGCCATGGTAATTCTTCCTTAATCAATGATGACTTGGAGCAGCTTCATCCTGATGATCTTGAAGAGATGGATATCAAATGGCAGATGGCCATGCTTTCTATGAGGGTGAAGAAATTCATCAAGAGGACTGGGAGGAACAACTTCTCCCAAAGAAGAGAAGATGGAGCAGGCTTTGATAAGTCAAAGGTCGAATGCTACAAATGTCATATGAAGGGACACTTTGCCAGGGAATGCAGAAGTGGAGTGTCTCACAACAACCACCAACAAGCACACACTGGAAACTTCAACCAGAACAGAAACCCTGCTCAAGCTCTTGTTTCTCAACAAGGAATGGGGTTTGACTAGAGTAATCAAGCAAAAGAGGCCATTCAAAATCAAGCTCTCATGGCAGAGGTATCTGATCTCCCAACTGAGGTACTTTCTAATCTCTGTTCTCAAACTTGCATAAACACTGTTAAAAGGTACAGGGATCACAACCAGAATATGAGTGATGACCTTAAGAGGTTAGAAAAGGATAGAAAAGACTATGTGAGAATTGTTGAGAGGTTTGAGGAACAAATCAAAGGTTTCCAAGCCAATGAACTTCAACACACATATGATACAAATTACAGGAAGTAGGAGAAGAATGATCTAGAAATCCAACTGACAAAGTCCAAGGAGGAGAATGAAAAGTTGAGAGGAAAACTAGACAAGGTTAAGCTAGATGTGGAAAAGTTTTCATATGCTTCTAAAGCCATGGATTCAATTCTAAAGGTCCAAATTCATGATAAGATTAAACCATGAATTGGGTACAATACCACACCACCACCATACAACAACAACTACATCCCTCCTAAATCAGACTTGCTAGAGACCAAGGATAAGAAGGATTTGCATGTGGGAGCCACTAAGATAGATCCCTTAGATGAAGTAGTTGTTGAGGACAAGACTGAGAAAGAAGCTGGTAAGAGTAAGGATAACACTATGAGTGGTGAGATTCCCTTGGAAAATAACATTCTTACCAATGAGGGTGGTGGAAGGGATTGGGTCAAATCCAATGGTGTAAAGAAGACTGAGGGATAGTCCAAAAAGGTTCATTACAAGCAGACTACAGTTGTGAATCCTGTTCCTTGCAAACAGTGTGCATGTAATAAATCTGAGCCCCTAAAACATGATAAAAGGAGGGGAAATCAAAGAAATTGGAATAATCATTGGGCTCAGAAACAAGGAGTTGATCTGAGTAGAATCATCAGACCAAAACCTTGTTTCATATGTGGCAAATTAAATCATCTTGCTAAGCACTGTTATTTTAATCCTATGAATCAAAGGATAAATTTTCAAATATCTGTGCAAAAACCCTTTGGTTATAGGAAGAATGAAAGGAACCATGTGGCTAAGAAAACTGTTAAATCTAAAAGTCACATGAAGAAAAAGACTGTAAGAGAGAATGTCAAGATGTGGGTTCCCAAAAGCACTAAATTTGTTAGTACTGTTACCACAAATAGTGCTGTTGACAAAGATAGTGCTTCCAGAAGCAATACTACTGCTATCAATGTTAGTACTGCTGAGAGTATTAGTACCTCTAAAACTAACATTGTCAGTACTTCTTCAAATGTTAATACTGCTAACTCTGTTAGTGCTTCTAACAAGTTTAGTACTGCTAAACCTGTTAATGCTGCTAACTCTGTTAGTACTTCTAAAATTAGTACTGCTTCTAGTGTTTGTGCTGCTAGACCTATCATCTTAACAAAGTACTCAGTAAAGAGTGCTCTGATTTTAAAAATCTCATCAAAAAGGAATGTAAATACTTTGATGAGAAAGGGAGGCCCAAGACCACTTTGGCTTGGGTACCCAGTCAATACTAATTGATTTATCTAATGTGTAGGGCAAACAGCAGCTCAAGGGAAAGAGCATTTGGCATGTTGATAGTGGTTGCTCTAGGCACATGACAGGGAACATGGATTGCCTCAAGAATTTCAAGAAAATTGATGGAGGGCATGTTGCCTTTGGTAATACTCCAGATGGAGGTAAGATTAGTGGTAAGGATGATGTAACAAAACGTAAGATGACCTTTGAGGATGTTTTATATGTTGAGCAGTTAAGGTACAACCTTTTAAGTGTATCACAAGTTTGTGACAAAAAGCATAGTATATTATTCACTGATTCAGAATGCATTATCCTTGCTCCTGGATTAAAGGTAGTTGATGAAAAGATGATACTACTAAGAACTCCCAGAAAGGATAATGTCTGTTGTTTGGATATGGAAAATGTTTCAACTGATTCATCCCTAAACTGTCTTGTTTCAAAAGCATCTTTGGATGAATCATCACTTTGGCACAGAAGGATGTGTCACATGAACTTTAAAACAATGAATAAACTTGTTAAAAACAACCTTGTAAGAGGTTTGCCTTCAAAAGTCTTTTCATGTGATAATCATTGTGTTTCTTGTCTCTAAGGCAAACAACACAAAACTTCTCATAAGTCCAAAGAAGTGCACACAATTTCTTCTTCTCTTCAGTTGTTACATATGGATCTGTTTGGTCCTACAAATGTTATGAGTATAGGTAAGAAATCATACTGCTTAGTTATTGTTGATGATTACTCTAGATTTACTTGGGTATATTTTCTAAGGACTAAGGATGAGACAAGTGGACTGATCAAATCTTTTATTCTAAGAATTGAAAACCAAACAAATCAAAAGGTAAAAGTCATTAGGTCAGACAATGGTACTGAATTTAAAAATCTTGACCTAAACACCTTTTGTGAGGAAAAAGGAATTGAGAGGCAATACAGTGCTCCTAGGACTCCACAACAAAATGGTGTTGCTGAGAGAAGGAATAGGACACTGATTGAAGCTGCTAGATCTCTGTTTAGCTGATTCAAAACTTCCAATTACTTTCTAGGCTGAAGCAGTTAATACTGCTTGCTATGTCCAAAACAGAGTTCTAGTAGTCAAGCCTAAAAACAAGACACCATATGAGCTTTTAAATAAAAGAAAACCATTTATTGTATTTTTCAAACCTTTTGGGTGTCCTTGTACCATTCTCAATACCAAAACTCACTTAGGAAAGTTTGATAGCAAAGCAGATGATGGATTTCTTGTTGGTTAGTCATCTCAGAGTAAGGCCTACAGAGTATTTAATTCTTCTTCTAGAATAATTGAGGAAAGTGACAATGTCAAATGCAATGAGAACACACCGAATCCTATTGGTTCAGGTCCTCAGTGGTTATTTGACATTGATTCACTAACTAACTCTTTGGGTTTCAGTAGTGATGATCATGCAGGATCAGGAAGTAGAGGATCAGAAGAAGAACAAGTACAACATATTATTCCTCAATCTGTGATCTTTCCATTATCTACAATGGACCCTGTTGAAATCTGTGAAAAGGAGACTGTTACTGAACCAATTCAGAGTGAAGAAGAAAGAAGAGATGAGGAGAATTCTGAGCATGAAGAGCCAGAAGCAGCTGATGTGATTCCCTCAACTGACTTAAATGATTCCAATTTAGATGTAGGAATTAATGAAGAACCCAGTCTTCAGACAAGAACTCAGAAGAATCATCCTCCTGAGTTGGTAATAGGAGACATCTCTTCTCCTATGATGACTAGGAATCAAAGCAGACTTCAAGAGGTGCAGGATCAGCAACATACAATACTCTCTTGCTTTCTATCCCTGATTGAGCCTAAGAAGGCTTGTGAAGCAACGAAAGATTCAATTTGGATAGAAGCCATGCAAGAAGAGTTGCTACAGTTCAAATTGCAAGATGTTTGGGACTTGGTGGACCTTCCAAAAGGGCATAGAGCAATTATCACCAAGTGGATCTTCAGAAATAAAAAGGATGAGAGAGGAATTGTAATCAGGAACAAAGCAAGGCTAGTGGCACAAGGGTACACTCAAGAAGAAGGTATAGACTATGAGGAAGTCTTTGCTCCAGTTGCAAGGGTAGAGGCCATTAGGCTGTTTCTAGCCTATGCCTCATATATGCAGTTGAAGGTATACCAGATAGATGTGAAGAGTGCCTTTCTATATGGAACAATTGATGAAGAAGTATATGTCTGTCAGCCCCCTGGTTTTGAAAATCCATCATATCCTGACAGACTATATAAACTTAAGAAAGCACTTTATGGTCTTCATCAAGCCCCAAGAGCATGGTATGATACACTGTCTACCTATCTCTTGGAAAATGGGTTTGAAAGGGGAAATATTGACAAGACCCTCTTCATTAAAAGAAGTAAGAAGGACACCCTACTTGTTCAGATCTATGTGGATGACATCATATTTGGCTCCACAAAAGAACTTATGTGTAGAAACTTTGAAGAGTTGATGCACAAGAGCTTCAAAATGAGTGCAATAGGTGAACTCACTTTCTTTCTTGGACTTCAAGTGAAACAACAGAAAGATGGGATTTTCATAAGTCAATCAAAGTATGTGAAAGACATCCTAGATAAGTATGGTTTATCAGACTCAAAGCCAGCAAGCACACCAATGGAAACACACAAACAGATCACTGCTGATCTTGAGGGGGAGGATGTTAATGTCCATCTTTATAGATCAATGATTGAATCTCTCATGTATCTCACAGCCTCAAGACCAGATATCATGTTTCCAGTGTGTGTTTGTGCCAGATTCCAAGTCAAGCCAAAGCAGTCTCATCTTCAAGCAGTTAAAAGGATTTTCAGATACTTAAGAGGGCAACCTAGATTAGGTCTTTGGTATCCTTATGAATCCAACTTTGACTTGATTGCATATTCAGACAGTGACTTAGGAGGTGCTAATATGGATAGAAAGTCTACTTTAGGGAGATGTCAGCTTTTGGGTGCAAGACTAGTACCTTGGCAGTGTAAGAAGCAAACCACAGTGTCCTTATCCAAAACAGAAGTTGAGTACATTGCTGTTGCAAGTTGCTGCTCTCAGGTTCTATGGATTCAGAATCAAATGTTGGACTATGGGGTAACCTTTCTTCACACTCCAATCTTCATTGACAATAGCAGTGCTATTAGCATTGTTAACAATCCAGTCAAGCACTCCAAAACAAAGCACATTGAAATAAGGTATCACTTTATTAGAGACTGAAATTAAAAGAAGATTATTCAAGTTGCTAAAGTTCATACTGACAACCAGTTTGCTGATCTATTTACTAAAGCTTTTGATGTGGGAAGATTCACTTTCTTGGTCACAAGTGTGGGCATGATCAACTCTGAATGAGCTCATGTTTAAAAAGTGATTGTATACCTGTTATTTGTTTATTTTTGGTGTTACTAATCATCTTTCTCAGGAAGTGTATTGCCTTGCTCAGACTAACACAAGCTTAAATAGTGTAAGTATAGTTAATGCTGCCAGTGCAAAGTTACTACTTCAGGTATCAGTTAATACTGCTAGTGGTTAATACTGCTCTCAGTTAATACTGCTAGTTAGTTAATACTGCTCTCAGTTAATACTGCTAGTTAGTTAATACTGCTAGTGGTTAATACTGCTCTCAGTTAATACTGCTAGTTAGTTAATAATGATAGTGGTTAATACTGCTCTCAGTTAATACTGCTAGTTAGTTAATACTGCTAGATGGTTAATACTGCTTCTTTCCCGAATCATATAAATAACCTCTTTGCCCGCCTAAAAGCTCATAACGACTCTTTGAATACTGTTCATCTTCTCTCTAACCTTTTTCTCTCAAGCAACCAGTGTGTTTTAGTCAAGACTCCTCAAGCTCGATGGCATCAATGGCGTTTATTGATGAACACAACGAGATCGCAATGCTTCAAAAGCCTAAGCAAGCTGCTGGATTTCATCAAATAGTCGATTTTCTCAAGACCAGCCATATCGCTCATGCTCTTACAGTGTCACCATCAATCTACATCGAGCACCAGAAGCAATTTTGGGCCAATGCTACCGCTATTACTGAAAATGGTGTGCAGGTAATCAAGACAAGGGTGCATGACAAACCGTTGACAGTTTCTGAGGAGGTAATTCGCATCAGTCTACGACTAGACGATGCCTCAGGTATCACATCTATCTCTAATGATGATCTGTTTTCCACTCTCACTAGAATGGGGTATGGAGGCCCATTGGGTGTTATCAAGTTCTCCAAAGCTAAATTTTCTCCTCAATGGCGTTTCTTTGTCCATACCCTTATGCATTGTATTTCTAGAAAGACTACTGAATGGAGTGAGTTCAGCAGTACCATTGCTTATGCTTTGGTCTGCTTGGCCACTGCCAGAAAGTATAATTTCTCAAAAATGATTTTCAATGACCTTGTGTCACACTTGGAGAATAAAAAGAGTTTCTTTATGTATCCAAGATTTGTCCAGGCAGTTATCACCACTAAATTGACGGATATGCCTCAATTTGATGAGGTATATGTACCTAAAATACCCAAGGGCAAGGTCTTTTCAAATATGAAGAGATCTGCCATGGACTCAGAAGGAGTTGACACCCCATTGTTCTCTAAAATGATGGTGGTGTCCCACAACCAAGAAGGTATGGCATCAGGGTCAAGGCCCTCACTAGACCATCCCACTGAGAGCCAATCCCAACCTTCAATCACTATATCAATTCCTCAGTCCCTTCTTCAAAAACCAACTTCACCCATCACCAATACTTACATAAGGAAAAAGGTAAAGAAGGCTCCTTCCCTTCTTGTACCTTCACCCACAAAGCCTTTAAGCCCTCTAATGGAGAATTCTCCATTAGAGAATATCTATAGGGAAACCACAAGGGTGTCTCCCAACCCCAAGGAGGTGCTCACTGAGGAGATGCATGAGCATATGGGTGAAAAGGCTGCCACTACTCCTGCTAGCACAGAGGAGGCCAGTGGTAACATCAATAAGACCTTCCCCATGGCAACTTTGAATGAGCAATCATTCACAGGTCCCAGGTGCCAAGAAACCAAGGGGGTGGAGGGTGCTTCTACTAGGCAGAAGACTTACACTACTAAATGTTCCAATGATCCTTCAAAAGGGGGTAACACTCCTGGAGAAGGTAAGGTTAGATATAACTACCAAGAATTGATGGATACCATGGGCAACATTAATCTAGATGTCATCAAACAGGGAGCAGATATAGAGGAGATGAAATTGGTAATTCTGTCTCAACAAGTGCAGATTACCAAACTGAAGAAAATGGTGCAGTGGTTGGTGCAGAAAAAGAAGAGAAAACAGTATGTGTTAAAGAAGAGGGGAGATGCTTTCAAAAAGGGGGAGAAACAAGATGATGGGGAGAAACTAAGTACTAGTGGTATGGAAGCTCAATTTGAGGGGGAGCAGAATAGGGAAATAGAAAACAAAGAAGCAGAAACTAGTAAAGCAGCAGAAACTGAGAAAGCACAAACAGCAGTAACAGAAAAGCAAGCAGCAGTAACAGGGCTATCTGTTAAAGAATTAGAGATTGCAAAAACTTTGGTAAAAGCTAAAAATGACACTCCCAAGGCTTCTCAAAAGGTGAAGGGAGTGGTCATTATAGAAGGAGGTTTTGAGCAGAAAAGCAAAGAAATCAGTGAGGCATAATTAAAGAAGAAAGGAATGGCTAAGATGGTTGAACCTGAACAACCTTTAAAGCAGCAGAAACAGATAGAGATAGATGAAGAAGTGGCAAAACAGCTTCAAGCAGAGATGGAAAAGGAGGAACAACTTCAATTAGAAAAATACAGAGAGATTGCACTGGATATGGCTAAAAAGCTCAATGAAGAGTATCAAAAGAGCATGAAAACTGCAGCTGAGGCCAAGAAAAGATCAGTGAAAGCATCCAAGCACAGAATGCCTGTAAAGACTCAGAAAAGACAACCCTCTAAGACCTATTTGGCCAATCAATAAAGGAGAAAAATGATAAACTTTCTGAGAGCTCAATTGGTGTAAAAGGAGAGATGTTTGCTAACATGGCATACAACAAAGTTGAGGAGTTATATAAAAAGGAGATGGCAAAAGCTTCAAGGGGATTCCTCTCAAAGGGAAGAAGCTGAAAGAAGGATGAAAGAGAGGCATGATCTCAACATCCAACAACCCTTCCCTGAGGAAACCACTCCTTCAAAAGAAAAGGATGAAAATAAGGAAGAGCAAGTTGATGTAGAAGCCAAATCTGCAAAGAGAGTAAAGACCATAGCTTCCAAGAAACAGTCCAAAAAGCCAAGGATTGAAGAAGCAGAAAAAGAGGCAGAACCATCTTTTGCAGATCATACAGAGCAAACAAGTCAAAGTGCACAACAACCAAATCAATCTGATGAGCATGTTGGTCTTTACATGACTTTAATAGAACCAGTACAGGTTATTCCCATTTCTGTGAAGGCACTAGAAATCATCTTTTGGGATATTCTGAGGGACAACAGAAAGGATTACTTCAGAATCAAAAGAGTTGGTGACTTGTTTGAAGTATACACAACTTGGGGCAAAGTGATCAGAAGTTGCTCCAGGGCTGACTTAGAAGAAATGCATAAGGTGGGAATAAAGCTATATGAGCCTGTTTTGAAAGGAACTGAATAAAGTCTACTAAAGGTTGCTATGGAATACTTGTGTATGATGTTTGAACCAGAAAAAGTGGTGTTCAGGATCAAGGATTTACATCATGAGTATGGGTTCAAAAGGATTGATCAGTGGATGCTCTTTGAAAATTGTGGTGTCTACATGATCACAATAGATAACTGCTATTATGGGTATTTTCTAGTAGACAAAGTGTATGATCATAGCAAGGAGAAGCTAAAAGGAATGCTGAAAGCCAAGCTAGTGTGTGCAAAAGGATCTGAAATGGCCAGAGCTGTGATAAGAAGGACAATCAATCAAAGTCTGGGACTGGATCCAAATTTGGGCAATTAAGCTGAAGTTTTGAAAGCATCTTGAAGATCATATCTGAAGAACTTGACTTCTCTTTTTAAAATTCAAGTTAGGGGGAGATTGTTGGGAATTTAAGATTTGTTCAAGTATGGTTAATGCTGCTAGTATATCATGATTACTACTGCTAGTAGATTTAATACTGCTTGAAAAGTTAGTACTGCTACTTCAATAGTTAGTACTGCTTGGAGAGTTACTACTGCTAGTAGTTAGTACCGCTAAGGGATTACTACTGCCAACATGATTAATACTGCTGAGGAGTTTAATACTGCTGAAAATGGTTAATACTTCTGAAGAAGGTTAATGCTGCTTATGAGATGAAGACTAAGTACGGAATGAAGACAGTTGTATAGAAGACTTACTAAAGTAAAGGAGATAATTATGGACTGAAGATCAATTGTATTTTGATAATTATCTTGTTATATGTCTTGTATAAATAGTATAGAAGTCTTTGATAGAATTAACTTTTGATTAATGAGTTTTTAGAGAGAGAATTAACCTCAAGGTTTATAATCCTAGTTCTAGAGAAGTAGAATTCGTCTTGGTGATCCTGTTCATCAAGATAGAGGTTTTGTTTGAAAACTTGTAACTTTAATCATTCAATAAAGTTTACAAGTTGTGATTTTATGATTCATTGTTACATTGATAGTTGAATATTAAAGTGTTATTCCGCAACTCCTTTAATATTGTTTCTGAGTTCATTATTCTTGTTAAGAATTAGATCCTGACACCTCGGGTATGTCTTATATGGAGTAACCTCTGAGCTTTGTATCCTCTGTGGTGACTTAGATGATCTTGAGCAGACAACAGAAGTTTCCATACTTAGCCTATTTTTTGACACTTCTAAAACCTGGCATATGGAGCTAACAATCTCCCCCTAAGTGTTGAAAAATAAAATTTTGGACTTTGAGGTGTTGTCTAAGCTAGAAACAAAAAAGAGGTGAAAGGAACTCATCCTCTGAATACTGATTTTCAATCAAAAAAGAAAATGCCAGAAGGCAATTACATTTCATAGCGAATACATAAAAAAAATTACAGAAGTCATTGAGGAAAATCATCTATGGGATTGGTAAAGCTTTCGGCTAGAGTTTTCTTCATCGATAGAATGAGTTCCTTGTACTTTAAATGAGCATCAATCTGTCCGATCATCCTCTCTGTAGGACCCGCTTGCACAGTCTCAGTGCCCTTCTTCCTCAGAATCTTGTTCTTTATCTTCAGCAGAGTGTTGTTCGAGTACTTGTGACTTTGATTTGGCTTGTACATCTTCTTGAGCCCATCATCGTCTTTGAAAATGAATCCGAACTCAGGCTCTGTAATTAAAGAGTTTGATGGAACATTTTTGATTCCGGGGAATTGGTCATTTGGTTTGGTGATCGACATCTTCTCGACTCAGAGTTGTAGAGCTACCTCGAAATCCATTTTGCTATGATATCTGACATGTTTGCGCATCACCTCCTTGATCCTGCCATTTGCTATCATGTACTCCTTTTGCTTTTCAAGTCTTTGCTCTGTGAAGGCATGTAGTTGAGGAAGGTCATAGGCGCAGAGGTTCTTTAAGTCTGCATCTGTGAATGTGTACTGCTTCCCATATTTTCTCTCAACTAAGTATTTAGCAAACATGATTGACTTGTTGGCGAAGGAGTGCAGAGAGATCCTCATTACTGTCTTGATATCTTCTGTAGAGAACACCTCATTCTTCTCTTGTGCAGTTTGCTCGAAATGTCTTCTGCTGTCTTCTTTGAGTAGGGGATGCAAATTTGGTGCGAAGAAGACGGCCTCGGGCTCTGCGCTGTAGAGATAGGTGTGTATGTTCTCTTGAAACTTGAGTTCTTTTGGTGGAGGCCTTGGGATTGGAGTTCTCATGGCATCCATCGATTGAACGATCTCTTTCACCCTATCCTCTTGTTGTTTCTGTTCTGAGGACTTCTTTCTGTCGGGTTCAAAGGCTTTCTGTTTTTTGTTCTGTAAAGGGGTCTCGGATGTATCTTCTGTGTTTACGGGATCAAGGCTCTGAAACTGTACAACAGGTGTGGGTGCAGTGGGCATAAGTTCAGGGCTTGAAGGTTCTACGAACTTTGTGATCCCTTGTGCAATGTGTTTAGAGCCAACACTCACCCTTCCTTTCTGTGACACTGTAGAGCTTGTGCCTTAGACAAATGGTGCAATTGGTTTTGGGTCCTCAGAGGTGCATGACTTGAGGTTTTGCGTTTTGTGTACCTCTGAGGATGATCTCTGTAGAGGTAGGGTTCTCAGAGGAGTGGCGGTGATAACAGTTGCAGAACTTTTTGTTGCTGAAGCCTTCTCCCCCTCATGATGGCCAGGGCCAGAGGCATCTGGATCCTGATCATCATGGTGAGCCCTCTTTTGCGATGCCTCCGCTTGGCAAGTCTCAGGTGCCTTTCTCTTTCTTCTCTTGCAGAGATGCTCGTCAACATGCCGAGAGATCTTCTTGAGAACATCCTCTGTAGCCAACGACAGTTTGTTGACTTCCTGATCAGACTTGAACCTGATTGTGGCTACAGTCTTCTTTAGATCCTTTTTCAGTTTCTTGCCTTCTTGAGAGATGTTAGATCCAATGAGGTTACGATTGCTTAGAACCAGTCTCCCCATTGTTTCCAAGTCCTTCTTTGTGGCAAGGACAGAGAGGTCATTTGCAGAGGTTGAAGGTGGGGGTGCAGAAGTGGACGCCTGTGGTTGGAAAGGAACTATAACACTGCGAGTTATATCTTTGATATTATCTCGAAGCTTGGTCAGGTCATCCACTCCTGACTGAACTACTTGTGCAACAAATTTTCCCATCTCTTCTGTGCAGATATCCCCCAGGATCTGAATTTGATCTGAATGAGCGATGATTGTTTTACCACATGCTTGAAGATCAGCTCGAGTCGCACAGTCCGTTGTCAGCTTAGTGATCGCCGCTGAATGTTGTATTGAAGATTGGCGAAGGGCATTGATGAGTGGATAACTTATCACATTTTCAATCACTTTTAGTAGGATTTTCTAGCATTTTCATTTCCCAAATCACAATATTTGAGTCTTTTATTCTTAATTTTATCATTTGTTGAGTTGGGAGCTAAGTGGTGGAAATTGACCTTACTTTTGTGCTTTTATATCAATTTACTGATGGATGATGCTACAACAGGAGCCACAGCAAGAGGACTGCAGTCATAGACGAAGCTTCATAAACTTTTTGGTTGGTGCAACTAGATCTTTGGGGAAATACTTGGAAATTTCGGTAGAAAGAAGACATGGAGCAGGGAATATATGCTCCTTTGACAATAATTTGATTCCTTAAAGATGCTTGTTGTACTATGTTTGACATTTTGATTCCTAGAAGTGGTGGGGACCATTGTACCTTTGTACTTTTGATGCTCTCTTTAGATGCTTTCTTAGATGCTTTGTAAGAGCTCCTCTATGTATAAATAGAGGGCTCCTTCCAGTATTTTGTAGACAATGTTCACGGTTGGATAGCTCATCTAGCTATCTTAACTAGTTACTTTAAGCTTTTTAATATTAAGTCTTTAATTCCAGTACGCTACTGTTCAGTGTCACAACACCGTTCACAGCATCTTTACATTTCTTGTCATTTACATTTCGGCTTTACCTTTAAGCTTTACATTTTTGTTCTTTACATTTATGTTGTCCAAATCCAGTCATTTACTTTCATGCATTTGCTCTTTATCTTTCCAATAATGTCGCACACCATGTGTCAAGCGATGATGGGGTAAGTCCCTAGCTTGGGTGTAAGTGATGGTTGGGAGATAAAAGCCTATGTAGTATGGATTAATGTTTTTCTACTAGCTATCAACTTTACTATTCACTCCTTGTTTCTGAGTTTCGACCAAGTGCTTCTTGATGAGGTGACGTACATTGTTTCACTTGGGTGAGCGGCTTGTTTGCAAGCTAGCATATTCTTCGGAACACTGAAGTGTTATAGGGGTTGTAACAAACCCTCTCAATCTTTATTGATTGTAAACTATACGGAGATCATAATAATATTTGTGCGGAACCGGTTGGGTCGCCTAATTAGTCGCTGCCGGTAAACCTATTCTAATATGAACCTTGCAAAAGGGTTTTGTGAACCGATAGTGAAGTTGAGAACCTAGTGTTGCAGCATCAGTCCTATTATTTAGTTGCTTACAACTCCAGTCGTATCTTGCACCCTTGCTTTCTTTTAAATCTGTTTTTAGCATTTTAATTTACTGCCAACAACACTCAAAGATCATTCCTTCCAAATCTCTTTCTGAAATCACCTTTTAAGACTGACTTAAGAATCACGACTTGTTTTATTGTCCCTGTGGGATCGATACTTGGTACTTAGTACCACTTTATTACTTGTTCAAATGATGGTGGTTTTACATGTATACTTGCATGGGACTCCATTTGTGATTTTCGGGTTACATAATCCATCGACCAAGTTTTTGGCGCCGTTGCCGGGGACAAGCCAAAACAAGTTTTTTTTAAGTCGCTTTTAAAATCTGATTTTTCTAATCACTTTAGTTACTGATTTTGGTTGCATGCCACGTTTGTTTCACGGTGATATCCTTGATTTGGACCCTGATATTGAGAGAACTTTTCGAAGGAGAAGAATTCAAAGAAATCTGTCACCCATTTTCGAAACACATGAAATGGCAGAAGAAGAATTTGGGCCAGGGCCACGACCTGAACCCCAAGACATCATTAATATTGCAAATTCTAAGACTGGAAGAATCATGGACTATGTTATGCCTATGTTTGATCAATTGCATGCAGGCATAGTTAGACCACAGATTGAGTGTGCCCATTTTAAACTGAAACCTGTAATGTTTAACATGTTACAATCCAGTGGACAGTTCAGTGGCATGCCATCTGAAGATCCACATTTGCATCTCAAAACTTTTATGGAAATCACTGATTCTTTCCAACTCAGTGGAGTAACTGATGAAGCCTTACGGCTGAAGTTATTTCGTTTTTGACTCAGAGATAGAGCAAGATCATGGTATAATTCATTGCAGCCTAATTATATTGAAACATGGAATGACATGGTTGAAAGATTTTTATAAAAATATTTTCCACCAACACGGAATGCTAAGTCCAGAAATGAGATAAGCATGTTTAGACAAATGGACGATGAAGCTATTCCGGATGCTTGGGAAAGGTTTAATGAGTTGTTAAGGAAATGCCCTCACAATGGCATACCCTACTGCATACAGCTAGAGACATTCTACAATGGTTTAAATACCACTGCTAAACAGATGCTCGATGCTACAGCAGGAGGAGCTTTCACCTCTAGTACCTATAATGATGGTTATGAGATTTTGGAAAAGATTTCTAGCAACAATGGTTATTGGTCTGACCCACGTGCACTAGTACCCAGAAAAACTGCAGGAATTCATGAAATAGATCCTTATACTGCAGTTACTGCACAGCTCACATCGATGGCCAACATGATTAAAAACATGTCTGCTACCACCGGTGCGAATACTGTTGCTGCAGCATCTGTTCATGAAACTTTGCCCGTACAATGTATAGTCTGTGGTGAAGGACATACCTATGACCAATGTAGCCAGAATTTAGAATCTGTAAACTATGTGCACAATAGGAATGGACAGTATTCAAACAACTATAACTCAAATTGGAGAAACCATCCCAATTTTTCTTGGAATAGTCCTTGTTTGAATCCACCTATTGCAAAAGGGCAAAGAACTTCAAACTTTTAAAACCAACCAAGTAGTTCTCAAGGTCATTTTCAACAAAACCATCAACCTTTTCAAAGTCAGCAACATCAACAGTCTTTTCAAAGTAAACCAAGTCAACATGTTAATTCTTCGGTTTCTTTGGAAACATTGTTGAAAGGTTTTATAAATCACACCAATTCCGCAATCAATCACCAAAATACTGCTTTAAGGACTTTGGAAACACAAATTGGGCAAATTGCATTGGAATTGAGAAACAGACCTGTTGGAATCTTGCCTAGTGATATTGAGACTCCCAAGAATACAACCAAAGAGCATGTGAAGGCTGTATCCCTTAGGAGTGGAAAAGATTTAGTTGAGACTACCCAAAAAGAACCTAAGACTATTAGTGACACAGACAAAGAAAAAGATGTTATAGTGGTACCCCATACTACTGTTACACCTATCGAACCCACATCATCTTCTGAATCTGTGTTAATACCTGATAGATCTGAATCTCCCTTGTTATTCCCTGGTGATAAAAAGAAAGACAAGTCAACTGCAGTTGATGCTACAGTCAGTGCTGCAGCACCAACTAACAGAACTGAAAAACCAAAAACAGTAATTGAACAAGCAACACCTACTGTTCCATCCACCACTGAGCCTAAGAAGCCTGTTGTCACACAAGTACCCCCTTACATTTCATACCCCCAAAGGTTAAGGAATCAAAAAGAGGAGTTACAATTCAAGAAGTTTCTAGATGTGTTCAAACAATTGCATATCAACATCCCTTTGGTTGAAGCTATTGAGAGCATGCCTACTTATGCCAAATTCCTTAAGGATATTTTGATCAAGAAAAAGAAACTAACTGAATATGAGGCTGTGTCATTGACTGAGGGTTGTAGTGCACTTTTGACCAACAAATTGCCCCCTAAGCAGAAAGACCCAGGTTGTTTTACAATACCCTGTTCTATAGGAGAAAAAGAGGTTGGGAAAGCATTATGTGACCTAGGTACTAGCATCAATCTTATGCCTTTGTCTGTTTTCAACACACTAGGAATAGGAGAGGCTAGACCTACCACTGTGACCTTGCAGTTAGCGGACAAATCCATAGCTTATCCTAAAGGAAAGATAGAGGATGTTTTGGTACAAGTAGATAAATTCATATTTCCTGCCGATTTCATCATTCTAGACTTTGAGGTTCACAAAGAAACTCCTATTCTATTAGGAAGGCCATTTTTAGCCACTGGTAGAGCCATCATAGATGTCCAAAAAGGATAGTTGACTATGAGAGTTCAAGACCAAAATGTCACCTTCAATGTCTTTACTTCCATGAAATACCCTGATGAAGTGGAAGAATGTTCTGTCCTAAGCTTTGTAGAATCCTGGTGTCAAGAAGAGACCTTAGAAGAAATTCTAGGTGAAAAGATAGATGATGACCTGGAAGATGATGAGTTAGAGGAGGATGAGCATAATGATGATGATGAATTAAATGTAGATGACTTAGACGAAGAATATGATGATGATGATGATTTGGATGATAGCACTCACTGTGATGACATGCTGCAGCCTGTGCTGCATCCTGTTGCAACATATGAGTTGTTGGAAGAAAATACAAAGGAAAACCCTTTACCATCAATTGAGGCACCACCAGACCTTGAACTAAAGCAACTTCCTACCCACCTTAAGTATGTTTTTCTAGGTGATGAGAACAAATTACCTTCAGCTACCTTAGAACCAAAACAGGAAGAGCAATTAGTAAAAGGGCTTCAAGCCCACACCAAGGCCATAGGTTGGACAATTTCTGACTTAAAAGGCATTAGTCCATCAATCTGTCAACACAAAATCATTTTAGAGGACAAGGATTTCAGATCTGTAGAGCCACAAAGGAGACTGAACCCTGTGATGAAACAAGTAGTCAAGAAAGAAATACTCAAGTGGTTAGATGCTGGAATTATTTACCCCATAGCTGGTAGTTCTTGGGTAAGCCCTGTCCAATGTGTCCCTAAGAAAGCAGGTGTGACAGTTGTTGAGAATGAAAAGAATGAGTTGATCCCAACTAGGGTAGTGTCAGGATGGAGAATCTGTATGGATTATAGGAAGCTTAACAAAGCAACCCATAAGGACCATTTCCCATTGCCTTTCATTGACCAAATGTTGGATAGATTAGCTGGTAAGGAGTATTACTGTTTCCTAGATGGATATTCTGGTTACAACCAGATTGCCATAGCACCTGAGGATCAAGAAAAAACCACTTTCACTTGTCCTTTTGGTACTTTTGCCTTTAGGAGAATGCCCTTTGGACTATGCAATGCCCCTGCCACATTCCAAAGATGCATGATGTCCATTTTCTCTGATATGTTGGAAACCTCTATGGAAATATTCATGGATGACTTTTCTGTCTATGGATCTTCATATGAACAATGTTTGGAAAACCTTGAACAGAGCCTTAAAAGATGTGAAGAGACTGACTTGGTTTTAAATTGGGAAAAATGTCATTTCATGGTTAAAGAAGGCATTGTTTTGGGTCATTTAATTTCAAATAGAGGGATAGAGGTTGACAAAGCAAAATTAGAAGTCATTGAAAAACTTCCAGAACCTACAAATGTTAAAGGAATTAGAAGCTTCCTTGGTCATGCTGTCTTTTACAGAAGATTTATAAAAGATTTTTCAAAGATTTCAAAGCCACTCTGTATACTGCTCCAGCATAACCAACCTTTTGATTTCAACAATGAATGTAGGGAAGCTTTCAAATTTTTGAAACAAGCTTTGATTTCAGCACCTATTGTGATCACACCTGATTGGACTCAACCATTTGAACTCATGTGTGATGCAAGTGATTGGGCAATTGGTGCAGTTTTGGGACAAAAGAAAGGAAAGATTTTTCACCCAATCTATTACTCTAGCAAAACTCTAAATGAAGCACAATTTAACTACACAACCACTGAGAAAGAATTATTGGCTGTTGTATTTGCCTTTGAAAAATTCAAATCTTATCTGATGGGGACTAAGGTTACAGTTCACACTGACCATGCAGCCATCAAGTACTTGATTTCTAAAAAAGATGCAAAGCCAAGATTAATTCGGTGGGTGTTGTTGTTACAAGAGTTTGTCCTAGAAATAATAGATAGGAAAGGTACTGAAAACCAAGTTGCTGATCACTTGTCCAGATTAGAAAAAGGAAAGGGACCTTTAATTGAGATAAATGAAAAGTTTCCAGATGAACAGTTGCTGGTGCTGCAGCATGCTACAGCACCATGGTTTGCTGACATTGCAAATTACCTAGCTGCTGGGATTATTCCACCTAAATATAACAGAAACCAAAGAAAGAAACTGTTCAGTGATGCAAAGAATTACCTTTGGGATGATCCATTTCTGTTTAAGCTAGGAGCTGACCAAATCCTAAGGAGGTGCATACCTCTCGAGGACACAACTACAGTGTTGCAGCACTGTCATGCTGCTGCATATGGTGGACACTTTGGTGGCCAAAGAACTGCAGCAAAAGTCCTCCAATCTGGATTTTATTGGCCTACACTTTTTGTTGATTCTAATAAATTTGTTAAAAAGTGTAATGAGTGTCAAAGAGTTGGTTCTATTTCCCAAAGACATGAAATGCCCCTTAATGGCATTTTAGAGGTTGAAATATTTGATGTATGGGGAATAGACTTCATGGGACCATTTCCCATATCTGGAAACTGTCAATACATCTTGGTAGTTGTGGACTATGTCTCTAAATGGGTAGAGGCAATAGCTTGCCATAGTAATGATGCAAAGACAGTAGTGAAATTCCTTCATAGAAACATATTCACAAGATTTGGAACCCCTAGAGCCATAATCAGTGATGAAGGCACCCATTTTGTGAACAACATGATGAAAGGAGTTTTGGAAAAATACAACATAAGTCATAGAGTTGCTACAGCCTATCATCCACAAACAAATGGCTTAGTAGAGCTCTCAAATAGAGAAATCAAGAGTATTTTAGAGAAAGTGGTCAAACCTTCTAGGAAGGATTGGTCATTTAAACTAGATGATGCCCTTTGGGCTTATAGGACTGCCTATAAATCCCCTATTGGAATGTCTCCTTACAAGCTTATCTTTGGAAAAGCTTGTCACTTGCCATTAGAACTTGAACATAAAACTTTTTGGGCTCTTAAAGAACTTAACATAAGTATTAATGATGCAGGTGAAAGGAGAAAGTTGCAAATCAATGAATTGGAAGAACTTAGAAATCAAACCTATGAGAATGCCAAGATCTATAAGGATAAAACCAACAGATGGCATGACAAGAGGATTATGCACAAGGATTTCAAAGTTGGTGAAAAAGTTTTGTTGTTTAACTCCAGACTTAAACTTTTTTCAGGAAAATTAAGGTCAAAGTGGACTGGACCTTTTGAAATCAAGAATGTTTTTCCATATGGAGTAGTAGAACTCATTGATCCAGACAATGGAGCCTCATTCAAAGTTAATGGACAAAGAGTGAAAACTTTTCTGAACACAACTGTACCTACAGAATCCTCTTCTGTGGTAGAACTTCAACCACTCTGAATCCATGATTTTGGGAAGTTCCCAAAAACAGTCCAATTGTACATATGTATATAATTTTCTTTTGTTTAAATGTGGTATGTTTAAAGTGTGTGAGATGGTGCAGATTCTAAAGTATCAGATGATGCTGCAGCACCTGCAACAACATCGGATCCGAGTGGGACCCAAGGAGCAAGTAAAGTTATATTTTTAATCTAGTATTAAAAATATTCAGACCACTTTATTTGAAAATTTGTGAAATATGTCCAGCTAATTTTTATGGGAACCATGAAGAAAAATTGAAAGAACAAAGGCATATTTTGCTTTTGCAAAATGTCCTTTCGTAAAAAAAGAGTAAGGAATCTCACTCATAGCCTAGTCTAGCCTACTAGTACAACTCTTTTTCTCCTCTAATCAATACAACCGCCGGATTTGGGTACAAATTTGATAAGAAAAGAAATTTCTTTTAATTTCTTTTTAAAATCAACTCATTTTAAAATCCAAAAACCAACTTTTCGGTTTCCCCAAAAAAAATCAAAAGTGATAACCATTTCTCCAGGTTATCACTTCTCTGTTTCCATCTCTCTCTGTTCTAACTCTGTGCAGGAAGACGAAGCATGAAGAAATATTCGAAGAAAGCAATGCCATCACCGAAGGAGGAGGATTTGGTGAAGGGGCTGCGTCGATCAAAGAGGTCGAAAGAAGGAATGGAGGATGAAACACCGAAAG
Source organism: Arctium minus (assembly GCA_954870635.1). Classification (NCBI taxonomy): domain Eukaryota; kingdom Viridiplantae; phylum Streptophyta; class Magnoliopsida; order Asterales; family Asteraceae; genus Arctium; species Arctium minus. The sequence goes on along the minus strand of OX941082.1, from coordinate 94,653,880 downwards.
CAAAGAAGAAGAAGGTACTGAAGAAAGTCAGGGAAGGAAGCTCGAAGAAGAAGGGTGCAAAAACATTTGTCTTCCAAGGATTATACTCAATCACCTTCTCCAAGCAAACCCTTGGAAAACCCCAAAACAGGGGCTGGGATCCTTGTGGTAGTAGTACAACCATCTACTACCACAGTTGGTGATCAAGCCATTGTAGAGGGTGTAAACCAATCTGCTGCCACTGTGGAAACAAGCCAAACACAGAACCCACCTCTTCAAGATGCTCAGGAACCCAATGAACCCTTCAACACAAGTTTATCACCATCCCACCATGAAGCCTTCGACATAAACCAAACACCAATCCCAGAAACTGAAACAGAGCCTGAAACACACCCAGAAACCACCAACAACCCACCAACATAAACCAACCTTCCTAATACTGTTTCCCCTGTTTCTGTATTGGATGCAACAATGGTCCATCATGCACGAAGTGAAAGCCTCACTGTGCTGCCACAAGTGTCACAGCATGAGGCAGTAGCAGTGACCATCCCTGAAATCCCAATGCATGTTCGGAGAGGAGTGGGAAATGATCCCATTCTGAATGAACTCTTGAGAACCCCTGAAAATTCCAGGGATGAGGATGAGGCAGTGGGGGATGAAGATCATGAGGTAGAGGTTGTGGAGATGAATGATGGTGAGGATGAAAATGTGGAGGAAGAGATTGATGCATGGATAAAAAGGCATAAGAAGCAAGGAAAGAAAGCCACAGTAACAAAGAAGGGAGAGAAACAGAAGGGCAAAAAGAATGACAAAAAGGCCAAGGACACTCCGTCCAAAGCCACACCAAAGAAGAAGACTAAAAGTATTGGCTATGGAAGGAAAACAAGGAGATTGACAAGAGAAGAGAAAGGAAAGCAACCTATGGTGAAAGAAGAGAGTGAGGATGATGAAGACTATGAAAGAGTAACCAAATTCACTTGCAAGGAATCTGAGGCAAAGTATGAGCAGTTCAGAAATCAAGATGGATTGCAGGACAAATGATTCAGTCCAAGAACCATTTCTGAATATCCTTTTGTCCAAGAGGCCATCTAAGCTTTGGGTTGGGAACTGTTGTGCAAGGTTCCACCAAAATACAACCTGGATTGGTTGAGAGAATTTTATGCTGAGGCTGCTGTGACCGCAGATGACCTTGTCATAGTTAGAGGTATGGATGTTTGCTACTCAGCGGAGGCCATCAACAGTATCTTTGGGCTTATTCCTCCACCAGTATCAGTTTATGACAAACTGACGAGGAGAGCTACTGTTGCGGATGCAAAGAGAGTGCTCGAGACCATTGGTAGAGAAGGAGCAGCATGGAGCAACAAATGAGAGGCACGAAAGCTGGAATCCTCAGACATGTCTGATACGGCCAGTGTGTGGTTACTTTGTCAGACACACATTGATGCCTACCTGCCATGATACCAGCATTCCATTCAACTGGTGTGTGCTCCTATACTGCATTTTCACAAAACAGAAGTTTGATGTTGGGCAGGTGATCAACAAGAGCATCAAGGCTTGCACCGAGAAGACTAAGGGCGGCTTATGGCATCCTGCCTTGCTCAATGCCTTGATCAAGAAAGCACAATCTAGAACCTTTATTGCTGATGAGTATGTGGATAGGAAGGCTGCGATTGATAACATGGCCCTCAACAGGATCATGAGAAACCAAAGGCGAAAGCATGGTAATGTAGGTGATGTGCTGCGTCCAGGGTATGCTACAGGCAGTGCTGCAACATCTGGCCAAGTGGAAACTGCAGCATTCACCATTATGATCAGCATGCTGGAGGAGAACCAAAAGAAGCTATTGGAGAAGCTGGATGATCTGGAGGATTATTGGGAAGAGAAGTTGACTGCACAAAAGGAGGAGTTTGAGAGATTGCTGGATGAGAAGGAACTGGCAATCACAAGGAGGATGAAGAAGCAAGAGAAGTTGATAAAGAAGTTTATGAAGGAGAATGCCCTCTACAGGAAGTGGCACAAGAAAAGAACGGATGTCAAGGACCAGGTCTGGGCCGCAGACCACATGGAGGCATCCACCTATCTGCCAGAGTACCCTGCAGCACTGACTAAGCTGCAGGATGAGTTCCTTGAAGTCCCTGCAGCAGAAGAACCTACTCATTCTGAGTAGGAGAGGTCCATTTATATTCCTTAGCTCCATTTAGTGTCTTTTATTTTGTTATTTTCCTCTTTATTTAGTCCATTAAGAGTGGGAAATTTGTTGTATTCTGTGATAGTTCCATTTTCGATCAGTGCACATAATATAGCCCAAATAATTCACTTGTACATATCTACTTTCAATACTTATGCTAGAACCAAGCCAAGGCACCTGGGAAGCAAACAGGCAAACTATTTTGAAATAGGAGAGGATATAGGCCATTTTTTCACAAATCCTTATACACTCTCTTTGCCCCCCTTTAACCCTTTTGAGCCTATACATGTTCTCCAAACAGTGAGGACATTGTTTCTTTCTAAGTGTAGGGAGGGGAGTTTGTGTCAAACTGAAAAGATGAAAAGGTTTGTGTCCTTTAAATCTTGTTCAATAAAAATAGTTGTGATATTGGCACCACACGGCTTAATCATTCTTGTGGTATTGGCATCACAAGGCTCAATGAATTGTGATATTGGCAACTTTGGCACAATCAAGTTCTTTTCACTGTGATATTGGCATATCATGGCTCAATCATCCCTATATAGGCCAACAAAAACAAAAACAAATCTGGCATATAGGACAGGCTGCAGTAGATGCTGCAGCATTTGGACACAGAAAGTAAGGTGTATGTGAGAAAGAGAGAAAGCCCAGAAATTGAAAAATCCATAAAGCCCTATTGATCCTATTTTCAGAAAGTATTCATGCCTAACAATAGGAACTTGTGTTTTGGCCTATGGTGTTTGTGTTTGTGAAGTGAATATAGGGTGATTTATGAAAGGCTATGTCTATTGTTTAATGAACTGACAACTATTACTTTTCTTTTAATTTACCTTTCAAAATTTGAGTCTTTATGCTTGTCTTTTTCGTTGCTTGGGGACAAGCAACAGTTCAAGTGTGGGGATGTGATGAGTGGATAACTTATCACATTTTCCATCACTTTTTAGTAGGATTTTCTAGCATTTTCATTTCCCAAATCACAATATTTGAGTCTTTTATTCTTAATTTTATCATTTGTTGAGTTGGGAGCTAAGTGGTGAAAATTGACCTTACTTTTGTGCTTTTATGTCAATTTACTGATGGATGATGCTACAACAGGAGCCACAGCAAGAGGACTGTAGTCATAGACGAAGCTTCATAAACTTTTTGGTTGGTGCAACTAGATCTTTGGGGAAATACTTGGAAATTTCGGTGGAAAGAAGACATGGAGCAGGGAATATATGCTCCTTTGACAATAATTTGATTCCTTAAAGATGCTTGTTGTACTAAGTTTGACATTTTGATTCCTAGAAGTGGTGGGGACCATTGTACCTTTGTACTTTTGATGTTCTCTTTAGATGCTTTCTTAGATGCTTTGTAAGAGCTCCTCTATGTATAAATAGAGGGCTCCTTCCAGTATTTTGTAGACAATGTTCACGGTTGGATAGCTCATCTAGCTATCTTAACTAGTTACTTTAAGCTTTTTAATATTAAGTCTTTAATTCCAGTACGCTACTGTTCAGTGTCACAGCACCGTTCACAACATCTTTACATTTCTTGTCATTTACATTTCGGCTTTACCTTTAAGCTTTACATTTTTGTTCTTTACATTTACGTTGTCCAATTCCAGTTATTTACTTTCATGCATTTGCTCTTTATCTTTCCAATAATGTCGCACACCATGTGTCAAGCGATGATGGGGTAAGTCCCTAGCTTAGGTGTAAGTGATGGTTGGGATATAAAAGCCTATGTAGTATGGATTAATGTTTTGCTACTAGCTATCAACTTTACTATTCACTCCTTGTTTCTGAGTTTCGACCAAGTGCTTCTTGATGAGGTGACGTACATTGTTGCACTTGGGTGAGCGGCTTGTTTGCAAGCTAGCATATTCTTCAGAACACTAAAGTATTATAGGGGTTGTAACAAACCCTCTCAATCTTTATTGATTGTAAACTATACGGGGATCATAATAATATCTGTGCGGAACCGGTTGGGTCGCCTAATTAGTCACTGCCGGTAAACCTATTCTAATATGAACCTTGCAAAAGGGTTTTATGAACCGATAGTAAAGTTGAGAACCTAGTGCTACAGCATCTGCTGCAGCATCAATCCTATTATTTAGTTGCTTACAACTCCAGCCGGATCTTGCACCCTTGCTTTCTTTTAAATCTGTTTTTAGCATTTTAACTATCAACAACACTCAAAGATCATTCCTTCCAAATCTCTTTCTAAAATCACCTTTTAATACTGACTTAAGAATCACGGCTTGTTTTATTGTCCCTGTGGGATCGATACTTTGTACTTAGTACCACTTTATTACTTGTTCAAACGATAGTGGTTTTACATGTATACTTGCATGGGACTCCATTTGTGATTTTCGGGTTACATAATCCATCGAACAAGCGTTCAGAGCTTCTGTATTGGCTTTGAGAGCCTCTGCAAGGATTTGGGAGTTGGCTTGGGACTCCGTTGTGACAGAGCTTTTCAACTCGTCAAATTTTTGGAACACCATGTCAACAAAGGCTTTAAACTCGCCCTTCATGACAAAGGTGTCCGAGGTAACCTCTGGAACAACAAATGTTCCAGATTTTTCCAACGAGTGTTTGGCACCTTCAGAGCCTGAAGTAAAAATGAGATCTGGAGGATTTCCTCCCAATCCTTGATGTTCCATAGAGGAAGCATCTATGGGAGTTCTGTCAAGAAGTTTCTTGGAGGAGGGTTCAGAGACTCCTTCAAGATCCTTTTTGAATGAATCATGTGGTTGTTCTAGAATCGCAGAATCAATGTGTTCTCGCACCACCAACTCTGAGGTGGTTTGGGGATCACTCTCGTGTGTGGCAGAGGCAACGAATGCTTCTGCGTGCGTGTGTGTCGTGTCCTTGGGCGAATGAACACTTTTGTCTGCACCAACATCTTGTTGAGAGGATGGGGTGGATTTTGGTTCCCCAAATATAAATGGCACAGAGGATGAAGTAATATCCTCTGTCCGGTTGGTTAGGGTTGGTTTCAGACTGTGCGGTCCTTTTTCAATACCCTTCTGCACTAGAACTGCAGGGGTAGTAACATGGGTTGCACAGGGAGTTGGTTCAGATTGTGTGCCTATGGCATCTTTTTCTCCTATCTCCTCCGAGATTTTCACACCCTCATCACCAGAGCTTTAAAGCCCCGTAATGTCCTGCACCTCAACGTCTGTGGTTTCATCTAAGTCCACAGAGTGCAGCTTCTGTACTTCCTTAGCTATGTCCATTGCGACATGGAGAGGACTAGGGATTCTATCTTCAGAGCTTTCAATGATGTGGGCTTTTCGCCTTTTCCTCTGCAGAGGTTGTTCTGTTTCTGCAGGTTTACTCACTTCTGGTGTAATGACATGTTCAGAGGTTGCTACTTTGGTTAACTTCCTAGCCTTCTTTGTCGGCTTGGCAACCTCCGAGGGTGATTTTGGAGTCTCTTCTTCTGCGACTCTCTTCTTGGGGTTTCCTTTTCTTTTTGAGCTTCTTTTTCCCCACCCCACTCTCGTGAACTATAACTTCTTTCCCAATGTGGGTTTCTTCTGCTATATCTACTCCAGCTCCCTCACCCACTTCTGTCCTAAGGTAAATAGCTATGTCTCCCACTTGGAATCCTACACGTGGGGGGGGGGGGGTTGCAGGACTCGGTGCAGGAGTCCTGTGCCCACGAATGTAAGTCCTAACCACATTTTCACTACCCAGGTAAGCTAGAATACTGGCTGGCAGAGGTCTTGCTCCAGGATATCCAGTCTTTAGCACGGTTGGCTTGTGCGACTTCATGTCGAAGACTTTGATCATTTTACCTTCTGCAGGTAACTTCCCTTCTCCTATCAGAGCATCTCCTAACAGAACTGCAAAGAATCAGTTGAATACGAGATTTTTGGGTTCTGTGCCTCGATCTTGGTCCTCTTGTTTGGTTATGATCGCGTTTCTGATCTCCTTGAAAATAAATGTTGCATAGTCCAATGACAAATCATAGTATATGTCATACATTATTGCAAGTATGGTATGGCTAGATTGGTCAGGACTTCCTACTTTGCAAGTCAAGCAGCGATTGAGAATCGAGAAGAGAATATTCCACAGAGGTGGAAGGTTCTGGCGTCTGAAATCAGTTCTCTTGGAAATCGGTGCAGCGTACCCTATGAACCTGAGAAACTCTAGAATTTCATCATCTGAGGGATCGTCAGAGAATTTTGTCAGGTTCAATTGGGTCTTGGTAGGAAGTCCGAATACCTCTGAGACTCTTCTACGATTTATGCCGAGATCCAATATTTTAGCAGTGGAGGGATGAGTGGCATAACCCATGACACATTAGCCATAATGGTCCACTTTTTCATGCTTAGCACTCAACCAAAATTGTTGAATGTAAGTTTCTGGGATGTCAGTTCTTTTTAGGGTTAGGGCTTTGGTGAGGATGTGGTTTTTCAGGATTTGAAGTAAAGGAGAAGCTTCCTTAGGGTATCCCTTGGGTTCCAAGATGACATAATGATTGTTAGGCTTGAGGTTTAGTTGTCTGGAGTGGTAATCATGGTGTGTGAAAGAGAGCATTCTGCTTGTGAGGACATGTTCATGTTCAACAGAGTGGGAATCGGCCCTTTTAGCCTCAAAATGCATTGAGTTGTTCGATGCAGAAGAACCCTTGGAGTTCTTGGAAGAAGCAGATTGAGATGCCATGGAAAGAGATGAAGAAGGGAAATTCTTTGCAAAGGAATTCTTGAGAAAAAAAATTTGCAGGTAAAAAGAAGATGTATGGTATGAGAGGGGTTAATATATACAGAGAGAGGGTAAAAAGATTAACTGGTAAAAAATAAAATTTGAAATCCGAAATGAGTGGTAACGGATAAGAGGCCGTTTCTAAAAAATGACGGTACATATACGAACCAATCAAATATTTCCACGTCAGATAATGGCGGTGCACGATCTTGGACGTGCGCCTCCCCCTACTCTCACGCGCGTGGCATTTACTATTCCCACATGACAGTGAGTTTTAAAAAATAACCCACAGCAAAAGATCTGATTAACTTCTCGAGTGATGGGAATGACAGAAGCTCTGTGGATAAGAGGCTTCTGAGGTCATAGGCAAGGTTTTGATCAAAAGAGCATTTTAAGAGGGAGGATAGTGCGATGAAATGATCGAGTTCCTTTTTAGAGAAGTGCATCGGTCAAATATCCTCAGTTTTGAGGTGCAGAGGCTCTGTGATAGATCGCAGAGGCTCTGTGGTCGACCCCAGAGGTTCTGAGACCAAAAATTTCCTTTTAAGGAGAGATTTTCAAAGTTTTGATCATTTCAAAGTTTAGACAGAAAACTAGGTAAAGAGTGGGATCTTTCTGAGGGCATAGTGCTCGAGAAAGAGTTTTGACCCTTGGTTCAGATGGACTAACCTCACTCTGTAGTCTGTGTTGTACAGAACTGTCTTGCTCCCCCTGGAATAGTCAAGATCGGTCTTTGTTGGTTCGGTCTGCTCCCCCTTCAACTATGCTTGGATTATATAAAAATGAGACTTGTACAAGACATAGATTCGAAAAAGAATGATAAAGAAAGCTTAAGAAGCTATTTACAAACAACGAATAAGTTGCAGAAAGGTAAATATGTACAATAGAGGCTTTGTGCAAGGGTACAGAGGCTCTATGGTCAACCCATGTTGAGCATACCAATCTTGCCAACTAGAAAAGTGAATCTTTTCTCATCCAATGCCTTCGTGAAAAGGTCGGCAATTTGGTAATCTATGGGCACAAAGTACATTTCTATTGTCCCATGCTCCACATGGTGTTTCAGAAAGTGATACCTGATATCGATATGCTTGGTCTTGGAATGCTGCACAGGATTGGCGGAGATCGCAATGGCGCTTTTGGAGTCGCAGAGGATGGGGATTTTCTCGATGTCAAATCCATAGTCTCTAAGTTGGGTTCTCATCCACAGAACTTGTGAACAACAACAGGCAGCAACAACGTATTCCGCTTCGGCCGTAGAGGTTGAGACACAATTCTGCTTCTTCGAGGTCCAACTTACTAGTTTCCCTCCAAGGAATTGACAACTCCCAGAGGTACTTTTTATGTCTAGCTTGCATCCTCCGTAATCTGAATCTGTGTACGCCACTAAATCAAAGCCAGAGTTCTCCGGATACCAGAGGCCAAGAAACTTGGTCCCTTTTAGGTATCTGAAGATCCTCTTAACAGCATGAAGATGAGATTCTTTGGGGTTAGCTTGAAATCTTGCACAGAGGCATGTGGTGAACATTATATCGGGTCGACTCGCAGTTAAGTACAACAGAGACCCTATCATACCTCTGTAGAGTTTACACTCCACAGACTTGCCTTCTGGATCTACATGAAGCTTGGATCCAGTGGCCATAGGAGTTTTCATTGATGAAGAGTCAGAGAGCTTATATTTTTCAAGTATGTCAGAGACATATTTTGATTGATTTATGAAAATCCCCTCTGTGGTTTGTTTGACTTGCAATCCTAAGAAGAATGTAAGTTCTCCCATCATGCTCATCTCAAACTCACTTTTCATCAATGATTCAAACTTTTTGCAGTATAAATCATTTGTAGACCCAAATATAATGTCATCAACATAGATCTGTACAAGTAGAATCTCACCTTTTCTCTTCTTATAAAATAAAGTAGTATCAGTTGTACCTCTTTCGAAACCATTGGCAAGGAGGAAGTTTGAAAGTCTATCATACCAGGCTCTGGGGGCTTGTTTTAGTCCATACAAGGCCTTGTCCAAAAAGTAGACGTGATTTGGGTACTTAGAGCTCTCAAACCCTGGTGGTTGTTGGACATATACTTCTTCTTGAATCTGCCCATTCAGAAAGGCTGACTTGACGTCCATTTGATATACTTTGAAACCTCTGTTGGCTGCGAAGGCAAGGAATATCCTTATAGCTTCTAGTCGTGCCACAGGGGCAAAGGTTTCTTCATAATCAATGCCTTCTTCTTGACAGTATCCCTTGGCCACCAGTCTTGCTTTGTTCCTGACCACCACACCATCTTCATCCTTTTTGTTCCTGAAGACCCATTTGGTTCCTATAGTCGTTTTGCCTTTTGGTAGAGGCACTAGGATCCATACTTCGTTTCTCTCAAACTGCAAAAGCTCCTCTTGCATAGCTTCTACCCAGTTTGGGTCTTCAAGAGCTTCAGATATCTTTTTGGGTTCGATGATACTCACAAAATTTGTATAGTAACAAAAATTTTCCGTACTTGATCGAGTTTGGACCTTGTCAGATGGGTCACCTATAATTTGGCTTTGTGGGTGACTCTTGGTCCACTTTGTCATGCGAGACAGGTGATCATTGGAAACTTCTGTGGCTAACTCAGGAGCACGTTCATCTTGATGTAGATAATTTTCTGTTGAAGGAAATTTTTCATTTGTACTTGCCATAGGACTTGGTTGTTCATCACGAGTTGAAGTAGAGAGCTCTGCGGAGCCTTGATCAGAGTTCTCTGATTGTTCTGGTGTTGACCCTTCAGAGATATTTTGAAGATGACCATGGTCTTGATTGAGCTTTGGGCCTTAATTCGTATTGTCCTCTGAGTGCTCCCCCTCGATAGTTTCACCTACAACAGTAGTGGAAGAGGGTGAAGCATCACTAGGACCAGTCAGAGAAGTACCTGTTTGGTCCTCAGAAGGTTCGGCTTCAGAGGCTCTACGGTCACCTTCAGAGGGTCCATCATCATTGAACATCTCTTCAAATAGATGATGAAGATCATTTGTTCTTGACGAACTACCAGAATCTTCATCTTGAAGTTTGAGTCCTGAGCTGATTTGCTCAGAAGTCACCTGAAAAGAGTCATCAAATGAAACATTAATACTTTCAAGTATATGTTTGGATTTGAGTACATAGACTATGTATGCCTTGGAGTTTGATGAATAGACAACAAATTTGGCTTCATCGGCTTTGGGACTGAACTTCCCTATCTGCTCTCTGTCATTTAACACAAAACATCTGTAGCCGAAGACATGGAAGTACTTGATGTTCGGCTTCCTCTGGTGTAGTAAGTGGTATGGTGTTTTTGCATGCCTCTTCACTATCAAAGATCGATTTTAGGTGAACCATGCGGTTGAAATGGATTCTGCCCAGAAAGAAATAGAGAGCTCTGAAGCAGTGAGCATAGTTCTTGCGGCTTCCACTAGTGTTCTGTTCTTTCGTTCAACAACACCGTTTTGTTGTGGAGTCCTTGCAGCAGAGAAGTTCTGTGATATGCCTTATGTCGAAAGATAGACTTCAATGGTTGAATTCTTAAACTCTGTGCCATTGTCACTTCGGATTCTTTGTACCCTGCAATCATAAAGAACTTGTATTCTCTTGATAAGATTGATTAGTACTTCAGGAACATCTGATTTCTTTCGAACGAATTCAACCCAAGTATATCTAGAGAATTCATCTATGAGTACAAGGATGTACTTCTTGCCACCAAGACTCTGCACAGATATAGGACCACAGAGGTCAACATGAAGCATCTGCAGAGGTCTGGTGCAAGATATGTCTGACTTAGTTTTGTGGGCAGCCCTTTTAAGTTTGCCCATTTCACAAGCAGAGCATAGATGATCCTTGTCGAATTTAATACTTGGTAGTTCACTTACCAGGTCTAGTTTCACAAGTTTGTCAAGTGTGTGAAAGTTTAGATGACAGAACATGTTGTGCCAGAGCCAAGCTTCTTCATTCTTACTTGAGACTAAGCAGAGTTTTTTTCTTTGTTAGTTGATTTGAAATCCATGAGGTACAAATGACCTCGTCTTTTGGATCGCAGAAGCTCTGTGGTGGTATCTTCTTTCAACAGAGAGCAATACTGTCTTTTGAACATCACATCGAGTCCATTATCACAGAGTTGACTTACACTCAGTAAGTTGTGCTTGAGGCCATCCACATAGGCAACTCTGTTGACATCGATGTCTCCTTTGGCAATGACTCCATAGCCTTTTATTTGACCTTTCTTGTTATCTCCAAAAGTCACAAAACCTCCTCCATGTTTTTCTTTATAAGAGGAAAGCAACCCTATGTCTCCAGTCATGTGTCTTGAGCACCCGGAGTCTAGGTACCAGATGGGCACATGTTGTTTCTTCTGTGGGCAGATTTGAGAGTTTTAGATACCCATTGCCAAATGGGTCTATTTTTGTTAGGAGGCTTAGAAGATGCCTTAGCACCTTTGGTTTTGGGTTTATCCTCATTGGCAGAGGTACCAGATTGTCTCTTCTCAACTTTGAATTTTGCATTCTTGGATTTGTGGTGAGATATAAGACAGGAGGGCCTCGAGAAATGTTGGTTAAAAGCATGCATAAGATCAAGACATTTACAATAAGGAACATTAGAGGCAAACTTCTTGAAAATTTCATTAAAATTGTCAAAGGAGGGTACAGAGCAAATTTTACTACAACCCATTTTAGATTTGGGTTTCTTTTTACAGAAAGTTTTGTCTAATCTAGGTTGAGTTTTTTTAAAAACTCCTCTTGAGTGGCTCTGAGATTGTACTCTCCCTTGATCTTCTTTCCTTGCTTTCATTGCAACAGAAGCATCATTTTTGTCAATTTTAGGCCAATTTGCCTTCTGTTGCCAGGTGAGTTTTTCTTGAGAAGGTTTTGAAGCAAAGACAGGTTTTCGAATTACAGGAGTTTGAGTGATCTTGATCTTTACATTTCTCAAATTTTCAAGCTCAAGAGAAGTCTTTGCTTGGAGACACATATCCAAGAAGTCAGGGCAGATTGGTATACCTGTAGTTCTCGTTTTGGGAGAAATTATCCTGTTAAGGATGCCAGAGGGTAGTTTATTATCCTCTGGAGCACTGATAACCATGTCAAGTTCCACAGAACTTGTCTCTGATTCGACAGAGGACTCAAATTCTGATTCAGAGTCTGTGTCAAGGAAGTCTCTGTGAATATGACCGTGACTTTCTGGAGATGCGTTCCTTTGTGCATACATAGTGTCCTTGGGATTGTTTAAATCTTTTGAAATGCAAGGAATGGCCATAGGAACACTAAGACAATTTAGAAGATCTTGCTCAAAGATTTCTCTTATTTCAGAGGTTAGATCAGGATGGTTGAGAAAGTGATTTTCATAGGTTTTTCTCAAGTCACTTTCCAAGAACCTTTTAAAAAGTTTTTCTTCCACAGAGGCGGGAACAAACTCTGGTGCATCAGAGGATAGTTCCTTTTCAGGGACCATCATGCACATAAAAGCCATTTAAGTTTGGGTTTCTGGGTGACCAAATCTGAAGACTCCTATCTGTTTTTGAGACAGATATTTCTTTGGAATAGATTTTCTCTTTGATGAGAGTGCAGATGGTAAATCATTGTTTTCATACCATACATTTGCCATCTGCAGAGGTTTCCTCAGATGTGGTCCTTCAGAGGTCCTGCACCTCTTAAATGTGGATAATAGGTTTGGAAGACTTGGTTTTAAAAATTGTCCAGGGCAGAAGATGTTTGATAAAGATTTGTTTCTTTTATTTCCTGTGTAAGGGTCAATATCCTCGAACCCTGTTCCTCTTCTGCCGATCTGGGTGTTGACTTTTTCATGGACCTTTTGAGCATCCTGATACCTCTTAATTTGGAGATCTCTGTCGAACAGATCTTGATGAAGGAGTTCTCTTTCTTTTTGAAAAAAGTTTTTCAGGGAAATGGCATTTAATCGATCGCTCTCACTTTTCTTTAACTCTTTGACCTTTTCTTTGAAAGCTTGGTCAAGTTTTGAAATTTTCTCCTTGAGACCCTTTTTGTTCAAAATATGCTCAGAGGTAAGAGTTTTTCTTTCAAGGTAAATCTTATCCTTCTCTTGGGTAAGAAGTCTAGTTTCTCTTTCAAAGAAGGCAAGCTTTTTCTCAAGTTCTGAGCATGTGTTTTTATAAGCAAGAAGATCATTTTGTATTTCAAGAAGTTTGTTTTCAGAGTTTGAGTTGTAAGAGTCAGAAGTGGATACCTCACTCTTGTCGTCAGAAGAGTGGACTTCTACCATTCCACAGAAGAGTGCGTTGTCTTCTCCTTCATCAGAGGATTCATCGGGGTTAAGGTTCTGTTGTTCTGCCATTAGGGATCTCTGAGTATAGTACTTTGCTTTCTTTTTGTAGAAAGCAGCGTCTCTTGTGGGTTTCCCTTTATTGGCAGAAGACCTGCACTCTGCGGCGAAGTGGCCTGGTTTCCCACATTTGAAGCAGCCTTCAGTTTGCTTTGGGAATTTGTCACCACCTCTGCCGTCTGACCTCTGTCCACTCCTTTCTTCTTGCCTTTGTTCCTCAGACTTTTCTCTTCCATGCTTTCTCACCTCACCATATCCTCTGCTTCTGTCATCTCTTTCTTCTCTCCCTCTGTACTCTGGCTTCTTCTTGAAACCACGATTGAATTGTCGGGTCATAAGTGCAAGCGTTTTGGCCAGAGTAGCCATATCAATCTCCTCCTCAGATCCTTCTTCACTTTCACTCTCTACTACAAGCACCTTCTTCTTTTTCTTCCTCTGCGCATCCTCAGCTGCCTTTTCCTTCTTTCCCTTGTCTTTGCCTTCTGAGGCACTTCCTACAAGAGCCAGAGGACCTCCGACAGAGGTTATCAACTTGGAAATTATGTTCTCTTGGCTAATCAGTCTTCCAAAGAGATCAGATATGGACCATACATCAAGATCCAATGTGGCTTGCATGGACATGGTTAGATGAAGCCATTCATCATTCAGGCTCTGAAGGAATCTGACATTGTTTTCTTCAGAGGTTCTGTGGATCCCATACCTCTTGCACTTGTTCAATAAGGAGTTGTACCTGTTGTATGTGCTTTGAATGGATTCACCCGGCAGAGCTTTAAATGCAAAGTATTCATTTATGCATAAATCCCTATTGTTCTTGAGGGTTTTAGCACCAACCTCAAGATGTTTCTCCAACTCCAACCACAAGTCTTTCGATGTTTAACAGGAATCAAGAGATTGGAAGATACATTTGGGATAGCCATAATGATTAATCTTTTGGCTTTCTTTGCAAGTTCATGTTGTGCCTTTTTTTCTTCAGTCCATTCAATGACATGTTTGGGAGCTGGTATTCAGGAACTTCGGGAGTGTTTGCAGTGGCAGGAACACGAGGAACGGTTGTCATTGGGATGAAAGGAGGATTGTGAAGAAACTCAACCAGACCAGGATCCACACCTTCGAGAAAGTGCACCATCCTGATCTTCCACTGAGGATATTCATCCCTTAGTAGAGTGGGAGGTTTAGACTGAGATCCTGCACTGAAGTAGTTAACTGTGTTTGCCATTTTAGTTTAGAGAGAAAGACAGAGTATAACACGAACCAGAGAGAATACAACAGTAATGGACTTAGAGATGATGAGTGTATGAACAGAGAGAACAAATGACCAAACAACGAGCTTTGAATCTGTCTTTGAGTGTGAAGAGCACACTTGTACCTGTATCTATACCAAACTGGTTGATATAGCTTCAGAAAACAGAGTGTGATTGTGAATGGTGTTCAGGACGAAGAACAAACTCAAACTACTACTTTGAACATTGGAAACAAGTATAGAACACGATCCTTTGATATTGAAAATCAAAGTTTGCTCTGATACCAATTGTTGATCCCAGATTTATGTTCTAAACTCGTTTAACTATCTCACTACGAGGTAAACTGAAAAATATGAGTGCAGAAGTGTTTCAATATGTAGTGAAGATAAGTTTATAAAGGTAGTAAACACACAAGCATATAGTATGAAAAGCACAATAAGTAACAACGTTTTCACTAAGTCATATGCTTCATTAATTCACTCAAGAACACCAAGAACACGCACAAGTGTGTGCTTATATGCTAAAGGATTATACAGATTGCTATTTGTGTGTGCTCGCTTTTTTTACAAAACAGGAGGTGCTCCCTTCATATAGGAAGGGGAACATACAATAGTACAAGACAAAGGCTGACAATCCATAGAACAAATGCCACCTGGAAAGTAAAACATCGTGGGACGCCCATTAACGATCTTCAGAATCTTCGTACAGCAGTCATCACGTGTTCTGCACGTGGTTTTGTCTTGAACCATCTTTGCGAATAACTCCAACACTGACCTCCAGAGGCTAGCCTTCACAGAGGCTCTGTGAGTGATCACAGAGGATCTGTGATATGAGTATCATCATCAGGTTTGACCTCGGGTATGTCTTCTATGGAGTAACCTCTGAGCTTTGTATCCTCTGTGGTGACTTGGATGATCTTGAGCAGACAACAGAAGTTTCCATACTTAGCCTATTTTTTGACACTTCTAAACTTGGCATATTGAGCTAACACACAAGGTTGGGAATGACCAAACTCCAATAACTCACACGTTGGTATTTTCAAACCATTTTACAACCCAAAATACACCTATTACCAATAACCATAAAATGTATTTTCACCAAATACCCTCCATTTATAAAAATGGTTATCAAATTATTTTCATTATGATACATTTATCAAAATCCTAAAAATCCAAAAGATGAGTGTTTTACAAGTTTATGAAGTCAAACACTTCCAAATAACCAAAAGTTATTACATAATCAACAGTTAACAAATTCATGTAAAACACATAAACACTTTAAAATAACATTTTGGCATGTACACCGTTTTCACAAATCAACTTGAACTCACATTGCTAGATATAGGCTAAATCTAGATTTTACCACAACTTGAGCTTCCATGAAGAAATCCGAGTCCTCATGCAAAATCCTTCAAAAACCTAGATCCATAAATTTCCGACCATAAATATACATTTTCAATCATATAGAAAAGATCTCCAAACATCTTATATCAAAATCTCTATTTTGGCCAAAAACCCTAATTTGACCTAACTTCCCCAAAATCATCCAACCCAAAAATTTGATAAATAAAAACACTAGGAGGTCATAGATGGAGAATTTGTAACTTGATTAAAGTGTTAGAAAAAAATGGACGAACTTACAATAGTGGGTTTTGATAGAACTCAAAACCCTAGAATGTTCTTGAATGAGCGTCAATGGAGATGGTGGAATGGTAGCTTCTTGAATCCTAGACTTCCAAGACTTATATGGTGATTGAAATGCTTCAAATTCAAGGTGAATGGCCATAGGAATGGCTAGGGCTTGAACGAAGAAGTGGGGAATCGGTTTGGGAGAGAAAGGGTGGGGTTTGATAAGTGAGAAATGAGAAAAAGGTTGGAAATCGTGACTTAACAGACCTTTGCACCCCTGGTGCGACATTGACCAGCGACAATGCCCAGGGAATTGTCGCATGGCAGTGTCGCCAAACTCCCCATGGCTTCTGACTTTTTTTTGCGACAATGACTGGTGCGACTATGACACTGTCATAGTCGTCGGGCATTGTAGTCGTGCCCGTACCAAGCCCCGAAACTCAACTTTTTCAACGCCAATACCCTCGATACTCTAAGGGACTTTAAATAATTATTTCCCACCAAGAATCCTGCCATTTATAAATTATAAAAACGTCCGGGTGGCGTTTACTTACCGAAAATTACGGGTGTTACTATCCTCCCAACCTTAAAAGAGATTTCGTCCTCGAAATCTAGATTTCCATGAAACGTTGCCCTCATGATAGATTGTCTCTACATCGCTTGCCAAAACTACCACCATAACCTTATGCTAGTCCTCACGATAAATGTCCCCTTGGGCACATCACACTTATATCCGAATGAATAATTATCCTACTAACGTAGCCTTAAATCATGAGACTGCGGTTGTCTCCCAACCTTGGGTGACACGTACTACCTCAAGGGTAGTTTGTGATCTCAACTTCTCACTGGCCAACTCAACTCAGATCCACATGTTTCTGAACCCAAAACCAACGATCGACACCAAACCCCAAAGAATTTTCAAAACTCTTGATGATCCATTCTTGATATTGATAAGGTCATCCTTCCAAGGTCATACCAATACGCTCTTCAGGTAGCTGGTTCATGCAAATCCGGCTACCACTCAACTCTGATCTACTCTCGACCTCAAAACATTCCCTCAATAAGATCTTCACCACATCAGGAAAACCTATACACGTCAATACTTAATTACTAACATCTAATCTTCCTTTAAATTCTACCACCGAAAGGTCAACGTTTCTCATGATCTAACGAGGTTACTTCCAAACATTCCAAGATTCATGGAATTCAAGAAAAACAAGTCGACACCTAAAACCAAAACGATGATAACGAAAACGTGGAAATCTCGCCCGATATTTCATTTTAGAAGTAGTGTCGCGTTAAAGTTGACACCTAACAGGGTACTAAGATTCCCAATCTTATATTTCTAACCAACGGACCGCAATATTTCCTTTGCTCACAAAAACCCATGAAGACGATACACCGCCAACGTAGAACATGACGTCCAACGGACTATCAACCCGTCAAATCAAATCCAACCATACGCAAATAGTCATACGAGGCCTTATTCCGCATATTTACCGAAACAGGAGGATCACCCCTTAATTAGATGGTAAAGGCATAAATCTAATACCTCAATTATTCATGCGTGAACCGATTCATAAACTAAAACCCAAAATTCTAAAGCTTACCACAAGTTGGATCATCTGACGCTTCAATTCCCAAGGACTCCTCAATTCCTTAATTACAACTCCTTTCACGCTAGGGGTTTAAATCTATTGCCCTAATGAGTTCAAGGTTTTCAACTAATATGCCAACTTAAAAGTTTATAAAACCTTCAAAGCAAAAGTTCCATAACATTTAATCGTACGTGTAAAAATCTACTACCGTTTACTCGGTAGGTGTGCAAAGTGGTCACCAATGCCACGCATAATAAACTATTTCAA
Organism: Arctium minus; assembly: GCA_954870635.1. Lineage (NCBI taxonomy): Eukaryota > Viridiplantae > Streptophyta > Magnoliopsida > Asterales > Asteraceae > Arctium > Arctium minus. The sequence continues at coordinate 94,635,983 of OX941082.1, read as the reverse complement.
AATTCATTTGATCAATACTAACGTTAATAATGGCAATAACAAAAGATGTGCAACAAAGTTTTCAAATGGACCACTATGGTCATAGCATGCATCAATCTATGCCGTAAAATGACATGAAATATTATTTGTATAAATTACAAAATAAGAACTTCATAATTTCAAGCTACGAAATTTCTCTTTTTGACCACACAATGACATGGAAATAAATTCTCCCAACAAGACCCGCATAATTAGTTTATTTCACCAATTTTGTAAAGCGATAAATGTTGGCTATATGGTCAAACATAAAGTAATTTAGATCGACTTCAAACTTTTAACCGCACGGGTAAAACGCTCTTTGGCCCAAAATGGTGGCTATAATGCCACGAATACGAGTAAATCAATATAGTGCATCGTGCGGGACTATAACAATAAAATCAACAATCGAAGTATGCTCAAAGCAACAGTTCAACCCAAATTATTATAAATCTTTCATATGCTTACTCACACAAGTGTAAATCAATTCAAACACCAAATAGTGTACAAATATACTTGTGTAAAACTCAAGATGCAATCATGTGTCACTAAGACTCTTAAGACGTCCCGTACGGTTGCAAAATGACACGTGCAAAACCCGCATGAGACAATAATGTTAAACAACAACCCGAAGTTTAACGCACACAATAATTCAAGTATACACGTCCCAAAATTTAATCTACGTAACACAAAATGTCGTAAAACCAAAACTCCATATGGCCCAACCGAATTTTCATAAAACTCATTGACGCTAAGAACAAACAGCGTCAAAACCTTCGCTCCCCAACATAAAACCATAAGACGAATGTATGTCTAAAATGTCAAAATTTTCAGAGTTTCCCTTTTTATCGTAATGTAAAATAAAGTGATACTTTTCGACAAAACTTGCATGAGACACGACACTGAATAAACTCATAAATTTATACGCAACATAATTAAACCATTTTACAACCCGAAATACACCTATTACCAATAACCATAAAATGCATTTTCACCAAATACCCTCCATTTATAAAAATGGTTATCAAATCATTTTCATTATGATACATTTATCAAAATCCTAAAAATCCAAAAGATGAGTGTTTTACAAGTTTATGAAGTCAAACACTTCCAAAGAACCAAAAGTTATTAGATAATCAACAGTTAACAAATTCATGTAAAACACATAAACACTTTAAAATAACATTTTGGCATGTACACCGTTTTCACAAATCAACTTGAACTCACATTGCTAGATATAGGCTAAATCTAGATTTTACCACTACTTGAGCTTCCTTGAAGAAATCCGAGTCCTCATGCAAAATCCTTCAAAAACCTAGATCCATAAATTTCCGACCATAAATATACATTTTCAACCATATAGAAAAGATCTCCAAACATCTTATATCAAAATCTCTATTTCGGCCAAAAACCCTAATTTGACCTAACTTCCCCAAAATCATCCAACCCAAAAGTTTGATAAATAAAAACACTAGGAGGTCATAGATGGAGCATTTGTAACTTGATTAAAGTGTTAGAAAGAAAATGGATGAACTTACAATAGTGGGTTTTGTTAGAACTTAAAACCCTAGAATTTTCTTGAAGGAGACGTCAATGGAGATGGTGGAATGGTAGCTTCTTGAATCCTAGACTTCCAAGACTTAGGTGGTAATGGAAATGCTTCAAAATCAAGGTGAATGGCCATAGGAATGGCTAGGGTTTGAACCAAGAAGAGGGGAATCGGTTTGAGAGAGAAAAGGTGGGTTTTGAGAAGTGAGAAATGAGAAAAAGGCTGGAATTTGCGACTTAACAGACCTTTGCACCCCTGGTGCGACATTGACTAGCGATAATGCCTAGGATATTGTCGCTAGGCAATGTCTCCAACCTCCCCATGGCTTCTGACTTTTGTTGCGACAATGACTGGTGCGACTGTTACCCCCAAATCTGAACCAATGAAAGTATTGAAAACAACTAAGTCTTCATTTAAAGACTTTCAAGGGACATCAACAAGTCTGTCTCTGAAGTCAGTTCAGAGTCAGTCTAAAGAAAGCAAGTCTGTCTTTGAAGTCAGTTCAGAGACAGACTGAAGAAAGCAAGTCTGAAGAAAGCAAGTCTGTCTCTGAAGTCAGTCTCAGAGAAAGTTGTCTGTCTCTGAAGTCAGTTCAGAGACAGTCTTACTTAAAGACATCAGAGAGCTCCTCATCAGAGATCCAAGTTCAGATCTCTGAAGATGATCACTAGGAATCTCTTGACAAAGAAGAACAGATGACACGTCACCTTGTGATAAGATTTACTTTCTAGAGTAGGTCACTGTTCAAGCATGTCTTGATCTTACCTCTTAGGTAAGACACTGTTCAAACATGCTTCTATTTGTCAGATAAGTACACTATTTACTTTATGCTCCTATAAAAAGGACCATCACCTTATTGTTCAAAGTGTGCTTAAGAAGTCTTATAACTGATAATATAAGTTGAATATTTTATTACAAGAATATCTTGTTTATCTATTATCTGCTTTATGAACTGTGATATTTGAATCTCCTTTGATATTAAACTATATTGCTTCCGCTGTTATTACTCTTATTGTTTATATCATTGTTGTGAGATTAAATCTGGGATCCAACAATTGGTATCAGAGCCTTCTTTGTTTCCTAAACAAAGTAAGATCGCATCTGCATACTCGGATAGATTTACATCTCATTGATTCTAACTTTCAATATCTTTGCATGTTCAAATAAACCTGGTTTATTAAAGAACACCATATGCTCAAGATTTGATAGTAAATCACTGTTCAATACAAAAAGCATCTGTTCTTCAAATCTTCATCTTTTTCTTCAAAAATGGCAAACTCAAGCATAAGTGCCATTTATACAGCTGGGTCTTTAACAAAACCTCCTACACTTTTAAGGGATGAATATCCCCAATGGAAGATAAGGATGGTAAATTTCTTAGAAGGAATGGACAAGGATCTCTTTAGATCAGTAAACGTTGGACCTCACATTCCAATGGTGTTGTTTCCAAGAGTTCCTGCAACAGCAGATACTGCTGAAATCCCTGCATATTATGAAAAGAAAACCACAAACTTCATTGATGAAGAAACTAATATGATGGATAATGACTCAAAAGTTGTTAGATTACTGATAATGGCCATTCCCAATGATATCTTTCAAGAACTTGATTCTTGTAAAACTGCAAAAGAGATATGGGATCAGTTGTTAAATCAACTTGAAGGAGGCCTAAAACCCAAAAAAAAAAGAAGAAATCTATGCATCAATGAATATCATGATTTTCATGCTCTACCAGAAGAAATATTACACCAAACTTACTAAAGATTCAATATTCTTATCAACAAATGCAGAAAGTTTGGAGTGACAAGAACAAAAGAGGAAAACAACGTTCTTTTCTTGAAAAGCTTAAATGAAGAATGGTCACAACTGTCCATGTCCATACAAGCCAATCAAGATCTTAAGTCATGGTCATTAACTGACATTTATGGCACTCTTGTTGCACATGAAAAGGAAGTTATGAAGCAAAAATCAAAATTGTCTTTAGATGGACCCCTTGCACTTGTTTCAAAAAAAATTTCGAAAGAAAACAACTGTGAAAAGTCACAAAAAAGTTTGGAAACAAAAAGAAGATCCAAAAAGGTCCTAATGGCAGAAGAAAATCATTCAGATTCAGACTCAGAAGATGATATTAATGCCTTCGCCAAATCTCTTGCATTAATCACTCATCAATTTAACAAGAAATTTGGCAAGAAAGTATTTGAAGGAAGGAGAGAGAATGAAGAAAGAAGAAATCCTGAAAGAAGATTTCAACAAGATGATGTCAGATTTCAACAAGAACCCAGATTCACTCCATATAGTGATCAAAAGGGTACAAACTTCAACAACAATGATACAACTCAACAATCAAGACCTCAACAATCATTTCAACCAAAGTATCCACAACCACAGAGATACTTCAAACCTCAAGAACAGAAGCCAGAGACAAGTACTGTCACTCTTACAACAAATCAAAATGATGGAAGATGTTTCAGATGCGGAAAACTAGGCCATTTCTCTGCAAACTGCAGAGGAAAACTTGTCAAAGATCAAGATTACTACAAGAACAAATACAAGTACAACGTAAAAGAAAGAGTTCTTGTAGCAGAAATGGAAGACTGGCTATCTGACTCAACAAGCGACGGCGAGGAAGAGCCTACCAATCTCTGTGGTATAGCTTTTTCAGATGGAAATCAAACTGATGGAGCATCAGAAGACAACTCTGAAAAGGTAAACTCTCTTTACACCTCTGATAGTAATCCTGAAATAGATGTTTTTAAACTAATTAATGAACTTCAAGATCTAGAGCAAAAGTTTCTTGAAGACAAAAAGAAAAGAGAGCAAATGTCAAAAGAGCTCATCTTTTTCAAAAGAGAAAAGAATCTTCTGGAATCAGAAAAGAAAGAAATTTTTCTTGAAAAGACCAAACTTGAAGAATCTCACAAACAAAAAGAAAAATCATTTTCAGAAGAAATAAGAAAAATTGAGAAAGTTTTAAAAGGAAAAGAAGAAGAAGTAAAGAAATCTGAGTATGAAAGGCTCAATTCTATTGCCTTAACCAGATTTTTTCAAAAGGAAAGAGAAATCCTACATCAATCTCTAGATAGAAAAAATCTTCGAATCAAAAGCTATGTTAATGCACAAGGTGTTTTCGATAAAATAAAAACTCAAATGGACTCTCAAGGGCTGGGATTCAACGAGTTAAATTCATTCACTGGATTGGAGAAAACATCACTTTCTTCCACTTTCCGTATGGGAAAGGTCCAAAGCTTTGTAGGTCCATCTCTGAATAATTTCAAAAGAATGAAAACATCAGAGGGATCAAAAGCAAGTACCTCTCAAATGATCCCAAAGAAATTTTCACAAAACCTCAGAGCTATGATCCCAAAGAAATTTTCAGATTTGATGCTTTCATCTCAAATGAATCAGAGACATCCGAACCAAGTACCTCTGATACAAGTACTTCTGAAAATGAATCTCAGAGTTCACTAAATCCGAATGCCCCTCTGTATTCACCAAAGTCAGATGAAAACATCAGAACTACATTTGAAGATGATGTTAAAAAGATATGGAAAGAAAATGTCTTGGAGGACTTAAAAAGAAAAGAAAGCATGAAACGGATCATTAAAGTCTCTAGAACAAAACAAATTGAAAAACCAATAGAGGTAGCTATCTCTATTAAAACTAAGAGAGACTTTCTTGATTCTGATTCAGAATCTGATCAAGAGATTGATGAACATATTTTTTGTAAACCAGAGAATGTAATTCACAAAAAGATAGAAATTGTTGGGTCTGGTATTTTGAATGTTCCAATTTCATTTTTGAAAACATACTCTTCGACATCAATTACTTCGATCTGATCTCCAGCAATTTCTTCCTCTCTTTCAGAATCTTTCTGTTCTTTCTCAGACTCTGACTCAAAGGCATCTCTCATCACCATTGGTTGTCTTTCGGGTGATGAGAATACATCTTCAGAGGACGTAGAGAAGTCTACAAGTTGTTCTTCTTCATCTTCCAGAGCTCCAATTTTCTCTGGAGTCGCATCGGTAACTGGAGTGATTGGAACACGTGGTGTTGATGAGGCGTAAAGTATGACTGGTGCTGTGAATGATTGTAAAGTACAGTTTTCATCAGAAGAGGTGGTGTTCCTCTCTGGTTCCTTCTCTTGAACTTATGCAGAGGGAGCAGCTTTAAAGGTGTGCGCGGTTTTATTTCTGATCTCCCTATTTTGTGAGTCAGAGTGCTCATCATCATCTGAATCCTCTGAATCATCAAATCTGGCTTTCTTCACTGCATCGCTACAAGTCCCACCAGAAAACTTGCGTTTGTATTTGGGAGAGCTTGGTTCAGCAATTCCTTTTCCTTTGGGATCCTGAAGTGTCTTCTGAATGGTTTCAATTTCCTCTGAAGCAGCAGTTCTAATTTCAGCAATCTGGTCCTCTGATTTATAGTTATGAAGTTCCAGAGTTGCTTTGACCTGCTTCTGAGCAATAGTAGAGATTTTGGAAGAACAAGTCAGCATTCTGCTCATTATTGCTGATTTGAAAGAGGCCAGATCACTTTTGGTGATGAGGTCTTCAGAAGTCCGGGGTGGTGGTTGTGGTGTTGCTGATGGTGCGCTGACAGTTGATACAGAAGTTTGAATTGTTGCTTTGATGAGGTCAGAGGTAGAGGCCATTTGATCTGTTGAGAGTGATGATGATCTGGTGGCTACTACCTCTTCCCTTAGTTCTTGTAGAGCTTTCTGAACATCGATGGTTGTAGATGCTTGATTTTGAAGAGCAACATTCTGAACTTTAAGAGCAGCTACCTCCAGGGATGATTCAGCCTTCTGTTTGAACAGTTCTTGTTCCAACTCTTGGATTCTGTTTGAGGAGTTCAAAAGTTGGGTCTTCAGAGTGGAAACCTCTGCTCTGAGGATTGTGTTTTCAGAGCGAAGAGCAGAGGTCTCTGAACCGCCAATTCTCTGAAATTTTGGATTTTTTTTCAAATCATCTATGAAGGGGGAGTCAACAACGTTCAGACCAGTCATTCCTCAAACAAGAACTTTTTAATTAAAAAGCAATTTTTGATATCATTTGAAATTAAAATTTCAATTTAACTGAACCTTTTTATTACAAGTGATATCTTAAATTACTTCTTAAGGCGAAAGGTTTGTCTAGTCAGCTAAAAGAAGTTATTTAATTTTTTATTGAAAAATGGCGCCCCTTTCCTATTTTCTTGGAACCTACATTCGTAGGTACAACAATTTTCAAGGCCACGTGTCACAAAAAGGGATGAGTGAAAGGCCAAACGGCTTTATCCAAAGGGTCAAATCACTGCCGCTTCACCTTATGTACTCGAGTGTATCTTTTTCTAAATTTGGATACAAAACCAATTTAACATCTGGATATTCATTTTTACAAATTGCTCTCGAGCAATCTCTCTCTCTCCAAAAGAATTTGAACTTCATCTTCTTCACTTCAACCTCAACAATGGCGTCTTCAAATGAATGGTGCAAACTTTTTCCCAAATCTGGCGAACCTTCAAGACTGTATCGTTTTCCAATCAAAGACAACAATCACATGATTCAGCTTGATTCTCCCAAATTTGAGGAACAATACGGAGTAATCTGCGAGTTCTTCTCCAACTGTGAACTGACTCAAGCCCTAACTGCTTTTACAAATGAATGTCCACTTTCGTTTGTTCAAGAATGGTATTCATCAAGTTACTACAGCGATGCACATAACGGAATAATCGGCGAGTTCGACATATCTCAAGTTGTAAAATGTAGGATACTCATCAATCCTACTGTTCTAAGAGAAGTTCTCCCACTCCTAACAGCTGAGGAACTTCAAATCACGCGTTTTGAAAAACGCCCAACTTCTGAAACCCTACTCCAATTCATTCGAATGCTAGGTTACAACACTGAAATCACCAGATTGATCAACTTATGACGACAACACCTACCACCAATCTGGAATTTCATGTTCTCTGTCCTAAATCGCACTCTAACCTGCAAACTGGGGAGCGTGGATCAAGCAACACCAGAAATATTGTCAATCATGTATGCCCTATTCTTCAATCGTAACTTGGACATGGCCGACATAATCTTTGATATGATTCTGACATCAATAGAGAAGAAGAACAAATGCTTGGCAAAGGACCCTGAACAAACAACCCAATCATCCAAAGTTCCTTCAATAACTTTCCCAAGATTTCTGTCTCTAATCATCCATGCTGAGATCGAGAAGCTTCATATTTTGATTGCCCCTGAACAACCCAAAACTCCATTCTACATAATGAACAGCTTCAAACCGATGATTCTATCTGAAGGCTATCCAGAAGCAAGGAGGATCCCTCACCACATGCTGAATCAGGTAAATCCTCAATCTGTAGCCTTAGCTTCTTATCTTAGTGTTGACCAAGGACTAGAACCAGTTCTGGGAACCACAACACACTTAGGTCCTGAACCTGGAATGGAGAGTAAGAGCATCTCGGCTTCAGAGGGATCTGAGGACCCTGAAGTACAGAGCTCTCACAAGAGTGAACCACAGGGTACTCTTGGTAGAGAAACCGAAGTTGAGAGAGATGACAGAGCACTGGAAGGGGCTGTCAATGAGGAAGTAATGGAAGAAACCTCATTTGCTAGTGTAGAGGATAGCTCGACTAGCTCTGAGGAAAGTGAGGATGAATATTCAGAGACTAGCTCTGAAGATTCTCAGAGGGAAGAGAGTAAGTCTTCTGACTTAGAGAAACCTGAGAGTTCTTCCCCTTCCAAACAAAAAGATGCCTCAAGGCAGATATATTTTAGGACACCAACCCCATCTCCCAGTGCAACCACACAATCTAACCTACCTGATCCAGAGGTAATGGTTATTGAATCAGAGGTGCACACCTCGAACCCAGACCAGCAAGCCATTTCAGAGGTACCTTTTTCCACCTCTGAAGTTCACATAATTGAGGAAACTCAATTTCTGGATAAGCCCTCTTCACAGGACTTAGCCAATACTTTAAGTACTCAGTTGCCTCAGAGTACATCAGAAAATCCTACACATAATGCTGCCTCTGTGGCTCATCTCTCACCCTTTAGGATATCAAGAAGTAGTTGTCCAACTCAGGGACAATGGCTTGACCTACAAAACCAAGGATTGACTTGCCTGGATCGTAAGATCAACTCCCACATTCACTTCCAGTCCTCTAAATCTGAGGAGGAGGACTTGGATGAGAACAGAACACTCAGAGATGATTCTCCAGAACATCAAGGATTGAGTGGAAGTCCTTCCAGAGACAACATCAAAACAGCTCTAAACGAAGGCTCCTCTGAACTCGAGGAAAAATTGGCTACATGTGTTTTAACCAATGTACCCCTCTCTGAACTTCTCACTAAATTTGAGTTCCAGAGATTATGTGAGGAAGTCAGAGGCTCCATGAATGAGCATAACTTTCAGAGAATTGACGGTTTAGAGACCTCTGCTCTTCGCTCTGAAAACACAAACCTCAGAGCAGAGGTTTCCACTCTGAAGACCCAAGTTTTGGACTCCTCAAACAGAATCCAAGAGTTGGAACAAGAACTGTTCAAACAGAAGGCTGAATCATCCCTGGAGGTAGCCGCTCTTAAAGTTCAGAATGATTCTCTTCAAAATCAAGCATCTACAACCATCGATGTTCAGAAAGCTCTACTAGAACTAAGGGAAGAGGTAGTAGCCACCAGATCATCATCACTCTCAACAGATCAAATGGCCTCTATCTCTGACCTCATCAAAGCAACAATTCAAACTTCTGTATCAACTGTCAGCGCACCATCAGCAACACCACAACCACCACCCCGGACTTCTGAAGACCTCCTCACCAAAAGTGATCTGGCCTCTTTCAAATCAGCAATAATGAGCAGAATGCTGACTTGTTCTTCCAAAATCTCTACTATTGCTCAGAAGCAGGTCAAAGCAACTCTGGAACTTCATAACTATAAATCAGAGGACCAGATTGCTGAAATCAGAACTGCTGCTTCAGAGGCAATTGAAACCATTCAGAAGACACTTCAGGATTCCAAAGGAAAAGGAATCACTGAACCAAGCTCTCCCAAATACAAACGCAAGTTTTCTGGTGGGACTTGTAGCGATGCAGTGAAGAAAGCCAGATTTGATGATTCAGAGGATTCAGATGATGATGAGCACTCTGACTCACAAAATAGGGAGATCAGAGATAAAACCGCACATACCTTTAAAGCTGCTCCCTCTGCACAAGTTCAAGAGAAGGAACCAGAGAGGAACACCACCTCTTCTGATGAAAACCGTACTTTACAATCATTCACAGCACCAGTCATACTTTATGCCTCATCAACACCATGTGTTCCAATCACTCCAGTTACCGATGCGACTCCAGAGAAAATTGGAGCTCTGGAAGAGGAAGAGGAACAACGTGTAGACTTCTCTACGTCCTCTGAAGATGCATTCTCATCACCCGAAAGACAACCAATGGTGATGAGAGATGACTTTGAGTCTGAGTCTGAGAAAGAACAGAAAGATTCTGAAAGAGAGGAAGAAGCTGCTGGAGATCAGATCGAAGTAATTGATGTCGAAGAGTATGTTTTGAAAAACGCTCAACCTCATCATACCTCAACAGCTTCAGAATTAAGAGAATCTCCAGAGATACATGGATATATATCTCTGAACAGCCTTCAGAGATAACTCAATCAAAGCCCAAGGACAAAGAAACCATGGTTGTTGATGAATAGGATCCTCAAGAGAATCTTGTTCAGAAGACAAGCATCGGTTTACCAACCAAGGTATTCACTCATGCTCCCACATTCTTAGAATCCACTCCTGAAGCATCAATAGAAGGTCACTTTCGGCATATCTACTGTGAGTTCAATATGGAAGACACTCAAGTAATCCCTCTGAATCCAAGAATCAGAGAGGACATGCCAGACTACGAACAAAGATTCATACAGGCAAAGACATCACCAAGAAAGGCGGTTCTCAACGATGCTCCAATAGTAAAAGTTGAGAAAATCTCTGAAAAGACATTCGCCTTCAACAAAATAATCTATAGGCATTATGTGGTGACTCGATCTGAGCAGAAGATTTACGAGTTCAATGATAATGATCTCGTAAATCTAAATCCGTATGATCTCACTCATCTATATGCCTATTGCTCTGCGAGATACGATTCAGGAAGAAGGGAAATCAGAATGAGCATGGTTGAAGTCAGACGGGCAATGGAAGCTTACATCAAACACAGAGCCAAACGTGACTTTCAGATTGCTCTGAACTTGGGTGAAGAAAAGCTAGGAGTGACTGAACCCGTGGAAACCATCGAAAACCTGGACAAACAGAAGACTGGATCAATCATTGAAGAACCTCTGGGTTTCATCTACAGAGTGAACCAAGAGAAGAAAAGCTTTCTAGATTCACAAGTAGAAAAGTATTCTAATGAAACCTTGAAAGGAATACAGAAGATGATTCATGTAAAGCAAGAACGGCACAGAGCAGACCTACTGGCGAAACTAGACTTGGAAATTGGCTCAATGATTAACTTCAGAGAGCTAATCATGAAGTTTCATAGGATATGTTCAAATGATAGGTTCTGATTTTTTTTTTTTTAATATTATTCTCTTTTGTAATTCAAAATTCTTATGAGAAGTAATATTTACAGAGGATGAATTTCTCCTCTTTGCTTTCTAGTTTAAATGTTCTATGTGTACTTTGTTTATTTTCAGTACTTAGGGGGAGATTGTCAGCACCAAATCTGAACCAATGAAAGTATTGAAAACAACTAAGTCTTCATTTAAAGACTTTCAAGGGACATCAACAAGTCTGTCTCTGAAGTCAGTTCAGAGTCAGTCTAAAGAAATCAAGTCTGTCTCTGAAGTCAGTTCAGAGACAGACTGAAGAAAGCAAGTCTGAAGAAAGCAAGTCTGTCTCTGAAGTCAGTTCAGAGTCAGTCTCAGAGAAAGTTGTCTGTCTCTGAAGTCAGTTCAGAGACAGTCTTACTTAAATACATCAGAGAGCTCCTCATCAGAGCTCCTAGTTTAGAGCTCTGAAGATGATCACTCTGAATCTCTTGACAAAGAAGAACAGATGACACGTCACCTTGTGATAAGATTTACTTTCTAGAGTAGGTAACTGTTCAAGCATGTCTTGATCTTACCTCTTAGGTAAGACACTGTTCAAGCATGCTTCTATTTGTCAGATAAGTACACTATTTACTTTATGGTCCTATAAAAAGGACCATCACCTTATTGTTCAAAATGTGCTTAAGAAGTCTTATAACTGATAATATAAGTTGAATATTTTATTCCAAGAATATCTTGTTTATCTATTATCTGCTTTATGAACTGTGATATTTGAATCTCCTTTGATATTAAACTATACTGCTTCCGCTGTTATTACTCTTATTGTTTATATCATTGTTTTGAGATTAAATCTGGGATCCAACAGCGACTATGACATGTCATAGTCGCCAGGCATTGTAGTCGTGCCCGTACCAAGCCCCAAAACTCGACTTTTTCAATGCCAATACCCCCGATACTCTAAGGGACTTTAAATATTGATTTCCCACCAAGATTCCTGCCATTTATAAATTACAAAAACGTTCGGGTGGCCTTTACTTACCGAGAATTATGGGTGTTACACTATGGTTCTAATCCAACCAATTGCCCAGACCCCAAAATGGTCAACTTAATGTATTCATCATGCTTAATGGTCACTCCAAGTGATAATGCTATAAAAATCAACTTCTTCTAGCTAATACTCCTCAGAAATTCATCCACTACCCCACCGGTATCACATAAAGGCAATTCAAGCACACACATGTAACATGTAAGTTTACCATGACACTGGCCATGTGCAATTATGAACGTACCGTACATAATTATCCTTGCTACCCTCGTCATGATTCCCGATTCTAGTGACTCTATTGACCTTAAAACATCCTATCTTAAAGTGCCTAATGGTACAATCTCACTTTCATCACTTAGAAAAATGATAGTTTGAGTCTAGGTATCAGAAATTAACACCTAAATCTCTCAAACTTATGTTCTGATACCAACTTGTAACACCCTCAAATATGGAAATAGCAACTAACTAAAATTTTTCTAAATATATCAATAATTAAATCACCTAAAATAACAACTTAAGGACTAACTCAATAAACACAATTTGAACCTTATACAAGATCTCCAAATGTGTGGAAGACATATCTCAATAGCTACATCCTTCTCGAGCATCTAATAGCATCCAACACTTCACGGTGTTGTATAAGACATTCCCCAACTAGGACCTGATGCACATGCCGACAAACAAAAAGGGTTAGGCTTAATCCTTAGTGAGTTCAAGAGTTTTCAACATGAATAAATATTTCGTTAAAAAGGAAAGAATGCAACTTAAAACACAATATTTCAAAATGATTTTCTTTAAATATGAAAACGACTCATTTTCCAATAACATGCATCTTTAAGGACAAATACCCCAATACAAAACATACTTTATAAAGTAATGCAACCCAAAACTCACTCAAAACGTGAATAAAAAACAGATTCCCAATTTATAAAAACTTGGATAAAACTTTATATCCTGAAACACCCAAAACACGGGTGGGGCATAATACCCAACTCATAAATCATGGAAAACAATCCATATAAATATAATATGCACCGAAAACATGGACTAAAATTCAATACTCATGCGACCATAAAATGGAATGAAATCCAAATGTTAAAGCATGGACCATTAAATATCCAAAATACTGATGGCCGATAACATGGGAGACCCGTATCCATTGAGAGTGGAGGAACACAAAAGTATGCCACTCATATAAGGTTAATCACATGACATGTTCTGACATGAAGTCTAAATGTCCCGATGACTCCTCATCAAGTTTCACCCAAAGAGTCGGTTGACCTTAGTCCCTATCCTCATGAATTCTTACCAAAAGGCCCGGCAACATTTGAGGACTACAACCATGGCATTACCCTGAATGGCGGAGGTCCTAGTGCCTAACCACACAGGGTCTACTTGAAAGGTTAAGGTCATAAAACATGGGTCCCAGAGTCAATTCCCGTAACACCCAGTTGACCATCAAATAAAGACTAACTTACGTGCATATGGATCCAATGCAACACAGTCAAAAATTACATGACTACACAAGAATGACCAATGCATTCGAGTCTGTAATTATCATTAATATCTAACAAGATGCATTAAGATACAAATCATAAATGGCCTCTACATTGAGCCATTAAAACTGGACAAATGTCCTCAAGACTCTTGTAAGTCAAAATCGAGCTAAAATGCTCAAAATCTATTTGACCAACAAATAACGGTCCCCAAATCAAAAAACACATTTAAACGACGTTTATGTCAAAACTGATCATGGATTGGGACAAAAGATTTTCCAAATGGGCTCATACCCTTATGTTTCCAAAATATCTCATAACACGGAGACATGCATTTTCCAAATGGTTTATGAAGTCAAATACACCAAAAATGCATAAATCATAAATTAGACTTCATTTGTACAAAAATCACAAAAAAAACATAAATCATAAAATAGACTTCATTTCTACAAAATCACCAAATGCATAAATCATGCTATTTACTTATCAAAATGTCCAAATCCCAAATATGAGCATTTCATGAGATTAAAACAACCCAAGTTCATTGTTGGATCAAATAATTGTATTCAAGATTAAAGGGTTTAAACTGTATTTGATTGATAGTTAAAGTTAGAGGGTTTATTGTGTAATAAGTTAATAGTTTATTAGCTATTGGGCCCAAGCCCATTAGAAAGCCTGTTAAGCTTAAAGTCGATAAGGCTTAGGTATTTATAGTTTTGGTTAATTAGTTTTTAGGGTTAACCTTTCATAATTTCATTATCATTGTTTAGAGAGAAAGGTAGCCATATTGTAATCATATTCAAAGGGTATCAAGAACACTCAAGGGTTTCATTGTTTATTCAAGGGATTGGTATGTTACTCTGATTTATATATCTCTTGATTATTATTGTGTTGCTTGATTACATGATTGATTATTTACCAACTAGATTAAACTGGGATAACAATTGGTATCAGAGCCTAAAGAATCAAATTTTTTTTAGATTACTATTCATGCGAAGTTACTGTTCATCGAGTCACTATTCATCAAGTAAAAATCGATCGCATGAATTAATGTGTTTTTATGCTTTAAATTGATCTGATTATACTAGATTTATGCTAGTGAAAGTTATCTGATTGGTTAATTGCATAATAAAGCATCAAGTGATTGGATTTGTTGATTTTTTCATATCTGGGTTCACATAAATATCAACCACTGTGTTCTTCAAATCGTTGCATGAAAGTTGAAATTGATCTTTGTTTTTGCTTGAGTTGTGATCGATATATATCTAAGCACAAAGATATAATTTTTGCATATAATTTTGTGTGTTTCTGTGTTTCTGGGTTGATTTTTCTGGGTTGTTCATCGTTCTGGGTCGACTTAAGAACATATCGGTCTATCACATTCTATCGGTCTTAGAGAATATTGGTCAAAGCATTCGATCGGTCCTTAGCTTCATCGGTCATTACATAATATCGGTCGAACACCATATAGGTCGAACAACCTATCGGTCTTATCATTTTACCGGTCGAATATAGTTTATCGGTACATACCTTCATATCGGTCTTGCATCTTACCGGTCGAACATAGAGTATCGGTCGAAGAATCACTATACCGGTCGAACACTATATCGGTCATATCACTATACCAGTCGAAAGGAATATCGGTCCTGTAGGTTCCGGTCTTAGTCTTTTACCGATCGAACAAACTCCCGGTCGAACTCTCTACCGGTCTTTACAAGTCTCCGGTCGACTCAATACCGGTCAAAGCACATCCCCGGTCGATTTTTGCAAACTGTAATAGGGCATCTAATTGTCAAATTATTTTCTCTAGGGGACCCCGGTGCTAAGTCTGCGAAGGGGGACAAAGTTCTGTTCGAGATCAACATTTTCTTTAGTATTATTTGAAGCTTTATATTGTTTGAGAGGACTGCATTTAATTATTTTTGGAAATTTATTTTTCTGAAAATTTTTGAGTGTGGTTTTTATTTTGATTCTAACGATCTCATCTAGTTGGTTTTCTTGGTACAGAAAAGTCTGTTTACTAACCGTACAGCTAAGATGTCGAATCAGCTTCTCTCAATGGGTTCTCAAGTCAAACCTCCTGTTCTCATGGCTAATGAGTATCAGCAATGGAAGATCAGAATGATCCAGTTTCTGAATCACAAGAACAGAGACTTCATGAAAGCAATAATTGAAGGTCCACAAACTCCAATGATCACTGTAAAGGGTCAACCTGCTACAGATTCCTCTCCAGAAATCCCTGACAGAGAGATTCCTAAACCTTATCAGTTCTTCAATGAAAAGCAGAAAGAACAATATAAAATAGAAGAAGAGGCTCTAATCTATCTGACAATGGCAATTCCAAACGACATCTACAATCGTGTCGACAGTCAGAGCACTGCTAAAGGCATCTGGGATGAACTAGCAAGGCAGTTTGAAGGAAGTGAAGCCTCCATACAAGCTAAGCAGAATCTATGCATAAATGCATACGAGGGATTTCATGCAAAAGAAGGAGAGTTGCTATTAGATACCTACAACAGATATAACATCATCCTCAATGACTTGCGGAGGAACAATATCTCTAAATCTGCTTCTGAGATAAATTACAAGTTCATCAAGAATCTGAATCCAGAATGGTAGAACTTTGCTATCAACCTCCAGATGTCCAAGAATATTGCTCGAGAAAATGTCACTGATATCTTCTCTACTCTTGCTCAACATGAGGATGAGGTGAGATCAATTAATAATGAGTCTAATCATCTGAAGGATTCTGTAGATCTCATAGCCGGCAAAGGTTCTGTATCCTCTGCAAGATCGAAGAAAAAGGTGTCTAAAGCTCTAGTTACCAAAGTTACTGACTCTGACTCTGTTTCGAGCGATGAAGAACTGGAAGTTGATTCAGATCCTGATATTCAAAAGTTATCTGAAGACTTGGCTCTCATTACGCGACGATTCAAGAAGAGCTTTGGCAAGAAAAGAATCCACTCAAAGCCAAAGTATGATGGATACAAGAAAAATAAGTCTGAGATGCGATACAAGCCGAGGCATGGAAAGAGAAAGGAAGGACGAGAAGACAGGAAGGATGATAGACGAGAAGGAAAGAGAGAGGAGAAGCGAGAAGAACGAAAGGATGAACCAGGAAGATGCTACAACTGTGGCCAACTTGGGCATTTCTCGAGGGACTGCAAGTTCAAGAAGGTAAAGAACTCAGAGTACTACGCAAGAAAGTCACTTATTTCCAAGAAAGTTGAAGAAGGAAAAGTGCTAATGGCTGAAGAAGAGAACTGGCTGTATCAAAGTTCCAATGACGAGGAGCAAGCTCACTTCACACAAGTCTCTTATATGGAAAAGCTGGAAGGTGACGATGAAGACTCTGAGCCACAATCCGAAGATGCAAACTCTGAGGTAAGTGACAATTCTGAACTTATTGAATCTTTAATGGCCCAAATACATGGTATGAAAGATGAATTTGCTTTACTGAAAGGCAAACTTAGCTCTGCACATCAATGTGCATTAAGCTTTCGTGATGAAAATGCTATTTTAAAAGTTGTTGTGGAAGAAAAAGAAAAGGAAAAAGACGATTTAAAAGCTGAAAAGGCGTCTTTAAAAGAAAAAATATTTGGTTTAGAAACAGATCTTGTGAATCTTAATGCTGAAAAGGGTGAGTTTCAAATAAAATTTGAAGTTTGTTATAAAGAAAGAAATGAAGCTTACACCAAAATCAAGCAACTGGAGGACATTAATATGAAACGAGGTCAGACTGAGCAAACATTAAATCTGCTGACCAATAAACTCCAAGATGAAAGGTTTTATAAACTAAAACCAGGTTTGGGAGTGCCAACTAATGAAATTTTGAAAAAGGCACCGGAGCATCTATATAATTTTGATAAATTTGGCTACGCAATCAGACCCATTCCTGACATTCGTGCAACTTTTGTTGAAGCAAGTACTCCTAAACCTTCTAAAGAGACCAAAGGTCGAGAAGAAATGGGAAAGAACAAGTCTGGTGACACTGATTCTCAAAATCTTTTTAAATCAGTTGGTTTTACATATGGTGATTTGAATAAAAGCTATGAGACTCGAAAGATCGAATTTACTGAATTTGAATCACTATTTACCACACCTTCCAAAGAATCAGTAAGCACCAACACAGTTCCACTTGAGACTGCATGCAAATATGATGAGTATGAATCGGATGTTGATCCATCTACTATACCATCAGTCTCAAATCCCAAATGAATCTTGTTGAAGAGGTTGAAGAAGAAACTGCTATCACAAATGAATCTAGTGTTCAAAATGATAAAACGGAGTTTATTGAGTCCATAACAGAAGAATTATTTTCTGAAATGATGAATGCTTCAGACTTTGATCCTATTTCTATTCCAAAGAAGTCAAATTCTGTGAATGATAATACATCTGAATTGATGAAGCAAATTGATATGTTGCAACAGTCTCTTGATGAGGTTGAAGATGAAAACTTTAATCTCAAACATAAACTTGAAAAGTCTTTAAAAGTAAATCAAGAGCTATGCACTGAGATCAATGATTTGAAAATTACTTTGTTTAAAAATGCTTCAAATGATAAACAAATGTTCAATGATCCAAGCTGGAAGGTAAGAACCAATCCAAAATTTGATGCTCCTACAAAACCTTCAGTTGTTTACTCTGATTGTCCTGAATATCCACCGAGTATTTTTGAAAAGGGTGAGACTTCAAAGAGCACTAGAAAAGAACCACCTTCTAAGTTAGAGACTAACAAGGTTCCTGCTTCTGTTTCAGATATAAAAGGAAATGGAGTTGGGAGGAGTAAGAAGAATAAAGACAATAGTTTGAATAAGAATGATAGGCTATCTAGTGAACCTTTTATTCCAAATAGTTGTACTTCTGACAGTGTTATTTTGAAAAGTAATTCTTTTGATAAACATGGATGTAAGGTTTGTTCTGATAAATCTAAGTTTATGAATTTTGCTCGAAAGAATCTATATTGCAAACACTGTTGGGATAACTCATTTACATACTACTCCCCTCCAAAGTCCAAACAGAATAAGAGAAAAGCTAAACTGAACTTTAAGTCTAATTCTAATTCTAATTCTTCTGCACAACCCAAAGTGTATCGAGCTAAGGTTGCCAATCCTACTTCTAAAAAGCACTTTCAGGAACTGAATGTTAAGATGGTTTGGAAATGGGTTCCAAAACCGCGTTATGAATGGAGAATGAAAGTCAAACCAGATGATATTCCTGAGTTGCTTGATGCTAACCGCGAAGGACCCATCCTGATATGGGTGCCTAAGCAAAACTAATTGTCTCTTTTGCAGGTCTGTCGATTGTGGGTAATAGATTCCGGATGTTCACGCCACATGACAGGATTCAAGCACCTCTTGCATAACTATGTGGAGGAGCCTGCTGGAGCAGTTAGATTTGCCAATTCTGAAGCCGAAGGCCATGTCAGAGGATATGGAATGCTCGATAACGGTGTTATGAAGATTCAAAAAGTGTTATATGTTGAAGGACTTGATCACAACCTGTTCAGTACCAGTCACTTCTGTGACATGAAATATCAAGTCCGCTTCACAACCACTCATTGCTATCTAGAGGATCCCGATGGTTACGAAGTCTTCAATGCTGAGCGCCATGGAAATCTATACTATGTAGATTTTCCTACACTGTCTGCCACACGTCCAGTATGCCTACTAGACAAAGCTTCCAAAGCACAATCGTGGACGTGGCATCGACGCTTGTCTCATCAAAGTTTCAGATCTATAGCGAAGCTACAGAGACAAGGTATGGTAAAAGGTCTACCAGAAATGAGGTTCGAAAAAGACTCACTATGTCCCGCATGTGAGTTGGGCAAAATGAAGCGAAGCTCCTTCAAGTCCAAAGCTGAATCATCGACCTCATCTGCACTGGAACTTCTTCATATGGACCTTTGTGGCCCAATGCGCACAACATCTATCAACGGAAAGAAATATGTGTTGGTAATGATAGATGACTACTCAAGGTATACATGGCTCGAGTTTCTTCGCAACAAGTCAGATGCGCCAGAGTTGATTATCGCTTTCATCAAGCGCATTCAAGTACGTCTTCAACTGCCAGTCAGAACCATTCACAGTGACAATGGAACGGAGTTCAAGAAACACCCTGAAGAGTTATCTTACTTCCGTGGGTATTTCACACAATTTCTCTGCAGCCTACACTCCACAGCAAAACGGCATTGTTGAACGGAAGAACCGTACTCTGGTTGAAGCAGCTCGTACTATGCTTGCTTACTCGAATCTACCCATGCACCTTTGGGCCGAGGCAGTCGCTACAACATGTTTTACTCAGAACCGTACCATTGTGGTCAAGCGATTTAATAAAACAGCATATGAGTTAATCAACAATCGTACACCTAACATCAAATTCCTTCGTGTTTTCGGTTGCATATGTTACATTCTTAAAGAGCGTCAAGGATTATCAAAATTTGATAATAAAGCGGATAAAGGTTATCTCGTTGGATACTCTCTGACATCCAAAGCTTATCGAATTTACATTATCCGAACCAAGATGGTTGTTGAGAGCATGAATGTCTCCTTTGATGAGAATTCTACAAGGACTTCTGGACACAACAGTTCAGAACTCGTAATTAAGGACAGAGCTTCTATCCAATCAAGAATAGAACCAGCTACTAAAGGATCCACTTCTTCAAACTCTAACTCTACTTCATCTAAGTTAGATTTATTGTTTATTGATGCCTTTGATGATATATGTGCAGATTTTGAAAAAGGCATATCAACATCAATAACAAGTGGTACAGGCTCGGAGGTCCCTACTATATCTGAAGACATATATGGACCTTCCGAAGAAGTCACTGACACTTCATCTCCATCAGGTACAAGTACAAAGTTAGTTTCTGACTCTACTAATGCTTAATCTGTCTCTACAGATAGTTCGTCTGGAAACGAAGTCCCGAGTACTTAAACTGCTAGTCCAGAACCCTCAGTATCAGAAACACCAGTACACGATGTCCCGAGTACATCTATGGAGCTACCTGCAGTGCACGATGAAAACGAAGCGTCCAATACGCAACAACAAGTTGAATCCTTACCAAGCACACATCGTTGGACTAAGGATCATCCCCTGGAAAACGTGATAGGTGACGTACAAGCTGGTGTCACAACAAGATCTGCAACAGCCAACTTCTGCATGTTTTCAATCTTCCTTAGTTCCCTAGAACCGAAGAAAGCGTCTGAAGCTCTACGTGATCCCTTCTGGATTTCTGCTATGCAAGATGAGCTTCTCCAATTCGAAAGGAACAAGGTAGGGCGCTTGATCCCACTACCTAAAGGTAAATCCGTTATTGGAACAAAGTGGGTGTTCAGAAATAAGAAAGACGAAGTTGGAGTAGTCGTGAGAAACAAAGCTCGATTGGTTGCAAAAAGGTATTGTCAACAAGAGGGCATTGACTATGATGAAACATTTGCCCCGGTTGCAAGGATCGAAGCCATCAGAATCTTCCTAGCCTATACAGCGCACAAAAACTTTACAGTCTATCAAATGGATGTAAAGTCGGCTTTCCTAAACGGCGTTTTGCATGAGGAGGTTTACGTGGCTCAACCTGAAGGTTTCGTTGATCCTTATCATCCCGATCATGTCTACGTCCTAGACAAAGCACTGTATAGTCTTAAACAAGCACCGCGAGCCTGGTATGAACTCTCACTAAATTTCTACTTGCTTCTGGTTTCAAGAAAGGTACAGTTGATACTACCTTATTTCTGAAAAGGCAAGGTGATGACTTGATTCTCATTCAGATTTATGTTGACGACATAATATTTGGGTCGACAAATCCGAAATTTTGTAAGAACTTTTCAAAGATAATGGAAACAAAGTTTGAAATGTCGATGATGGGTGAATTGAATTTCTTTCTTGGTTTACAAGTAAAGCAATTACCCGACGACATATTTATTAATCAAGCTAAATATATAAAAGATATTTTGAAAAAGTTCAATATGTCAGACAGTTCAGTCATGAAAACACCAATGGCTACTGGTACACTCTTAGACGCGGATCCCTCCGGGAAACCTGTTGATCAAAAGGTGTATCGCAACATGATTGGTTCTTTACTTTATCTGACTGCCAGTCGCCCGGATATAATGTTTGCCACATGTTTTTGTGCGACATATCAGTCTAATCCTAAAGAGTCACACTTATCTGCTGTTAAGCGAATCTTTAGATATCTCAAAGGTTCTCCTAGTCTAAGCCTTTGGTATCCAAAGGATTCTCGTTTTGAACTAACTGCCTTTACAGATGCTGATCATGTCGGATGTAAGCTAGACCGGAAAAGCACCTCTGGATCAAGTCAATTCATAGGTGACAAACTTGTGAGTTGGACTTCAAAGAAACAAAATTGTGTTTCAACATCCACTGCCGAGGCTGAGTATGTAGCTGCTGCTAGCTGCTGTTCTCAAATCCTCTGGATGACGACACAGTTAAGGGACTTTGGCTACAACTACAAGCGTGTTCCTATTTATTGTGATTCCAAGAGCGCAATATCTATAACTGCTAACCCGGTACAGCATTCGAAGACCAAGCATATCGATGTACGCTATCACTTCATTAAGGATCATGTACAAAAAGGTAATATTGAAATGCACTTTGTTCAAACTGACTTCCAGTTAGCTGATCTTTTCACCAAGCCATTGGATGAAAAGCGATTTCAATTTCTCATCAGCAAACTTGGTATGTTGAACATGTCTTAGACCTTACTCATGATTCTAGGGGGAGTATTCTACATTTTTATCTTGTATGTTATTTTTCACCTGTTGCTAACGAGAGAGGAATCATTTTCATAAATGATTACCCTTATTTTTATTTATGCAGGTTTGGTCAAGTGACAATGGTTTCTAATCACATCAGATTAGAACCCGCACTTCAGTGTTTTATTTAATTTTTTCTGCTTTATTAAAATTCAAAAAAAAAATTATTATATTTACATTAAGTTAAGGGGGAGAATATTTGTGATGCTAACAGATTTTTGGATACTTAAATGCTTATCTGATCGTGTGTTCTTAAAGATAAATACTTGCGTTTTATCTTGTCAATATACTTTGTCAAGTATTCATACACATAACGATTCAGAACATTCTATTTGACTTTGTTATTACCATATATCAAAAGTTAAATCTTTCTATGGTAATACTCACGTTCTCTGTATTCACTGTTGATTGAATCAAACGTCATTTCATGTGCTTTCATTGAAAATATGTTTATATATTGTTCATATAAACAATATTCGTTTTTGATTCTCCAACATATTATTCTTCATGACAAATTGATATGAGCTTATTGCCAACCACTTTTAGTTTGAGGGGGAGAATTGCATCGTCAAACACAACTATTTTGACAAGTGGTATTTGTGCTTACATGTACAAAACGTCTGTTGAACAGCATGTTCTTTTAGGAAAATACATGGGATTCAGTGTGAGTACTTAACAGAACTTCCATGGATTCACGATAACCAGTGTTTCCTACCCAGGAAATATTCCCTGAGTGATTGAGGGGAGAAGGGTCAAAAGAATTGAGTGATGGAGTGTGAAGAGGTAAAATGAAAAAGAGAGATTGGTTAGAAGTGAGCATTAAAAGAAAGAGAGTGAGAGCTCAGAGTAAATGAATATGAAACTCTGCACCAAACTACTTTCTGAGTCGGGCAACCACATCTACTGATTGGTTCACATTCTTTGGTGACCATCATTGAAATAGGCAACTATCCCATGCCATCTCTTGCATACAACCCCACCAGCTACTCATTCTTTTCTCAAAAAGAGAATGTTTCACATTTTCTGGGACGCAGCACATACGCTATTGGTTCTTCATTTGGAAGATACTAATATTGAAAAAGAAGGAAAGTTGCCCCACCTTCGAACCTTTTCTCATGCACATTGAGTCTTTGTATAATTTGTTGTTGTCTCAACAAGTTTACATACTTTGAGCCTATATTGAAAAAGCAATCATCTGTGCTTAATTTTTTTTCATACACATGCACGAGCACACAGAAATTTGTTTTCTGTCAGAACGTTCATAGATAACCATGTGTTATTCGATAATTGAATGGAAGACCTGGGGAGTCTACATCAAACCAGCTCCTTATATAGTAATTTGTGTTACTCAGTGACTTTGTGTCATTGACAGGCATTCTAACTGAGTCATTTGTTGATTCAGGGTTACATCTATTAACTGTTTGAATTTGAAAATATTCGAATGGTTACTACTTTCTATTTTAATCTGAAAAGATTGAAATAATCACTCTTTCCATCTTGGAAGACTGCTCTTATTTCCATACAGGGCTCGTTACATGAAGACTGTGCTTACGTGATCAAACACAATGGGGGAGATTGTCTTGAAAAGGGGGAGATTGTTTTGCAAAGTTTTGATGATGATGATTGTCATCACTCATCAAAAAGGGGGAGAAGATACAAAAAGGGAGAATACAATCTGAACATCTGAAGATTTCAAAGATTTTAAAGATATAAAGTTTTGAAGTTTTGAAGTTCTGAAGCTATCAACGTAATATCTGAAGAAAAGTGAAGACCTGAAGATTATTGACAATTTTTTTTTAATCTTGAATCCAAAGGGGGAGATTGTTGGATCAAATAATTGTATTCAAGATTAAAGGGTTTAAACTGTATTTGATTGATAGTTAAAGTTAGAGAGTTTATTGTGTAATAAGTTAATAGTTTATTAGCTATTGGGCCCAAGCTCATTAGAAAGCCTGTTAAGCTTCAAGCCCATAAGGCTTAGGTATTTATAGTTTTGGTTAATTAGTTTTTAGGGTTAACCTTTCATAATTTCATTATCATTGTTTAGAGAGAAAGGTAGCCATATTGTAATCGTATTCAAAGGGTATCAAGAACACTCAAGGGTTTCATTATTTATTCAAGGGATTGGTATGTTACTCTGATTTATATATCTCTTGATTATTATTTTGTTGCTTGATTACTTGATTGATTATTTAACAACTAGATTAAACTGAGATAACATTCATGAAAACATATTTTTACTTCAAAATAAACTTTTTAGCATGTACATAGTTTTCACAAATGAACTTGAACCCACCTTGCTAGATTTAGGCTAAATCTAGATTTTACTCCAACTTGAGCTTCCTTAAAGAAATCTGAATCCTCATGTCAAATCTTCCAAAAACCTAGATCCATAAGTTTTCAACCATAAATACATAAACCCAAGTACTTAGAATCATACTCCAAACACCTTTCACCTTAAATCCCTATTTTGGTCAAAACCCTAATTTTTAACTAACTTTCCCAAAATCATCTAAACCAAAAACTTGAGAAATAGAAGCATTTGTAACCCAAGAATAGAACATTTATTACCTTGCATAAGGATTGAGAAAGGATTAGGATAACTCACCACTTAGTTTTTGGTAAAACTCCATGTTGGTGCCCAGTTTAGCTCAACAATGATATAAACCAAAAATATGAAAAACAGATTAACATGTAGAGGCCTTTTAGT
Organism: Arctium minus; assembly: GCA_954870635.1. Lineage (NCBI taxonomy): Eukaryota > Viridiplantae > Streptophyta > Magnoliopsida > Asterales > Asteraceae > Arctium > Arctium minus. Next base: position 94,610,868 of record OX941082.1, on the reverse strand, counting down.
GCATAAGAAAGGTTTTGTTTGGTAGAATCACACACAAACAAGTAATGAAGATAATTGTAAAATAGTAACAATGATTCACTTAAAGTTCATCTTCATTAACTTGCAAATACACCAAGAACACACAATATTGTATGTAAAAATGCTCTCATCAGATTTCTCTCTACAATTCAGGCATGTATGCAGTTGTGTGTTGCCTGTGTGCCAATTACAGGAGGTGCTCTCTACATATACAGATAATGGAGCACACAATATTACAAGACAAAGGCTGACATTCCATAAAAGGAACGACACCTGGAAAGTAATCCATCGTGTGCGTATATTTGATCTTGAGGATCTTCGTACAACAGGGGCACGTGAGAGGCACATGGTCTTGTTTCTTCAAGAATTGCACAAGTATTTTTCCTCCAGAAGTTGCCACCATAGAGGCTATATGAAGGGTCACAGAGGATCTGTGGTTAGATGATAATCTTCATGTTAAGTTCTTCTTCTGAAGTTAGCTGACAGAGGCTTTGATCTTGTGCTTTTGTTGAGTTATGGTGTATGCAGCAGATGTCTTCTATGGTTCCTATATTTAGCCTATTTTTCAATACTTCTAAGAATGACAATTGGAGCAAACAATCTCCCGCTAAGTATTGAAACAAGAGGTGAAAGGAACTCATCATCTGAAGACAAATTTAATCATAATTAAACATATTCTAGAATGGCATTTACAGAAGAGAAACAAAAAGAAAAATTACTTGTGCAGGTTACAAAAGAAAACTATTGAGGAAAATCATCTATCGGCTGGGTAAATCTTTCAGCTAGAGTTTTGCGCATGCTGAAGATGAGATCCCTGAACTTCAACTGTGCCTTTATATCGCTTATCATATTCTCTACATGCCCCCTCTGCACTCTTTCAGTTCCCATTCTCTTGATGATCATGGCCCTTACTTGATGAGAGTGTCATTTAAGTATTTGTTGCTCTGACGAGGTTTGAAGATCTTCTTTTGGCCATCGTCGTCCTTGTAGACAAACCCATTTTTAGGCTCCACGATTAGTGAATTGATTAGGATTTCTTCAATACCAGGGATGAGATCATATGGCTTTGTTATGGCTAATTTGACAACTCCAAGGCGCAGAGCAACTTCAAAGTCCATTTTGCTGAAGTATTTGATGTACTCGCGCATGACCTCCTTTATACACCCATTTGCAATGGTGAATTCCTTTTTTTGCCCGAGCCTCTGCTATGTAAATGCATGTAGTTGTGGCAGATCATAGGGATAGAGGTTTATCATATCAGCATCAGAGAAAACATGCTTCTGCCCATCTTTCCTCTCTACATGGTACTTTGCCTACATGACAACCTTGTTTACAAAGGAATGTAAAGTGATGCCCACAATTTGTTTGATATTGGAAGTTGAGAAGACCTTGGATTTATCTTGTGTAGTTTTCCAGAACCTCCTTTTGACTTCCTCTTTCATCAGAGGGTGAATATTTGGCTCTATGAACACTCTTTCATCTTCTGCGTTGTACAAGTAGTTATAGATGTTCTCGTGAAAAGTTGGTTCTTTCAGTGGTGATCTTGGAATTGGAATTCGCATAGCATCCATGGATTGAACGATCTTCTGCACTCAATCATCTGTTGGTTTCTTTGGATCAGTTGTATCAGCAGCCGAGGGTTTCTTTTTCTTGGGTTCAAAGGAGGTGGAGGCTTTGGTCTTCTGTGGTGATCTTTCTGTGGGCATCAACTTTTCATTGTCTTCATTGATATTTATTGGTTCAAAATATGTGTACTGAAATCAGGGAGCAGAGGTCTCTGGAATAATTTATGTACTTGATGATCTAACGAATTTCTCCAGACCCTCTGCTATGCACTCTAATACCACATTGACCTTGGGCTTTATTGGGGGCTTTGAGATTGATGACTTGAACGCATGTTAAGTTTGGAGTTGTAGAGGTGGAAGATTTTATCTTCTGTGAGGTACCCTCTAAGCTTATTGGTACTGCACTTAGGGGATTTGATGTTATGGATTTTGCAGTTGTTGTTGGCATAGTCGTCTCCCCCCATGATGAGCCTAAGGACCATCTCCATCTGTTCCTTAGTCATCATGCTTCCTCTTCTTTTGGTCTACCTCTGCTTGGCATGAAGAAGGTTCCTTTCTTCGCCTCTTCTAGTCGGCGGGCTTTAGGTTCGTATTTACAGAACACTCGATCATTGATATGATATCATCTGCCGCCAAGGTAGATTTGTTTATTTCATAATCGGTTTTGTACTTCATAAAGGCGATAGTCTTTTTAACGCCCTCTGCAGCTTTGTTGGCCTTGGAGGTAAAGTCATCCCCGATTTTGTTAACTTTATTTAACAGAGCCTCTCCCATTTGATGGAGCTCAACTTTTGTTGCTAGATGTCATGGGAAGCTCACTTCGGCTTAGGGTTAGGAAGAAGATGCTACAGGAACCATGATACTGCGAATCATATCCCATATGTTAGACTGCAGCTCCTGAAGAACTTCTACTGTGGAGGTTGAAGTGTTGGCAGGTGCAGCAGATACTTGGTTCTTTTGGTTCAGATTCTCGGCCAAACACTTCAGAGCCGCTGAATTAGCCTGGACTGCCACTATCAACTTGTTGAAATTAGTCTTGGAGACATGGTTGTCAGAGGCATCAGAGATCTTGTTGATTGCCACAAAGTTGTTCATGGAGATGTTTTTCAGGTTGGTGACCACCTCTGTGAGTTGATCCACCTTATGTGCAGAGAGAAGGGGGGATAGAGCTTTGCAACTCATCCAGTCTTTGGTACACATTGCTAGAAAAGGTTTGGAACTCATCCTTTGTAACAAATGCACCAGGGGTAACCTCTGGATCAACACATGATCCAGATTTGGCCAATGTTCCTTTGGCACCTTCAGAGCCTGTTTTAGGCTTTCCTACTAATCCTTGAAGTTCTTCAGAGGAAGAAACTTCTACAGAAGTTCTGTCATTATTTTTCTCAAGCGAGGATTTAGAATCAGTCACTTGTTTTTTGATGAGTGGACTCTTTGGTTGGTCTAGAACCGCAGAGTCTCTGTATACGCTCTTCGGCCGCTCTGAACAACCTTGGATTTCTTCCTTGTGTGTGATAGAGACAACGAATGCCTCTGCATTGATCAGTATCGTGCTCTGGGGTGAATGAGCACTTATAGTTGCACTAACATCCTTTTGAGAGGATGTGGTGGTTTGGTTTTCCCCGGCTTGATTTGGAGCAGAGGAAGAAAAAGGCTCCTTTGTCCGGTTGGTTGGGGTTAGGATCGGAGTATGAACTTCTGTGTCAATACTTTTCTGCACTAGACCTGCAGAGGTATATGGGTGGTTTGCATTGGGGGTGGTTTGGAGTGTTTGCCATCTTGGTCATCTTTTTCACCCTTAATATCCCTCTCCTCATTTTTCTCTCTCTCTCTTTCTCATCATTCTTCTTTGCTTCATCTACATCCTCTACTACCATTGTCTCTTCTTCTACAGTATTAACCCTTGGTGGAGATGGTTCTGGTGGTGTAGGGTTCTAAGGAATGTCTTCTGTTGCTGGAAGACTTAGTCTCTCCATAACTTCATTGGAAATCTTCGTTGTCATGGCGATTGGGCTCAAAGGCCTTTTGTCTTCAGCTATTTTCTCGACCTCTGTGTCCTTTGGCTCTTCAATTATGACTTTCCTTAGCCTTCTCCTCTTTCTCTGCAGACGCTGCTCATCTCCCTCTGCAGGTTCCCTCTCATTGAAAATGGCATGTACCTCTGGAGTGGGTACAGAGGCCTATTTGGTTTGAGGCTCTTCCACCTCAGACCTCTTTCTTAGTTTCTTCATTTTCTTCTTTGGAGGCTCTTCAACCTCTGCCATTCGGACCTCTAGTGGGTTTGGGACTTCTTCTTCTTCAGTCCTCTTTTTGTGATTGTCAGGATCGAATTCTTAACAAGAATTAATACTCAGAAACTAATATCAAAGAAGTTGCGGAAAAACACTTTGATATTTGATAAAACAGTAATAAAAAACAGTATATACTTATCAAACAGTAAACTTGTATTAAATGCTTAAAACTACAAGATTACACACTCAACCTCAATATTGATGAACAGGCTCACCAATACGAATTCTACTTCTCTAGAATTAGGATCTATACCTTGAGGTTGATTTTTCTCTCTTGAAAAACGATTATCAAAAGTTAAAAATTATCTATTCTAAACATTCTATACATATACTGATAAAAAGATAATTACAAATAATAAACAAATCTTCAGTATATCTTCCATGTATATCTTCTAAGTATATCTTCAGTATATCCAGCTGTAGTACATTCCATCCAGATCTCTTTAGCAGCACTAATAATGCTCAGCAGCATTAACTTCAACTAGCAGCATTAACTTCAAGCAGTACTAACTACTAGTAGTACTAACTAGCTAAGCAGTACTAACTTTGTTCAAGCAGTACTAACTTTAACTAGCAGTAGTAATTCTACTAGCAGTAGTAACACTTAGCAGTATTAATCTTCAACTTGTTCTGGCAGTAGTAACTACACTTGTACTAGCAGTAGTAACTACACTTAGTAGAATCTTCAGTTCCCAACAATCTCCCCCTAACTTGACTTTTAGAAGAGAAGTCAAGTTCTTCAGATATTCTTCCAGATGCTCTTTTTGATGCTCCCAAAACTTCCAAGATCATGCTCCTAAGTCTGGATTCAGTCCCAAACTCTGATTGATTATCCTCTGAATTAGATACTTGGCCATTTCTGAATTTGGTGCACAACCCAACTTCTTCTTTAGCATGGCATGAACCTTCAGTCTGGTGTGATTATATACTCTATCCACTAGGAAGTATTCTGTGTGATTTCTATCCAAAGTCACTGCATATACTCCACTAGTTTCATATAGAGTCCAACTTGTGACTTCTTTAAACACACTCTTGATGACCTGGTCCACTTCTTCAGGTTTGAACATCATGCATAGATACTCCATCACCAGTTTTGTAAGAGAAATTCCTGGAGTATTCAGATGATCTGTATACAGCTTAATTCCTATGTCAAACATCTCTTCTATATCAGATCTAGAGCATGTTCTGACAATCTTGACCCAAGTGTTGAATACTTCATGCTTATCACCCTTCCTCTTGAGTCTGATGTAATCTTTCCCATCCATTGTCAGTACATCCCAGTGAATGATCTCAGGTGGCTTAACTCCAACAGGTTCTGCAGAAATTGGTTCAGGCACTTTGTCCATCACTACCATATATAAGCTTACATCATCTTTGATTGATGACCCTTGCTGACTTGATGACTCAGGTGCCCCTTCTTCTTCAGCAACATTTTGTTCATCTTCTATTCTGGGCTTCTTATCTTTCTTTCTTTTGGCCATCATCTTGGTTCTTTTCAAAGTCTTTTGAACCTGTACTAGAGTAACTTCCTTCTTCTTTTCTTCCTTTTCCCTTGCCATTTCTTTGATAGGAGTTCCCTCTTCACTTTCAGGGAATGGTTGATTCATATCTATATCATTACTCTCCTTGGCCTTCCTTTCAAACTCTACTCTTTTCTTTTCATTGATCTTCAGATTCCCCATTTCTTTTTCATAGAGCTCTCTGATTTGATCAAAACTCATCTTCACAAACATTTCTTTCTTTACCCCAATTGCACTCCTCAAGAAAGTTACCATTTTGTTTCTTTCCTGAGTGGCAAGGTAAGTTTGTGAAGGTCTTCTTTTCTTTGCACTTGTATTAGCCATCATAGCCTTTCTCAGACTTATAGCCCTTTGTTTAGCCTTTTCAGTTTCAAGCCCCTTTTGATAGGCTTTATTTAGCTCAGCAGCTAAAGCCTTTGCCATTTCCCTGTCCTTCTCCACCTGAGCTCTTTCTTCTTTTTCCATCTCCTTCTGCATTTTCCTTGCTAAAGCTTCATCTGATTCAACCAACCTTTGCTTCTTGATTGGTTGATCAGATTCCACTAACTTTGCCTTACCTTTATCTTTACCCATCTCCTTCTCAATGCTAGAGTTCTTTGCTGCATCACCTCTTTCTTTTATGACAACTCCTTTGGCCTTTGAGGTGACCTTGGGAGTATCATGTTTTGCTTTGATGAGTGTTTCTGCAACCTCTAGCTCTGTAAGGACCTCTTTTACTTGTTCTGCTGCTTCTTTCAGCTCAGCAGTATTAACCATTTCTGCTGCTTTACTTGAACTGGCAGTATTAATGGTTTCTGCTGCTGGCTCTGTTTCTGCTGCTTGCTCATTTTCCCCCTCAACATTATGTTTTTCCTCTTGCTCCCCCTTAGCTTTGGCATCAGCTTCTGACTCCCCCTTTTTGGGAGCATCAGTCACTGGTTCCCTCCTTCTGAGCACAAATTGTTTCTTCTTCTTTTGCAGAATCAGTTTCCTTACCATTTGCTTCAACTTGATGATTTGTTCTTGTTGTGACAGTACAATGAGTTTTAGCTCTTCTATATCTTTGCCCTGTTTGATTACATCCATGTTGATGTTGCCCATTGCCTCCATCAATTCATCATAGTTATATCTGTCCTCACCTTCTCCAGGAGTGTTACCCCCTATTGAAGGATCATTGGATCTTTTAGTAGTGGAAGTCTTCTGCCTAGCAGAAGCACTATCCACCCCTGTGGTTTCTTGGCACCAGGGACCTTCAAATGATTGCTCATTCAAAGTTGCCATGGGGGAGGTCTTATTGATGTTACCACTTTCCTCCTCTGTGCTAGCAGGAGTAGTGGCAGCCTCATCACCCATATGCTCTACCTCCTCATCAGAGAGCACCTCCTTTGGGTTGGGAGACCCCCTTGTGGTTTCCCTTTGGATATTCTCTAAGGGAGAATTCTCCCTTAGAGGGCTTAAAGGCTGTGTGGGTGATGGTACAAGAAGGGAAGGAGCCTTCTTTACCTGTTTTCTTTGATAAGTTTGGGTAATTGGAGAAGTGGGTTTTGTAAGAATGGACTGGGGAATTGTTTTTGAGTGAGAAGGTTGGGCTTGGCTAGCAGTGGGATGGTCTAATGAGGGCCTTGACCCTGCTGCCATACCTTCAGTGTTTTGGGACACCACCATCATTGTAGAGAACAATGGGGTGTCAACTCCTTCCGAGTCCCCAGCAGATCTTCTCATATTTGAGAAAACCTTGCCTTTGGGGGGTTTAGGTACATATACCCCAACAGGTTGAGGTATATCCGTCAATTCATGGTTAATTACTTCCTGAACAAATCTGGGATACATAAAGAAACTCTTTTTGTTTCCCATATTTGATACAAGATCACTGAAAATCATCTTTGAGAAATTGTACCTTCTGGATGTAGCCAAGCATACCAAAGCATATGCAATTGGACTGCTGAACTCACTCCATCCAGTGGTCTTTTTGGAGATGCAATGCATCAGGGTATGAACAAGAAAACGCCATTGGGGTGAAAACTTTGCTTTTGAGAATTTGAAAACACCCAATGGGCCTCCATACCCCATTCTAGTAAGATTAGAAAACAGTTCATCATTAGAGATAGACGTTATACCAGAGGCATCATCTAGACGTAGACTGATGCGTATAACCTCTTCAGTAACTGTTAGTGGTTGATCACAGATTCTTGTCTTGATCATTTGCACACCATTTTCCACAACAATGGTTGCATTGGCCCAGAACTGCCTTTGATGCTCAATGTAGATTGTAGGGGATACAGTAAGAGCATGAGCAATGTGGCTTGACTTGAGGAAATCCACAATCTGATGAAAGCCTTCTGCTTGTTTTGGCTTTTGGAGCATTGCGATTTCATTGTGCTCGTCAATGAACGCCATTGATGCCATTGACCTTGAAGATTTTTTGCCTGAAAACTTTGAACTTTGAGAGAGAAAGGGTTTAGAGCGCAAGGGAACAGTATGCAAAGAGTCGTTATGAACTTTTAGGCGGGCAAAGAGTATTTATAGTATTCGGAATATAAGCAGTATTAACCTAGAGCAGTATTAACTACTAGCAGTAGTAACGGCTAGCAGTATTAACTAACTAGCAGTATTAACTGAAAGCAGTATTAACCACTAGCAGTATTAACTACTAGCAGTATTAACTGAAAGCAGTATTAACTACTAGCAGTATTAACTACTAGCAGTATTAACCACTAGCAGTATTAACCACTAGCAGTATTAACTACTAGCAGTATTAACTGAAAGCAGTATTAACTACTAGCAGTATTAACTACTAGCAGTATTAACCACTAGCAGTATTAACTACTAGCAGTATTAACTGAAAGCAGTATTAACCACTAGCAGTATTAACTACTAGCAGTAGTAACGGCTAGCAGTATTAACTACTAGCAGTATTAACTACTAGCAGTATTAACCACTAGCAGTATTAACTACTAGCAGTATTAACTATACTTACTCCTTTTAAACTTGCTAACACTGAGTACTGCTATGTATATCCTGAAAAAGAAGATTAGTAACACCAAGAATAAAAATATACAGGTATAAACCCACTTTTTGAGAAGAAGATTATTCAGAGTTTATCATTCCCACACCTGTGACCAAGAAAGTGAATCTGCCCACATCAAAAGCTTTAGTGAATAGATCAGCAAACTGATTATCAGTGTGGACTTTGACAACTTGAATAAGTTTCTTTTCATTACAATCTCTTATAAAGTGATACCTGATTTCAATGTGCTTTGTCTTTGAGTGCTTGACTGGATTATTTACAATGCTAATAGCACTGCTGTTGTCAATAAAGATTGGAGTGTGTAGAAAGGTTACCCCATAGTCCAACATTTGATTCTGAATCCATAAGACTTGAGAACAGCAACTTGCAGCTGCTATGTACTCTGCCTCTGTTGTAGATGTGGATACTGTGGTTTGTTTCTTGCACTGCCATGAGACTAGTCTAGCACCCAAGAACTGACATCCTCCAGAAGTAGATTTTCTGTCCAAGTTTGCCCCACCTAGATCACTGTCTGAGTATGCTATTAGGTCAAAAGGGGAGTTATGAGGATACCAAAGTCCCAATCTGGGTTGCCCTTTGAGATATCTGAATATCCTCTTAACAGCTTGAAAGTGAGATTGCTTTGGCCTAACTTGAAATCTTGCACAGACACAGACTGGAAACATTATATCTGGCCTAGATGCTGTGAGATACATGAGAGAGCCAATCATGGATCTATAATAATGCACATCCATGTCCTCCCCCTCAAGATCTGCTGTGATCTGCTTGTGTGTTTCCATAGGTGTGCTGGCAGTTTTTGATTCTGAGAAGCCAAACTTGGTTAGAATATCCTGCACATACTTGGATTGACATATGAAAATGCCATCTGACTTCTGTTGAACTTGGAGTCCAAGGAAGAAAGTAAGTTCCCCCATGGAACTCATTTTGAACCTTTGATGCATTAAATCCTCAAACTCCTTGCACATGTTGTTTCTTGTAGATCCAAAGATAATGTCATCAACATAGATTTGGACCAGCAAGATATCCTTCTTCTTTCTTTTGATAAAGAGAGTCTTATCAATGACTCCTCTTTCAAAGTCATTTTCCAAGAGATAGGATGACAGGGTGTCATACCATGCTCTTGGGGCTTGATGTAGTCCATAAAGTGCTTTCTTTAATTTGTATACTCTGTCTGGATAGCTTGGGTTTTCAAACCCTGGTGGTTGGCAGACATATACTTCTTCTTCAATTGATCCATAGAGAAAAGCACTTTTTACATCCATTTGATAGACTTTGAAGTTCATGTAAGAAGCATAGGCTAGGAATAGTCTGATTGCTTCTATCCTAGACACAGGTGCAAAAACTTCTTCATAATCTATACCCTCTTCTTGAGTATAGCCTTGAGCCACCAGCCTTGCTTTGTTCCTTATGACAATACCTCTTTCATCTCACTTGTTTCTGAAAATCCACTTTGTGCCAATTGCTCTGTGACCTTTAGGAAGGTCTACTAGATCCCATACATCTTGTAGCTTGAACTGTAACAGTTCTTCTTGCATTGCTTCTATCCAGCTAGATTCTTTCATAGCATCATGTGCCTTTTTAGGCTCAAGCTGGGATAGAAAACAAGAAAGGACTGTATGCTGTTGATCTTGCATTTCTTGAAGCCTGCTTTGATGTCTAGTCATCATAGGAGAAGAGATATCTCCTATTACCAGCTGTGGAGGATGATTCTTTTGAACTCTTGTGTTATGACTAGGTTCTTCATTCAGTCCAGCCTCTAGATTAGAGTCATGCAACTCAACTGAAGTGTCTTCAGATGTCACTTCTGATTCTTGAGTCTCCTCATCTCTAGTGTCTTCTTCACTCTGACTTGGTTCAGTAAATGATTCCTTTTCACAGTCTTCATTTACTGTGGGTATGGGAAAAATCACGGATTTAGATATACTTTCTTGAACTTGTGTGATCTCTGATTCTCCACCATCTGTTCCTGTATACTTATTACTGAAACCAAAAGAGTTAGTTAGTGAATCAATGTCAAATAGCCATTGAGGTCCAGACCCAACAGGATTTGGTGTGTTCTCATTGCATTTGACATTGTCACTTTCTTCAATTATTCTAGAAGAAGAGTTAAAAACTCTGTAGGCCCTACTCTGAGATGAATATCCAACAAGAAATCCATCATCTGCTTTGCTATCAAACTTACCTAAGTGAGATTTGGTATTTAGAATTGTACAAGGACACCCAAAAGGTTTGAAGAAACCAATAAAAGGTTTTCTTTGATTTAAAAGCTCATATGGGGTCTTGTTCTTTTGCTTGACCACTAGAACTCTGTTTTGGACATAACAAGCAGTATTAACTGCTTCAACCCAGAATGTAATTGGCAATTTTGAATCAGCCAACAGAGATCTAGCAGCCTCTATTAGTGTCCTATTTCTCCTTTCAGCAACACCATTCTGTTGAGGAGTCCTAGGAGCACTATATTGTCTCTCAATACCTTTTCCTTCACAAAAAGTGTTTAAATCATGATTTTTAAATTCAGTTCCATTATCTGATCTAATGACTTTTACTCTTTGATTAGTTTGGTTTTCAATTCTTAGAATAAAGGATTTGATAAGACCACTTGTTTCATCCTTAGTCCTTAGAAAATATACCCAAGTAAATCTGGAGTAATCATCAACAATAACCAAGCAGTAAGATTTCTTTCCTATACTCATAACATTTGTAGGACCAAACAGATCCATATGCAATAACTGGAGACAAGAAGAAACAGAATTTAACTCTTTGGTCTTATGAGAAGTTTTGTGTTGTTTGCCTTTAAGACAAGCAACACAATGATCATCACATGAAAAGACTTTTGAAGGTAAACCTCTTACAAGGTTATTTTTAACAAGATTGTTCATAGTCTTGAAATTCATGTGACACATCCTTCTGTGCCAAAGGAAGGATTCATCTATAGAAGCTTTTGAAACAAGACAATTTAAAGATGAATCACTATTGACATTGTCCAAATCAAGACAGTAAACATTGTCTTTTCTTGGAGTTCTAAGTAGTATCATGCTTTCATCAACTACCTTGAACCCTGGAGCAAGAATCATACACTCAGTGTTAGTAAATAATATACTATGTTGTTTGTCACAAACCTGTGATACACTTAACAGGTTGTACTTTAATTGATCAACATAGTAGACATCCTCAAATGTCATCTTACCTTTGGTGACATTACCTTTTCCACTTATCTTACCACCAGTAAGATTGTCTCCAAATGCAACATGTCCTCCATTAATTTGCTTGAAATCCTGAAGGCATGACATGTTGCCAGTCATGTGCCTAGAGCAACCACTATCAACATGCCATATGCTCTTTCCCTTGAGCTGTTGGTTGCTCTGCACATTAAATAAATCAATTAGTATGATTGGGGACCCAAGCCAAAGTGATCTTGGGTCTTCCTTTCTCATCAAAGTATTTACATTCCTTTTTAATGAGTTTTTTAAACTCAGAGCACTCTTTATTAGAGTACTTTGTCAATATGATTGGCTTAGCAGAATCAACACTGGAAGCAGTACTATCCTTAGAAGTACTAACAGAGTTAGCAGTACTAACAGGTGTAGCAGTACTAACAGGTTTAGCAGTACTAACCTTGTTAGCAGCATTAACATTGTTAGCAGTAGTATTACTTCTAGCAGCACTATCATTGTCAGCAGCACTATTTGTGGTAGCAGTACTAACAGTTTTAGTGCTTTTAGGAATCCACATATTGACACTTTCTTTAACAGAATACTTTTTCTTCATGTGGCTTTTAGTTTTAACAGTTTTCTTAGCCACATGATTCTTTTCAATTTTCTTATAACCAAAGGGTTTTTGCATGGATCTTTGGAAATTCATTCTTTGGTTCATAGGATTGAAATAACAGAATTTTGCAAGATGATTCAATTTGCCACAGATAAAACAAGGTTTTGGTCTATTGATTTTACTCAGATCAACCCCTTGTTTATGTGCCCATTGATTATTCCAGTTTCTTTGATTTCCCCTCTTTTTGTCCTGTTTTTGGGGCTCATTCTTCTTACAAGCACACTGTTTGCAAGGACCTGGATTCACAACTGTGGTCTGTTTATAATGGACCTTACCAGACTTTTCCTCTGTCTTCTCTATGTTCTTGGATTTGATCCAACCCCTTCCACAATCCTCATTGGTGATAATGTTGTTTTCTATAGAAATCTCACCACTCACCTTGTTCTCCTTACTCTTGCCAACCTCTTTCTCAGTCTTATCCTCAACAATTACCTCATCTAAGGGATCTATTTCAGTTGCTCCCTCAGGCAAGTCCTTCCTATCTTTGGTGTCTAACAGGTCTGAAGTAGGAGGAATGTAATTGTTGTTATATGGTGGAGGTGTGGCATTATACCCAATTCCTCTTCTCAACTTATCATGAATCTGATTTTGCAGTAAGGAGTCCATTGCTTTAGAAGCATTGGAAAACTTTTCTACATCAAGCTTAACCTTGGTTAACTCCTCTTTCAGTTTTTCACTCTCCTCTTTAGATTTGGTCAGTTTAAGTTCTAATTCCTTTTTCTCCCACTGCCAGTAATTAGTGTCATATGAGTGTTGTAGTTCATTGGCTTGAAAACCTTTGATTTGATCTTCAAATCTCTCTACTATCCTCACATAGTCTTTTATATCCTTTTCTAGTCTCTTCAGGTCATCACTCATCTTCTGATTGTGATCCCTGTACCTTTTAACAGTGTCTATGCAAGTTTTAGAGCAGAGATTAGAACTTACCTCAGATGGGAGATCAGATACTTTAGCCATAAGAGCTTGATTCTGAATAGCTTCTTCTGCTTGATCACTCCAATCAAACCCCATTCCTTGTTGAGAAACAAGGGCTTGAGCAGAGTTTCTGTTGTTATTGAAGCTTCCAGATTGAGCTTGTTGATGGTTGTTGTTGTGAGACATTCCACTTCTGCATTCTCTAGCAAAATGTCCCTTCAGATGGCATTTGTAGCATTCTACCTTTGATTTATCAAACCCTGCTCCATCTTCTCTTCTTTGTGAGAAGTTGTTTCTTCCAGTCCTCTTTATAAACTTCTTAACCCTCATGGAGAGCATGGCCATCTGCCATTTAATATCCATCTCTTCCAGATCATCAGGATGAAGTTGTTCTAAGTCATCATTGATCAGAGAAGAATTTCCATGATTAGAAAGAAGAGCTTCAAATACATAATCAGTGCCTTTATCTAAATTTGATCCATTAGCAGCATTAACTGATTCAGGGTTAGCAGTAGAATCAATTGATGCTGATAGGAGTGCAGCATTATGAACATATCCAGAAGGCTTCTTCTTTGCCTCCACCTCAGCTTCAAATACTCTAAGATCATTGTACAGATCATCAAGTTCTTTGTCTTCCAACTGATCATTCTGTCTGAATGACACAGTGTACATGGTCCATTCATCTCCAAGGGACCTTAAGAACTTTCTGTTCACATCATCTTGATCAATCTGTACTCCCATAGTAGCTAGTTCACCAATTAGTTTATTAAACCTGTCAAAAGTTTGAGTCATGGACTCATTCTTAGTTGAGATGAAGTTTTCATACTGTTGTTTTAAGATTGCCTTTTGATTTCTCTTGGTACTTTTAGTACCTGAGAATCTCTTCTCTAGAGCATTCCAGAGCATCTGTGCATCAGTACAATTGCAGAATTGGTGTTGATACTCATTTGGAATGGCCAAGAGCAGTGTGCTCAAGGCTTTCATCTCTGTCTGTCTTGATTTCCTGTCTGTATCTGTCTTTGGAGGAGTTCTTTTGCCATCTTCACCAATCTTTCCTCCATCAGATGGGCCATTCTCAATGATGTCCCACATAGAGTAATCTGTGAGGAGAATATATTGCTTGATTCTGATTTTCCACATGTCAAATTCATTGGATCTGAGCATTGGAACTTTTGAGACCAAAGTACTGCTTGATTCTGTAAGATTTTCCATGATGAATAACTGTTTCTGAGAGAATTTTGCTTTGATACCACTTGTCAGGATCGAATTCTTAACAAGAATTAATACTCAGAAACTAATATCAAAGAAGTTGCGGAAAAACACTTTGATATTTGATAAAACAGTAATCAAAAACAGTATATACTTATCAAACAGTAAACTTGTATTAAATGCTTAAAACTACAAGATTACACACTCAACCTCAATATTGATGAACAGGCTCACCAATACGAATTCTACTTCTCTAGAATTAGGATCTATACCTTGAGGTTGATTTTTCTCTCTTGAAAAACGATTATCAAAAGTTAAAAATTATCTATTCTAAACATTCTATACATATACTGATAAAAAGATAATTACAAATAATAAACAAATCTTCAGTATATCTTCCATGTATATCTTCTAAGTATATCTTCAGTATATCCAGCTGTAGTACATTCCATCCAGATCTCTTTAGCAGCACTAATAATGCTCAGCAGCATTAACTTCAACTAGCAGCATTAACTTCAAGCAGTACTAACTACTAGCAGTACTAACTAGCTAAGCAGTACTAACTTTGTTCAAGCAGTACTAACTTTAACTAGCAGTAGTAATTCTACTAGCAGTAGTAACACTTAGCAGTATTAATCTTCAACTTGTTCTGGCAGTAGTAACTACACTTGTACTAGCAGTAGTAACTACACTTAGTAGAATCTTCAGTTCCCAACAGTGATCCCACTATACTAACAATATCAAATAACACAGATTATCAAACAATCTTGTATTCAAGTCACAAGATTACAATGAAGTCACAAGTCTATAAGGTGTCACAGATCTCACATGAAAGTGTACAAGTTCTCTATGTGAATTCTCTATGTGTTCTCTCTGAATGAATGTGTGTGTGACTTAATGTTTACAAGGAAACAACTACTATTTATACTAAGTCAACTAAAGTTGACTTTACAACACAAACCCTTTAACTTACAAACTATTACACTTTTGACCCTCCATTTTAATCTTGAATACAATTCATATCTAACAATCTCCCCCTTTGGATTCAAGATTAAAAAAATTTTGACAATTATCTTCAGGTCTTCTTCCTTCAAAACAATCTTCAGCAAATAATCTTTCACAACTTTAAATCTTGAAATCTTTGATGTCTTCAACAAACTTTACATCTTCAAAACTTTGTCACTTTTGGTTAATCTTCGATGTATGTCACTTTAAACGATTCTCCCCCTTTGGATTAGCTTTTAGTAGCTTTGAGTAGTCAACATTTTCTTCAATCTCTGACTTTGATGCAGCTTTCAGATTTATCTCTTTCTTTGAATCAATCAATCAACCATCTGACTTTTCTTTCTCATTCTTGTACTTTCCGCTTTGAAACTGATATGACTTTAAAATCTCGAACTATCTCCCATTTCTGATATGATCAACTTTAATTTGACTTGAACTTTGAAACTTCTCCCCATTTTTGATGAATTTTGAGAATCAGAATCATCAAAATTGTTCAATGCCATCTCTGTCTTTTAATGATCTCCCCCAAATAATCATATAAGCACAGTCTCCAGGAATAACAATCTCCCCTGTTGGTAGGATATGAACTATCTCCCTAACTGATCTGATAAAAAGTTTATGTCGGCAATTCATAAATGTATTCATCCGAATCTTTTCAAATTCAGACAAATTATGAGTGATAACCCTGAATCAACGAATGGAACAGTTAAAAATGCCTGTCAGTAACACAAAGTTACTGAGTACAACGAATGTACTTTATAAGGAGCTTGAGTAATATTCACTCCCCAGGATTTCCATTCAATCATCGAAAAACACAAGGTTAATATATGAATGTTCTGACAAAAAAACAAATTTTCTGTGTGCTTGTGCTTGTGTATGAAAGAATTAGCACAATGATTGCTTATAACAAGGCTCAAAATTATGTAAACTATTGAGACAGCAATAGTTATACATAGACTCAATGTGCATGTGAAAGGGTCGAAGGTGGGGCAACTTTCCTTCTTTTTCAATATTAGCATCTTCCAAATGAAGATCCAATAGATGATGTGTTGCTTCCCCTTTAAAATTGAAACATTCTTTTGTTAAGAATAGAATGAGTAGCAGGTGGGGTTGTTTGCAAGAGTAGGCATGGGCGAAGTGCCTTTTTCATTGAAGTTCACGAAGAATTGTGAAACAACAGATTATGCGGTTGCCCGACTCAGAAAAAGTTTGGTGCAGAGTTTGATATTCTTTTACTATGATCTCTCACCCTCTTTCTTTTAAACATTTGAGCTCACATCTAACCAACCTTTTTTTCCATTTTACCTCAACACACTCCCACACTCAATTCTTTTGACCCCTCTCCCCTCAATCACTTAAGGATTACTTCCAGGGTAGGAAACACAAGTTAACGTGAATCCATGGAAGTCATTTTAAGCACTCACACTGAATCCCATGTATTTTGTCCTAAAAAACATGTGTTGCTCAACAGTTATCTTGACAATTAAGCACATGATATCATTATCAGAATATGTATGCTTATTAAAGATAAGAATGAAATTTGAGCAATTTGAACATTTAAGATTTTCTCAAAACTTTGAACATTTATGATCATTCAATGTCATGGTTTTGAGAATCTGACAATGATAAAATCAAATCAAATATTCATGAAGAATAATAATTTGGGGTATCAAAGACGTAAGATGTTTATATGAACAAGATATAAACACATTATCAATGAAAGCACATATAAAGAGAAATGGCGTCTAATCTCAAACAATTTAGAGTCCAAACAACGGGAGTATTACCATAGAAAGATTTATCTATTTGATACATGGTAATAACAAAGTCAATGAGAATGTACTGAACAATGTGTGTAAGAATACTTGACAGTATATAGACAAGATAATACACAAGTATTAATCTTTAAGAAACACACGGTCAGTTAGTCATCAAAGTATCCAAAGAAAAGCATTTAAGATCACACTTCTCAATTCATGAAAACATTTTAAGAATGTGAAGTGATTTGAACATTTAAGAAAATCATTTGTCACAAGTGAAAGTTGTCCTTCTTTCAACAAGTGATAAAGTTTAAGATTCAGAAATATATACCTGTAATGTAGGAATCTTAACTCCCCCTAAAATGAATATTATCACTTAAGCTTCCTCGACAAAACTTCAGATATTCTCCCCCTCAATATCTGTAAAATGTCAATTCATCAGAAAAAATATGACAATGGAATTTTCATTAACTCCCCCTCGAAAGAAAAACTCCTTGAAAAGATGTTATCTAATCAACATCCTTCTGAAGAAAAACATTGAGGGTCGGGTTCTGAACAGAAGTATTCAGAAGCCATTATTACATATTCTCTAGTGAGAATAGTAATATTCAATATTACCATTTAATAACGGGTCCTGATCTGATGTAATCAGAAACCATAGTCACTTGAAATCAACCTGCAAAATAGAAGATTTTGGTAATCATTGTAAAAATGATTTCGCCTTAGTCAGTAGTTGATGAATATTAGTAATTGTTCATAAATTCCAAAACACTGTCAATATAAGCAAAGAATAAGATACACTCCCCCTTGGATCATGGACTGGTATTCAACATACCTAATTTGTTGACTAAGAATCTGAAATGCTTTTCATCTAACGGTTTAGTGAAAAGGTCAGCCAATTGGTAGTCGGTTTGCGCAAAATGCATTTCGATATCGCCCTTTTCCACGTGATCCTTTATAAAATGGTATCGTACATCAATGTGTTTTGTCTTCGAGTGTTGCACTGGATTAGCAGTTTTTTTTTTTGGGGGGGAAGGAGTGTCCCAGACCACTTTAGGCCCAGACTAATCTCCGGAAAACAGGCCTTTGGCCCGCGGGCATTCATCCCGTGGCCACAAGGATAACTGGATTAGCAGTTATCGCTATCGTGCTCTTGGAATCGCAGTAAATAGGAACTCGTTGGTAGGAATAGCCAAAATCTTTCAACTTTGTCTTCATCTAGAGGACTTGCGAACAACAGCTAGCCGCAGCTACATATTCTGCCTCAGCGGTGGATGTAGAAACGCAGTTTTGTTTCATTGAAGTCCAACTAACCAATTTGTCTCCTAAAAACTGACA
The DNA here is from genome assembly GCA_954870635.1 of Arctium minus. Lineage (NCBI taxonomy): Eukaryota > Viridiplantae > Streptophyta > Magnoliopsida > Asterales > Asteraceae > Arctium > Arctium minus. The sequence goes on along the minus strand of OX941082.1, from coordinate 94,592,412 downwards.
CGATCCAGATGTGCTCTTTCGATCCAGTTTGCAACCTGCATGGTCAGCATCTGTATAGGCAGTTAAATCAAAACCGGAATCCTTAGGATACCAAAGGCCTAACTCGGGAGTGCCTTTGAGGTATCTAAGAATTCTTTTAACAGCGACCAGGTGATATTCCTTCGGATTCGCTTGATATCTGGCACCGAAGCATGTAGCAAACATTATATTAGGTCTGCTAGCTGTTAGATACAGTAATGATCCAATCATGCTTCGGTATACCTTTTGATCAACAGATTTACCAAACAAATCAGCATCTAAAAGTGTTCCGGTTGCCATCGTCGTTTTCATTACTGAACTATCAGTCATATTGAACTTTTTCAGGATATCTCTAATATATTTAGACTGATTTATGAAAATGCCTTCGGGTGACTGTTTTACTTGAAGTCCAAGGAAAAATGTTAGCTCACCCATCATTGACATTTCAAAACGAGATTCCATAATTTTTGAAAAGTTCTTACAGAATTTAGGATTAGTATACCCGAATATAATATTGTCCATATAAATTTGTATTAGAATCAAATCATCACCTTGCTTTTTCAAGAACAGGGTTGTATCGATTGTACCTTTTTTAAAACCAGAAGCGAGTAGGAACTGAGTTAAAGTTCCATACCAAGCTCTTGGTGCCTGTTTCAAACCGTATAGCGCTTTGTCTAAAACGTAGACATGATCAGGGTATTTCGGATCAACGAAACCTTCAGGTTGAGCAACATAGACCTCCTCATGCAGAATCCCATTTAAGAACGCAGACTTTACGTCCATTTGATAGACAACAAAGTTCTTATGAGCTGCATAAGATAAGAAGACTCTGATGGCTTCGATCCATGCTACAGGGGAAAACGTCTCGTCGTAGTCGATGCCTTCTTGTTGGTAGTAACCCTTAGCTACCAGGCGAGCTTTGTTCCAAACCACTACTCCATCTTCATCCCTTTTGTTCCTTAAAACCCACTTTGTGTCGATCATAGATTTACCTTTAGGGAGTGGGATTAGTCTCCAAACCTTGTTCCTTTCAAATTGCAGAATCTCGTCTTGCATAGCTAGAATCCAATCAGGATCTCGCAAGGCTTCTGAGACTTTCTTAGGCTCCAAGGAACTAAGGAAACTTGAATATAAGCAAAAATTGGCAGATGTTGCACGTGTTTGAACACCACTGTGTATGTCACCAATGATATTGTGTAGAGGGTGATCTCTTGTCCATCGTGTTGTGCCTGGAATCGGTTGAACATTTTCTTACGTATTATCATCATCATATTCATCATAAATGACAGGCACAACCTCGGATGTACTTGGTACATCTTGTACATGTATTTCTGAAGCAGGTAATTCTGGAGCAACAGAGGAAGTACTCGGGACTTCTCTACCAGAATTTGTATCTGCAGAAGCAGAATCAGTATTAGTATTTTCAGAAATATTAGGTGTAGATGTACCCGACGAGATTGTTGTAGTGACTAGTTCAGATGGTCCAGAAATATCTTAAGTAACTGTTGGGACCTCTGACGTTGATGCAAACGCTTCAGATTTGTCAAAATATGCACAAATGTCCATAAACGCATCAAGAAATAATAAATCTAACTCTGATGTAACATTAGACGAGTTAGAAAGCTTAGACTGTGAAGATTTGGGTTCTATTCTGTCTCGAATAGAAGCCTTTTCTTTAAGTTTGAGTTCTGAACTGTTGTGTTCAGAAGTCAGAGTAGAAGATTCATCAAATGACACGTTCATGCTTTCCATGATAGTCTTGGTCCGTCTGTTGTATACACGATAAACTTTAGACATTAAAGAATATCCCACAAAATAACCTTCGTCCGCTTTCTTATCAAACTTTCCAAGATTATCACGATCGTTCAGTATATAGCACCTACAACCAAAAACATGTAAAAATTTAATGTTCGGTTTTCTTTTATTAATAAGCTCATACGTTGTTTTGTTAAATCGTTTAATCACGATCGTCCAGTTCTAAGTAAAACACGCGGTCACAACGGCTTCTACCCAAAGATACATTGGTAGACCAGAATAAGCCAACATCGTTCTTGTAGCTTCAACCAAGGTTCGATTTTTTCTTTCGACCACAGCATTTTGTTGTGGAGTGTAGGCAGCAGAGAAATTATGTGAAATCCCAACATATATGAGATAACTTTGAAGCGTATCGTTCTTAAACTCTGTGCCGTTATCACTTCGCAACGATTTAACTGGCAGTTGAAGTTGAACTTGGATCTTTTTGATGAAGGCAATTATCAGTTCTGGCGCATCAGATTTGTTTCGCAGAAACTCCAACCAAGTGTATCTCGAATACTCATCTATCATCACAAGTATGTACTTTTTGTCGTTGATAGATTGAGTACGCATTGGGCCACGAAGGTCCATATGAATTAGTTCCAGAGGTGTTGAGCAGGAAAATTCAGTCTTTGCTTTGTGTAAACTTCTTTTCATCTTTCCCATCTCGCAAGCAGGACAAAGCGAATCTTTCTCAAACCTCATCTCAGGTAGCGAAGCTAACAGAACGTGTCACGGCCATCTTTCTCAAACCTCTTGTCTCGCTAACTGATCAATCGCTTTGATGTTCTGGTGAGACAAGCGTCGATGCCACGGCCAACTTTGTGCTTTCGATGCTTTTGCAATTAGGCATACAGAACGTGTAGCCAAAAGCATTGGAAAGTTCACCGCATAAAGATTTCCATAGCGTTCATCTCTAAAAATCTAATTATCGTCCGAATCTTCAATAAAACAACGATCATTGGTAAACCGAACTTGATACTGACTGTCGCAGAACCGACTCGTGCTGAATAGATTGTGATCAAGTCCTTCCACGTACAGTACTTTCTTTATGGTTACAGTACCATTCTTTAATGAACCATGTCCTCTGATGATTCCATTAAGCTTAGAGTTAGCGAAGCTGACCGTTCCTGCAGGTTCTTCAATATAATTATGCAGTAGATGCTTAAATCCTGTCATGTGTCTAAAGTATCCTGAGTCAATGTACCACAAATGACAGGCCTGCAAAAAGAACAGATCGCTTCTTTTTAGGTACCCATATCCAGATGGGTCCTTTCTTGTTAGCCTCATGCAATTACTTGATATCATCTACCTTAGCCTTAATTCTCCATTCATATATAGGCTTTGGTACCCATTTCCAAATCATTTTAACATTAAGCTCATGAAATTGCTTTTTCCTAGAAAGATAAGCAGGCTTAGCTTGAAACATTTTACTTTGTTGTGTTGAGGATTTGGATACTCTTTTAGCTTTAGATGCTTTTTTAATAGATTTTGGCTTACGAGGAAAGGAGTGAAATGAAAAAGCATTGTCACCATAGTGTTTGCATATGAAGTTCTTACGAGCAAATGTCAACATTTTTTATTTATCAAAAAGAGTACATTTATCCATACAACTTTGACATTTATTTTCGTTCGAACTTTTACATTTCAAATCACCACTAGCAATGACAGTACAATCAATTTCACTATCTTTACACGTCGGCCCACAATACTATCAAGTTCTTATCAACAATAACACATAAACGATTACCAACCTGTTTGATTAATAAACACGATTACAGGATTAATCAATTTCTCTCTTTGAAGCTTTCTGTGTTTTACACCTTTTGTGTGTGTGTGAATGTGATCTCTTTTTATTTGATCTTTTCTCTCTAGCTTATCTAACACACTTTCAACCAACAACTTGCAAGTCCACTTGCAATAAAAAAAAATATTAAACTAAACTAATATCTAACAATAAACTAATATAATATCGTTAAGATATTATCTAAAACATAATATCTAAAACTAAACTATAATTAACTTTGACATTTTATTACAAACGACATTAGACTAATATTTAAGAGTCGACTTTTCCGCTTTAGCTTCAGATTGCGATCTTCAGATTGGATGATCTTGAATCCAATGAGACTGTGCTCTAACAATCTCCCCCTTTGGATCAAGATCATTATTTAAAAAGATTTATCCAATAGATATGTGCAACTCAATCTTCGTCTTTTTCATCTCAGAAGATGCAATCTCCTTCTTAGTCTTTAGAATGTAATAATCTTCCCCTTTTGATGTAGATAAAATCTCTTCCAGATGTTGGGAATAAATTATCTCTAGTTGTAGCTCAGATTGTTGTAGCAAAGTATCTTCAAAGAAAATTTCTTGCAATTCAGCATGTCTTCAGTATACTTGCTCTAATCTTATGTCGTTCCACATTTCTTGGTTCGGCCCTTCTCCCCCTTTTTGATGAAAAGAGTAAGAAGTTCATCAAAACGTTATGTCAAGAAATGTCTATCTTTCGTAGCCTCTGATTCGTCAATTCATAAGATAGTCATCTAGATCTTTGCAAATCCAAACAAATTAGTCGTCTAACACCTGTATCAACAAATGAATCAGTTAAAAATATCTGTCAGTAACACTAAGTCACTGTGTGTAACAAATACACAATGGAAAGGAGCTTTTTGATGTAGACTCCCCCAGGGATTCCATTCAATCATCGAAACACCACAAAGGTAAATTCTTTGAACGTTATGACAAAGAAACAAATTCCTTGTGTGTTTGTGCTTGTGATAAAAAGAATTAAGCACGGATGATTGCTTATAGGCTCAATATTGTGTAAACCACTGAGACAACAGTAAGTTAAACACAGACTCAATGTGCATGAGTGAAGTGCGAAGGTGAGGCAGACTTCCTTCTTTTCAATATCCAGATTTTCCAAATGAAAATCAGATAGCAAATGTGCTGCATCCCCTTTGAAAATGAAACATTTTCCTTTTAAGAGTAAAATGAGTAGCTGGTGGGGTAAATCAAGAGTTGGCATGGGCTAGTTGCCTGTTTCAATAATGTTCACCAAAAAGTTGTGAAACACTAGAATTGTGGATGCCCGACTCAGAAAGTAGTTGGTGCAGAGTTCTGATATTCTTTTAACTCTGTTCTCACACCCTCTTTCTTTTAAACATTAAGCTCACTCTAACCACACTCATTTCTTTTCATCTTCTCACACTCAATTACTTATGGATTAACTTCTTGGGTAGAAATCACTGGTTAACGTGATTCCATAGAAGTTTCTTGTAAGTCCTAGCACACTGATACCGCATATCCTATAAAGAATATGTTGCTCAAACTGGTTTAGCTTATCATGTAAGCTCATGTAAAACATTTAAAGTACACTCCCAAAATATAAAATCTGATGAAAAATCGGGAAGTGGTTTGAACATTTAAGAACATGTTTTTAATGATTGAAAGTTGTCCTTCTTTCAAACATATATGAGATTAAGATAAAGGATTATACCTTAACGTGTGATCTTATATCTCATGAAGCTAAGCTTAATGTCATAAAGATATGATCTTGTAAGCATTTCTCAAAAATTCTGCAAGCAGTAAAACAAGGAAAGTACGAGTTCTGATCAGAAATAATCAGAAGTCATATCCAAACTCTTTTGATTTGACGAGCTCCCCCTAAAATCATGCATTACAAAAATTTGGCATAAAAGGTAAATGCAGAAATTAATGAGCTCCCCCTCAAAATAATATTGACCATCTGTCAATTTCTTCACATACTCCCCCTTTGATTATGAACAGAATATTGACGTGCAGATATCTTGCGGAAATGAAGAAATGAAGAAAAATTTACAATAAGAAACTTTAATAGGTAATTACCGATTAGGTCTTAGGACTTAGCATACCAAGCTTGGAGACAAGAAGATTGAATCTCTTTTCGTCTAATTGTTCCTTTTTCAACATGATCTTTTATGAAGTGATACCTGACATCGATGTGTTTGGTCTTTGTATGCTGAACAGGATTAGCTGTTATCGCGATTACGCTCTTCGAGTCACAGTATATCGGGATATGGTTGAAGTGAAAACCGTAGTCACGCAGTTTTGTTCTCATCCATAAGACCTAAGAACAGCAGCTAGCAGTAGCTACATATTCTGCTTCGGCCGTTGAAGTTGAAATACAAAGTTGCTTCTTCGATGCCCAACTTACGAGTTTATCACCAATGAACTGTATATGACCTGATGTGCTCTTCCTGTCTAACATACAACCAGCATGATCTGCATCTGTATATGCTGTTAGTTCAAAGCTAGTATCTTTAGGATACCACAGACCAAGATCTGCAGTCCCCTTCAGATACCTAAAAATACGCTTAACTGCAGACACATGGGATTCTTTAGGATTGGCCTGATATCGAGCACATAAGCATGTTGAAAACATTATATCTTGCCTACTAGAAGTAAGATACATTAAAGAACCTATCATTCCTCTGTAAGTCCTAACATCAACAGCCTTTCTGTTGGATCATAAATTGTATTCAAGATTAAAGTTAAATTAGAGGGTCTAAACTGTATTTATTTGATAGTTAAAGTTAGAGGGTTTATTATGTAATAGATTAATAGTTTATTATCTATTGGGCCTCAAGCCCATAAGCCCATTAGGCCTTTTAGCCTAGGTATTTAATGTTTTATTATTTCAGTTTTAGGGTTAACCTTGAAAGAACTCTGATAATATTCTAGTTAATAGTCGTACGTATTCTCTGTATTCAAGGGTATCAAGAACACACAAGGTTTCATTGTTTATTCAAGGGATTGGTATGTTACTCTGATTTATATATCTCTTGATTATTATTGTGTTGCTTGATTAATTGATTGATTATTTACCAACTAGATTAACTGTGATAACAAGTGGTATCAGAGCCTAAAGAATCAAAAAAAAAATTGAGGTTACTATTCATCCGAACGACACTATTCATCCGGACACTATTCATCCGGTCACTATTCATCCGGTCGACCGATAGTTTCAAGACCCGAAAAAAAAATTTGAGTGTAGTTTTATCTTTATTCTTGATTCTAACGATCTCAGCTAGTTGGTTATCTTGATACAGAAAAGTTTGATTACTAACCATACAGCTAGGATGTCGAATCAGCTAATGATGTCTGAAGGTTACAGCCTTGATTTTGAAAAGATGACACATTCTGAAGTAAAAGCAAAGGCTAAACAACTTGCTGGACGGTTATCAATATCTTCTCGCATGGTTGATGAGTATGACATAGAGGAAAAAATGTTCAAATCCGAGATATCATCTCTTAAAGCTGAAAATAAGGCTTTACAGATTCAGAACTCATCTCTTCTTATTCAGGTCAATGCTTTAAAAGAAAATTCAAAAGATTCTGATTCTATAATTGACTTTGCAGGAATGATTGAGTCTAAAAAAAAGAGATCTTGGATCTTCAAGCAAAGTTGAAAAGATCAGAATCAAGCTCTACATGGTCAAAGAAGGATGCAATGCAAAGAGAGCTTGAGGAGCTTAGAAGGAGTACAAGTGTTGCAAAGGATACTAGTACAGGACTAAGACAGATAAATTCTCAACTATGTACGGACAGAGATAAGTTTAAAGATAAAGTTCTCAGTCTTGAGGTTGAGATTAATAAGTTGAAAGAAAAGGCAACCCAAGACAGAGACAATGCAACAGTTCAAGATGAATCGTTGAAGATTGAAAAAGAGAGAAAAGAATTTGCCAAGAAATTATCTGTCTTCTCCAGAAAAGCCTTTGAAGAAAAGAAATCATTAGAGCTTAGATGTGTTAAACTTTCTCAACAAGTTTCAGACTTTGAGAAGGTTATCATTCTAGAGAGAGAAAAGGCTGAGAATGAGAAGAAGAAAGCTGAGCTGAAGGATACAAATATAGACTTTTCTGAAGAAAAGAAAATATTTGAGATCAAGATAGCCAAGCTGACAAGAAAGCTATCTGATTTGTCAACAAACATCATGAAGGAGAACAATGCAAAATCTGAGTTGCATAAGAAGTTTGATCTGATTGAAAAGGAAAGAAACAGTTTGTCTTCAAAGATAAAGGAACTTGAAGAGATCGTATTCAAGGTGAAGCTGACTGGGCACAAGACGCCAGAGTCAATAGCTCAATCACCAAGAGATGATCTAGCTGATTCAGATAGTTCATTAAAAACAGCTTCAAGTTCACATTTTTCAAATGTTTTCTATAATCCTTTCTATGATTCAGATGATAGTCTTACTTCTAAATCTACTGATCAGATTCGTCCTTCTAACCTTTTCTATGACAAAAATGTTGATGGTTCAGGTAACTTAAAGAAGAACAAGTCTCAGAATAAAAGGATCTGGAGAAAAAAAAAATGAAGAGAAAGATAAAGGACATTGGATCTGGAGAGTTAAAGGATCTCCAGAGGAGAAGAAGAAAGAAGAATCATTTGTGCATACATCAAATGCTAAATGGAACTATGCTACAAAAGGTAAAACTTTTGGCAAACATGATCTGGTTTACACAATCCATCAATTGATCAGGTTAGCACAAAAGAAAATTAGTGGTTCCTACTGTGGCTCAAATGATTTTGTAAGAAAAGATTATGTGAATAACTGGTATGGTTCTTACTTCATATCTCCCACTAGAACTGCAACTAACCCATTAGGACCCAAATACCAGTGGGTACCAAAAGCTAAATCTGTGTTGCAGACACCCAAAGTTTAAGGGGGAGAAAGAACAATGACTTCTGATTACTACAGATCAGGACTCGTGCCTCATTGTCAAAATGAAGGCTTCTAAGTAAATCAGCTTAAAACTCGTACCTCAACGGAGTATGGCTTCTAATCACATCAGATTAGAACCCGCACTTCAGTGCTTTATTTTTCCTGCTTGATCTTAAAAAAAATTACATTAAGTTAAAGGGGAGAATATCTGTGATTTTAACAGATTTTTGGATACTTAAATGCTTATCTGACCGTGTGTTCTTAAAGATAAATACTTGTGTTTTATCTTGTCAATATACTTTGTCAAGTATTCATACACATAACGGTTCAGAACATTTTATTTGACTTTGTTATTACCATGTATCAAAAGTTAAATCTTTCTATGGTAATACTCACGTTCTTTGTCTTCATTGTTGATTGAATCAAACGTCATTTCATGTGCTTTCATTGAAAATATGTTTATATATTGTTCATATAAACAACATTCGTTTTTTGATTCTCCAAAATATTATTCTTCATGACAAATCGTCTATAACCTTAATTGAAAAACTCGTTAAGAGCTTAAATTGTCAAACTCTTTTTAGTTTGAGGGGGAGAATTGCATCGTCAAACACAACTGTTTTGACTTCTTCATATTTTATTCTTCATGTAACAAGTGGTATTTGTGCTTACATGTACAATAGCCTGTTGAACAGCACATTCTTTTAGGAAAATACATGGGATTCAGTGTGAGAACTTAACAGAACTTCCATGGATTCACGATAACCAGTGTTTCCTACCTAGGAAGTATTCCCTGAGTGATTGAGGGGAGAGGGGTCAAAAGAATTGAGTGATGGTGTGTGAAAAGGTAAAATGGAAAAGAGAGATTGGTTAGAAGTGAGCATTAAAAGAAAGAGGGTGAGAGATCAGAGTAAAAGAATATTAAACTCTGCACCAAATTCTTTCTGAGCCGGGCAGCCACATAATCTGATTGGTTCACATTCTTTGGTGACCATCATTGAAATAGGCAACTATCCCATGCCATCTCTTGCATACAACCCCACCAGCTACTCATTCTTTTCTCAAAAAGAGAATGTTTTACATTTTCTGGAGAAGCAGCACATACGCTATTGGTTCTTCATTTGGAAGATACTAATATTGAAATAGAAGGAAAGTTCCCCACCTTCAAACCCTTTCTCATGCACATTGAGTCTTTGTATAATTTGTTGTTGGCTCAACAAGTTTACATACTTTGAGCCTAAAATGAAAAGCAATCATCTGTGCTTAATTTTTTTCATACACATGCACGAGCACACAGAAAGTTGTTTTCTGTCAGAACGTTCATAGGTAACCATGTGTTATTCGATGATTGAATGGAAGACCTAGGGAGTCTACATCACACCAGCTCCTTATATAGTAACTTTGTGTTACTCAGTAACTTTGTGTTACTGACAGGCATTCTAACTGAGTCATTTGTTGATTCAGGGTTACAACTCTTAAACTGTTTGAATTTGCAAAGATTTAAACGGTTACAATTGACTATTTTTATCTGAAAAGATTGAAATAATCACTCTTTCCATCTGGGAAGACTGCTCTTATTTCTTACAGGGCTAATTACATGAAGAAAGTGCTAAATTGAAGTCTATAAAGACAAAGGGGGAGATTTTTCCATAAAAGGGGAGATTGTTTTGACAAGTTTTGATGATGATGATTCTCACCACTCATCAAAAAGGGGGAGAAGATACAAAAAGGGAAAATACTCAAAGAAGGAGAATATAATCTGAAGACTGCTGAAGATTTCAAAGATATCAAGTTTTGAAGTTTTGAAGCTATCAACGTCATATCTGAAGATAAGTGAAGACCCGAAGACAATTGCAAATTTTTTTTTAATCTTGAATCCAAAGGGGGAGATTGTTGAATCATAAATTGTATTCAAGATTAAAGTTAAATTAGAGGGTCTAAACTGTATTTATTTGATAGTTAAAGTTAGAGGGTTTATTATGTAATAGATTAATAGTTTATTAGATATTGGGCATCAAGACCATAAGCCCATTAGGCCTTTTAGCCTAGGTATTTAATGTTTTATTATTTCAGTTTTAGGGTTAACCTTGAAAGAACTCTGATAATATTCTAGTTAATAGTCGTACGTATTCTCTGTATTCAAGGGTATCAAGAACACACAAGGTTTCATTGTTTATTCAAGGGATTGGTATGTTACTCGGATTTATATATCTCTTGATTATTATTGTGTTGCTTGATTAATTGATTGATTATTTACCAACTAGATTAAACTGGGATAACACTTTCCAGAAGGATCGGTGCCAATCTTAGTACCTGGTGCCATTGGGGTACCAATCGGTTTTGAATTTTCCATTTTGAACTTCCAAAGAATTTCAAGAATGTATTTTGATTGATTGATAAAGATACCCGATGAAAATTGTTTGACTTGTAATCCGAGAAAGAAATTCATCTCTCCCATCATATTCATCTGAAATCTTGACACCATAAGGTTTGAAATTTTTTTACAGTACTTAGGATTTGTAGAGCCAAAAATAATATCATCCACATAGATTTGAATAAGAATGATATCAGCTTTCTCCTTTTTAATAAACAAAGTGGTATCTACCGTACCTTTTGAAAAACCAGACTTGACTAAAAATTGAGATAGGACATCATACCAGGCGCGAGGAGCTTGTTTCAGTCCGTAGAGTGCTTTGTCGAGAATGTAGACGTGAGTTGGTTTCTCTTGGTTGACAAAACCTTCTGGCTGTGAGACGTAGACTTCTTCTTTCAGAATTCCATTCAGAAATGTTGTCTTCACGTCCATTTGAAAGACCATGAAGTTCTTGTGGGCAGCGTAGGCTAGAAACATTTGAATTGCCTCTAAACGTGCCACAAGAGCATAAGTCTCGTCGTAGTCTATTCCTTCCTCTTGTCTGTATCCTTTGGCTACAAGTCTTGCCTTGTTTCTGATAACGGTACCATATTCGTCTTTCTTGATCTTGAAACCCCATTTCGTACCTATAATTGTTTTACCTTGAGGTTTGGGTACGAGTCTCTAGACTTTAAGTGCATCGAACTGATTCAACTCTTCTAGCATTGCAGATACCCAGTCTGAATCGGCAAGAGCCTCTGATACGCGAGTAGGCTCGATCTTGCTCATAAAGGATTCATGCATACACATATTCATTGACGCTGACCTAGTTTGCACCGGTTTTGTTGGATCGCCAATGATCTGGCTTATCGGGTGCTCTTTGGTCCATTTATGTTCATGAGGTAGTGGATTATATGAATATATATCAATAGTATCATCTATGAATCCACTTGTACCTTCTTCTGGTAGTTCAGGAGGAATTATGGTTGCAGTTGAAGTTGTAGGTGCAGAAGTCTCAGTAGGTACAACTTAGAGAGGTTGTAGATCAGTCCGTACAGAACATCCTACTGATGCAGCAAATTCTGTCTCTTCATTATTTGTCACAACTTCAACTGTTGGAGTCGGAATTTGAACTGGAATTTCAATAGAGATATCTGAACTGGTTGGATGAGTAGTCGTTGAGTCTTGCATCCTGTCAACCACAACAGATTTCTTAACATTAGATCCAAGAAATTCATCATAAAACAGTTCAAATAATAAGTCTAAATCAGATAAATGATTAGTAGACGTTGATGCTTCATCTAATTTGTTCGCTTGAGACACAGGTTCTGGATTGATTTGCCCAGAAGCTAGTACTCCGGTTATCACGGGTTCTGAACTGTGTTGTTCGAAAGCCATTTCTTCATCAAACGTAACGTTGATGCTTTCAATAACCGTCTTTGACTTCTTCAAATAGACACGGTATGCAGTTGATGTAGATGAATAACCAATGAAGATGCCTTCGTCCGCCTTGGCACTGAACTTGTTCAGACTCTCTCTATCGTTTAGAACAAAACACTTACACCCAAATATATGAAAATATTTGATTTTCGGTGTTCGGTTGTTGATTAACGCATAAGGAGTCTTCTTGAATCTGCAGTGTATCATGGAACGATTCTGAGTGTAGCAAGCAGTCGATATAGCTTCAGCCCACAAGAATAGAGGTAAGTCAGATTGACTTAGCATAGTACGAGCAGCCTCGACTAGCGTACGATTTCTTCTTTCGACAACTCCATTCTGTTAAGGCGTTCGAGTAGCAGAGTATTGATGTGAAATCCCGACTTTTTCAAGATATTCTTGAACTGTTTTGTTCTTGAACTCTGTGTCGTTGTCTGTTCTTAGAAGCTTTACTGGTTTCTACAGATTCACCTGGGTCGTCTTCAGGAATGTTATGAGAACATCTGGTGTCTCATCCTTTGAACATACAAATTTGACCCCCAAGTGTATCGTGAGTAATCGTCCACGATAACTAGTATGTACTTCTTTCTGCCTAGACTTTGCGTTCGCATCGGACCACAGAGATCCATATGCAACAACTCTAACGGAGCGCTTGTACTCGGTTCAGGCTTTGGTTTATGTGGAGATCTCTTCATCTTTCCCTTTTCACACGCTGCACATAAGTTTTCTTTTTCATACTTCAGCTCTGGAAGTCCTTTCACCAACTTCCCACTGACCAGTTTGTTGATGTACCGAAAGTTGAGGTGAAAGAGTCGTCGATGCCATAGCCAACTTTGTTGCATCGAGGCTTTCGATAGTAGACAACCCTGCTTATCAGTCTGGACGTTTGACAAATTGATTGTGTAGAGGTCGGACGTTCTCGTGCCGACCAAGAGTTCCTCGCCTTCTTCAGTGCGAACTGAACACCTCTTGGCTTTGAAATTGACCTCTAAGCCTTTGTCACAGAACTGGCCTATACTGAACAGGTTGTGTCCTAAGCCTTCAACATAGCTCACCTTCTTGATCGTGACTTTGTCATGTACCATATCATCATAACCTAGTATTGGTGAAAACTGATCGTTGTCGAATCTAATTGTTCCGCAATACTTCTCTGTAAAGTTAGTCAACATACCTTTTTGTCCAGTCATATGCTTGGAACATCCGCTATCCAAGTACCACATATGACGGATCTGCACAAGAGAAATTTCGAAACAAGAGATTTAGATATTCATAAAACAAAATTTGAAGTAAAGACTTTTTAGCATTGAAGTGCGGGTCTTGAACTGATTTCTTCAAAAGCCTTCTTCTATGCTCCCTCTTAAACTTTGAGTTCCTGCAACACAGATTTAGCTTTTGGTACCCCTTGAAATTTGGGTCCAACTGTGTTAGCATGATATTTTGGTACCCATTTGAAATTGGGTCCTCTTTTCATTTGAAATTCATTGGAAGCATTAGAATGATTCGAGTGCACATGATAAGTTCCATACCAAACATTAGAATCTTGACAAGAAGCATAATATGAAGACTTTCTAGTAGATAAAGATAACTGGAACAATTGCTTCATAGAGTATTTCTTGCGATAAACGACAAGCTTTGGTTTCAAAATAGCAACATCAGCAATTAAAACATCTTTAATAGGCGAAGTCTTATTACAATCAACAGTACAAAAAGATTTATCAGTCTTGTCAGTCTCTTGTTTTGGTTTCCATTGAGATTTAACTTCTGGCCTTTTCTTGCTCAGATCTGAAACGGTTGAAACTTGTGAGTTAGACTTGTGAGCAACAACTGAATGTTTCTTCTTTGGGTTACCAGTAGTGATCGGTTTCTGTGAATGCTGAGATTTATTCTTAACTTTAGCATACTTAGTATTCACAGATTTATCAACTTTCGTTGATTTTGCACTTTTTACAGACGTACTGGTTTTTCCCAAGGATTTTACAACAAAAGATGAATGGTTAGGAAGTTTCGCATTAAAATCAAATTGACCAAAACAACCATCCAAACCACCGTCAGAGTTGAGAAAATCAAACCCTCCATCAGTTAGACCAAAACTATCATTAGATTTTGAAGCCTTAGAAAGAACAACATTTTTAAACACAGTTGAAAAAACCTTTTGTTCAATATTAATCAAAAGTCTTTCATCTGTTAAAGAATTCTCAAGTTCAGAAATTTTACTTTCCAAAACGAGAGGAGGGACATATAGTTTACCTTTAATAGGCTTCGCCTCCATTTCTTTGACAGAATAACTCTGAAAGAAGTCTTTTGAAAGAGTTTTCTTTTGATATATAGGATCATCATTATAACTATTATTCAACTTCGCATAACGAAATGGAAGTTGAACTTTAGTTGTGTTCTTTTGTTTTTCCGTTTCCTTGGCTTCATCCTCTTTTGACAATCCAGTCCAGAAAACTTTAAGCTCAGGGATTCTTCGAGCTAGTTTCAAAAATGTTAAATCATAAAGTGCAGGCACTTCAGATTTACCCTTTTTAAGGTAGTGAGGATTCTCATACCCGAGTCCCCATTTCTCTATTTCCTCTTTAGGTTTCTTCAGATGAATGGTTTGTTCAGTTTGACCCAATTTGTATAACTTCTCTTCCGAACCTTTTAATTTAGCAAGTAAGGATATGTTTTCTTTGGAAGTTGAAGAATGTAATTTCGTAAGCTCGATGAAATCAAACTCACTCTTTCTCAATTTAGTCTTTGTTTCAGTAACTTCTTGAAGAATTATGGTATGTTCTTTGGCGCTGGTGTCAATGTTTTTGTGTATGGTCTCAACCAATACTTTCTTCTCAACAACAACATTGCTAAGTTTCTATATTGATTGGTTTTGTTCAAGAATGACACCCTTTTCTCGCTTAAGCTTTGACTCTAACTCTTCAAGTTTTGTCATCATGGCATGCATTTGATTTAAGAAATCAGATTCAGTTAAATCACATACCACTTCGTTGTCCTCATCATCGGAATCTGCTTCATCATCTATTTCCATCTTGCCCATGAAGCACATGTTTGCTTTCTCGTCATTCTCTTCATCGTCATCTTCCTGGTCTGAATGATCTAGCCAGTATTCATCTTCTGCCATCAATGCCTTTCCATCCTCTTGTTACTTGGCTAGAAGCATTTTGTTTCTGTAGTAATCTGAGTTTCTGACTTCGGGTTGTCGGCAGTCTCTTGCAAAATGTCAAAGTCTACCACAGTTGTAGCACTTTAGAGGTTCTGTCTGACTAAATGCTTCATCTTTATACTTTCTTTCTTCCGGCTTCCTTTCCTCTACACTCTTTCCTTTAAACCTCTTTCCTTCAGTCCTCTCTTTGTGAACATAATTGCTCAGACCAGAAGAATATCTCTGACTGTTTGAGCTTGGCTTTTTGTAGAATTTCTTCTGAAAAGCCTTAGTCAACATTAGCATTGCCTGCTTCAGTTGTTCACAGTCGTCCGAGTCAGAGTTCGCTTCAGCTTCAATCTTTTCTGATTCAGACACAATCATCTTCTTTTTCTTCTTTTTCACAACAAGAGCAACTGTATCATCAATTGTCTTCCCAGTCTGCCTCTTTTCATCGAGTATTTCATCCACCTCTTCTTCATTCTATTTGAGGGTTTCATACACCTCATGAAGTGAAATCTAGTTTAAATCTTTGATTTGCTTCATCTGCCTGGAAAATCTCTTCCATTCAGGCTGGAGAATGCTTAAGAATTTGACATTCAGCTCTATTTGCGATTTGTTGACCTTGTTCTTGCTTAGTTCATTCAGCAAGGTCACAAACCTGTCGTATGTTTCTGCTAGTGACTCTTCAACTCTGCCTTTGAATTCTTCATAATTGTTTAGGCAGTTGGATATCTTCAGCTGGTTCCCAACCTTTGTGCCTAGCATCATCTTCTCTAGTTGATCCCACATCTGTTTGCCTGAGGCCTTATAGCTGTCTATCTTCACGTATATTTCATTTGGAATTCCTTGAAGAATATAAGACTTTGCTAATCTATCACCTTTTGCTCTTTTCAGGTTATCACCTTCTAGTTCATGATACTTAAGTTCAAACTCTGTTTCCACGGTTCCCTCCATACGAGTCTCCAAAACTGGTGCCATAACCCCTTCTTCTAACGATTTCCTGATGAATTAACCCAACTCATGTCTTTCAATAAAGTCCATGAACCGATCTTTCCACTGTTCATACTCCCCCCTGAAGAGTACTGGTGGTTTTGAGTCAGCTCCTATGGCTAGAGCTTCTCTGGAAGTCATTATGCTTTAAAAAAGACTAAATCTGGTATTGGCGCAAAAGACACTCTTTGCGCTAAAGGTAGTTGGCGCAAAAGAGTTTTGCGTTAGATGTAGGTGGCGCGATACAGAACTTTGCGCGAAGAGAGGGTAGCGCAAACTTTAGTTAGACTGAAGGTGTTTTGCGCGAGATGTTAGTGGCGCAAATTATAACTTGCGCGAGGTTTGAGTGGCGCAAAGTAATACTTTGCGTGATAAGACACTGGCGCAAAAGTTAACTTGCGTTGAAGGCTCTTTCTTAAGCTTTGCGCGTACTGAGGTTTGCGCAAGTAGTCGTTGGCGTGAACTGAGGTTTGCGCGAGACGTTGTTGACGTGAACTGAGGTTTGCGCGAGATGTTGATCGCGCGAAAGGAACTTTGCGCGAGGTGTTGATGGCGCAAAATTCAAGTTTGCGCTAATAGTTGATGGCGCAAAACTGACTATGAACTGGCGTGAGTTTGAACTTTGCGCGAGTTCGTCCTGTACTTCGAAAAATCGATCTAAAAACCTGTTTGGACTTCGATTAGCAGTTCTAAACTCTAACAAAATGACCACTAACAGTTTTAGAACAGATTGCTACCACTCGATCTCGATAAAAATCATTTTTTGAAAAGGAGATCGATGGAACAGTGAGATATTTGAACGTAAACTCAGACACAAAAATCGCAAAAATGGAACTCGATATAAGTGCTATACTAAAATTAAAGTATAACAACTCGATCTAGCACTCTATTCGATCACAACCTGATCGATTTCAACCCCAAAAACACACTAAAACTCGAAAATGATTTTGAAATGAAGAACACAGAGTCGAGTTTATAAAAACTTGATTTGAATCTATTTTCAGGCTCTGATACCAATTGTCGGTCCACAATACTATCAAGTTCTTATCAACAATAACACATAAACGATTACCAACCTGTTTGATTAATAAACACGATTACAGGATTGATCGATTTCTCTCTTTGAAGCTCTCTGTGTTTTACACCTTTTGTGTGTGTGTGAATGTGATCTCTTTTTATCTGATCTTTTCTCTCTAGCTTTTCTAACACACTTTCAACCAACAACTTGCAAGTCCACTTGCAATAAAAACAAATATTAAACTAAACTAATATCTAACAATAAACTAATATAATATCTTAACAAGATATTATCTAAAACATAATATCTAAAACTAAACTATAATTAACTTTGACATTTTATTACAAACGACATTAGACTAATATTTAAGAGTCGACTTTTCTGCTTTAGCTTCAGATTGCGATCTTCAGATTAGATGATCTTGAATCCAATAAGACTGTGCTCTAACATTACAAATATACTTTTCACATTCGTTCTTCCTCCATTCTCCTTTACCATCACCTTTTCTTAGATCTGAAACATGAAAAGAAACTTTGTTAGTCTTCTTGTTTAAGAATGAATTTTTCTTTAAAATTCCTGAAGTCTCGCCTTTTTCAAAAATACTCGGAAGATATTCAAGACTTTCAGAATAAACAACAGAGATTTTGGAAGAAGTCTCAAACTCTGGATTTGAATGCACATTCCATTTTTGAGAGTCAAACATCTTTTTATCATTCAAATTTTGTTTAAACAAATCAGCTTTCAAATCATTTAACTCTTTAGAAAGCTCTTTGTTTTCCTCAAAAAACTTGTCAAGTTTGAATTTGAGATCACAGTTCTCATCTTCTAACTCTTCAAGGGTCTTTTGTAGGTCTTTGATTTGTTTTTAAAAATCAGATGTTTGATTCATCACAGAGTTTGAGTCAAGCTTCTCTATAATAGGGACAGGATCTGAAACATTCATCATTTTATCAAAAATCTCCTCAGTCATTTTGTTTGCAAATTCAGTTTGAATGCTAGAATTCATGACATTTGAGCACTCTTCAGTCTTAACTTCTTTTGGAGATTCAGAAGTGACGAATTCAGATATAGGATTCTGAGTCTCAACATCAGTGTTTGATTCATACTCATCATACAGACATTCAGTCTCAGGTATATTTGTGTCATTGTCGGTTGATTCAGTTAGAGATTGTGTGGAAAACAACGATTGAAACTCAACAAATTCAAGTTTTCTGTTTTTATAACTTTTGTTCAAATCATTGTATTGAAATCCAACTGATTTAAAACTTGATTGTGAATCAACACAACTAGACGTATCATCATCCATCACCTCTTTACCTTTAGATGAAATGTCAGTCTTAGGAGTTTCGGCCTTAAAAACGTGTCACGAATGTCCGGGATTTTCTTTATTTTTGAGCCCAATTTATCAAAATTGTATAAGTTTTCAGGGGCTTTCTTCAAAACATCATTTTCTGTTAAACCCAATCCCGACTTAGCATTGTAAAAACGGACATCTTGGAGTTTGTTAGTCAACAGATTTAATGTCTGCTCAGTCTGTGCTCTTTTCAAATTGAGATCCTCCAGTTGTTTGATTTTGCAATATGCTTCATTCCATTCCTGAAAGCAAGCTTCAAATTTGATTTTAAATTCACCCTTTTCAGAATTTAAACTAACCAAGTTTCTTTCAAGTTCCACAATCTTAGATTTTAAATTTTATATTTCTTTCTTTAAGGCATCCTTTTCAGATTCCTTATCCTCAACAACAACATTCAACAATGCGTTTTCATCACGAAAACTCATCATTGATTGTCGTTTATTGCTAAGTTTGCCTTTTAAATTTTCAAACTCTTTCTCCATATTTTGTATTTGAGGCATTAAAGATTCAACAAGTTCAGAGTTTTCAAAAGCAGTACTTACCACAGAGTCACCATCAGATTGCTTAGAAGAAGTTTTTGCATTCTCATCGATCTTTTCCATCATGCAAACCTGAGTAAAATGAGTTGATTCGTCATCTAACTTTGAAAGAACCAGTTTTCTTCTTCATCCATTAACTCTTTTCCTTCTTCTTGCTTCTTTCCCAGTAAGGACTTCTTGGCGTAGTACTCTGAATTCTTAACCCTCTTGAACTTGCAATCCTTCAATAAGTGGCCTGGCTTTCCACAATTATAACACCTCCCAAATTTCTTCTCTTCTCTTTTCTCTTCCCTTTTCTCTTCTCTCTTCTCTTCTCTCTTCTCTTCTCTCTTTCCTTCTTTCTTCCTAAACTTTGGTTTGTACTTCTCTGATCTATCCTTCCTGTACCCTTCATACTTTGACGTTGAGTACCTTTATTTACCAAAACTCTTCTAGAACTGTTTGGTGATGAGGGACAGGTTTTCAGCAAATCTCTGAATGTCATCATCAGAGTGCAGCTCAGTCTCATCGGAAGATAATTCAGAACTTGATTGGCTCAATTCTGTGAGGAAGGCTTTGGATTTCTTTGACTTGTATTTGGATGCAGAAACAGACATTGAACTTGAACCCTTTTTCCTTTCAGATAGTAAAGCCAGCGAATCCTTGACGATCTTCTTTTCTTTGTTCAACACTTTGACCTCATCCTCATGTTGTGAGAGGGTAGTGAAGATGTCATTTACATCCTCCTGGGCCATATTCTTGGTCATTTGGATGTTGATTGCATAGCTTTTCCACTCTGGGTTCAGATTCTAGATGAACTTGTAATTAATCTCTGAAACAGACTTGTTCATCTCGTTTCTCCTCAAATCATTCAGAATCACATTGAAGCGGTTGTAAGTGTCAATCAAAGCTTCACCTTCTTTTGCATGAAAGCCCTCATAAGCATTGATGCTTTGCTTGATCCTAGCTTGAATAGATCTTTCTGTACCCTGGAACTGTCTTTCAAGCTCGTCCCACATGGCCTTTGTGATTCTCAACTATCTACTTTGTTGTAGATATCATTAGGAGTAGCCATAGTGAGGTAAATAAGAGCTTCCTCATCTATTTTGTGCAGTTTCTTCTCCCGTTCACTGAAGTATTGATATGGCTTTGGCACATCTCTGACAGGAACCTCAGGAGAAGTATCAGTAGCAGCTTGTCCAGGTACAGTCACAACAGGCTCAACCGGTCCATCTATAATTAATTTCATGTAATCCCGGTTCTTGTGATTAAGGAATTGAACCATCCTTATCTTCCACTGAGCATACTCCCCGATAGACAACACCGGAGGTTTAGATTGAGAACCCATTGAGAGAAGTTCTTTAGACATTTTGATAATATGAAATGTACAGATCTTGCGAGTTCTTGAGTTACGGTCCTAAAAAACAGATTCTAGTCCAAATTTCAATCAAAAACTTCGATCTAGTGGTTGTAACTTCATAAAGATGATCAGATTAGTACATAAAACAATCCAATTCAATATCTAATCCAAATTCACATTCAAACACAA
The DNA here is from genome assembly GCA_954870635.1 of Arctium minus. Taxonomy (NCBI): domain Eukaryota; kingdom Viridiplantae; phylum Streptophyta; class Magnoliopsida; order Asterales; family Asteraceae; genus Arctium; species Arctium minus. Next base: position 94,571,533 of record OX941082.1, on the reverse strand, counting down.
AATTTTTGATAAAACAGTGAATACGACTTTCGTTCGAACACAAACTTCCAAAAAAAATCACAAATTGATTATCAAAAATGATATTTTCAGTGAAATTCTCTCACACAAAGATGTTCTAAATCATATTTCGACCACTTTACAATTAAAAGATTTATCAAATACTCGTTTTTACACAAAAATTCACTCAAGACTCGAAAAACAGAATACGAACTCACAACTCTCAAAATTGTCGAATATGTGCTCTGATACCAAATGTGATCCCAGTATATTAACAATATCAAATAACACATATTATCAAACAATCTTCTATTCAAGTCACAAGATTACAACGAAGTCACAAGTCTATAAGGTGTCACAGATCTCACATGAAAGTGTACAAGTTCTCTATGCGAATTCTCTATGTGTTCTCTCTGAATGCATGTGTGTGTGACTTAATGTTTACAAGGAAACAACTACTATTTGTACTAAGTCAACTAAATTTAACTTTACAACACAAACCCTTTGACTTACAAACTATTACACTTTTGACCCTCCATTTTAATCTTGAATACAATTCATATCTAACACTTTTGGGGTTTGTTTTTCTTTTTCTTCCTTTCTCTCTTCTCACTCCCTTCCCCACACTCTGATTTTTCCACTCTATCTACTCTCTCTTCACTCTGTGTTCCCCCTTGTACTCCCTCTGTAATATATGGCCTAAGAAAAATGACTTCCTCACCGGGGTTGGCTCCTATGCGTTGAGGGGTTACAAGACTCGGTTCTGGAGTCCTGTTTCCACGAATATATTCCCTCTTAGCTTCTCTACCCAGGTATGAAAGTAACTTGGCTGGGATGGGTCTAGCATTTGGATAGCCAGAGGGGATGATGGTTGGCTTATGTGTGTTAATGGCGTGGATTTTGATGGTCTTATCCTCTAGTGGTAGCCTATCTTTACCAATCATTGCGTCTCCCAGAAGTATTGCGATGAATAAGTGGAAGACCAATGATGACAGAGCCTTGCCTCTACTTTGTTCATCACATTTCTTGACTATATAGCTAATCCTTTCCCTTAGCATGAGTTTGGCGTAGTACAGAGGCAAATCAAAGTATATGCCATACATGATGGCCAATATGTTGTGGCTCGTTTGGTCTGGACTCCCAATTTTTCCAGTAAGGGCTCTGTTGAGAATGGAGAACAAGACATTCCAAATCGGTGGGAGAATTTGCCTTCTAAATTCAGTCCTCTTTGTGATTGGCTTTCCAAATCCAAGGTGTATCAAGAATTCTACTAACTCCTCATCGGAGGGTTCTTCAGAGTATTTGATTAAGTTCAGTTGAGTTTGTGGGAAACTAAAAAATAGTAGAGATTAGTTTCCTGTTTATCCCTAGTTCTAGAACCTTGTTGGCAGAGGGACCAGTAGCATATCCAATGAAAGCTGAGCCAAATTTCTCATGTTTCTCATACCTACAGGATTGCCAGAATTGTTGAACATAGGTTTTGGGGATATCAGTCCTTGTCATGGTTAGGGCCTTGGAAATGAAGTGATTTTGGAGCAAGAGAATCATAGGTTCGTATTCTTTGGCAAAGGCCTTAGTATTCAGAACCACAAACTGATTATTGGGTTTCAGTGAAAGATTGTTCAGATGGTATTCATGGTTAGCAAAGGAAACCAACCTACTTGAAATGGGTTCTTGATCTACACTGTTGGAGTTGTTGTCATTGCTTTGGGGTACAGAGTAGCCAGAGTTCTCGCCGGAGAGTTGGATGCCATTGAAATAAAGGTAGAAGAAAGCAAGTTACAGGTTTTGCTTGAGTTCTTGAGAGAGAAAGTAGCAGGTAAAAAATGAAATGGCAAATGGATTTGGGTATTTATGGTGGGAGGGGTGAAAGATTAGGCGGTAAAATATAAAAAATTGGAATCCGTAATCAGTACATAGCCATTTTAGATAAACGTTTCAAAAACGATGGTACAGATCACCCACCAATCAGATGTTGCCACGTCATTAATGGCGGTGCACGATCGAGTACATGTGCCTCCCACTATTCTCACACGTGTGGCGTTTGCTAAAACCAAATGGTTGTGGTTGAAAGAGCTTCTGTGGTCTGGGGGTTGGCATAGTACTTTCATAAAATAACAACTTTTCCTTACCCAAAAGTTTTGAAGATCATTGATGTGATCAAGGATGGTCTCTTTGTGCTTAGGGGCTCTGTTACATCTCGCAGAGGTTCTGTGAGAGGCCGTAGAGGATCCATGACCAAAAAACTATTATTAAAGAAATACCATAATAGATTTTGACCAATCAAAATTTTGACTTGTTTCCAGGTGTAATTTTGGACGTATACAAAAGTTTGTGTCCGAGAAAAGTGTTTTTGACATGAGGTTTGTGCGAAGAACTTACCTTTATTTGCAATCTTCTCGATGGAATGACTCTGTCTGCTCCCCCTTGATTGATCAACTTATGTGATCATTATTAATATCTCCTTCTGTTCCCCCTTGAATTATTCTTGGATCAAATATGATAAGTAGTACACAAGACATAGATCAAAGATTCAAAAATTAATGATGAACAACAAGAACACTGGAAAGGACAATTGTACATACAAAAGTAGAACTATACATGCAAAAAGAAGATATACAAACTAAACTAAAAGTATGTACATCAGAAGTTTTGTGCCAAGGTACAGAGGTTCTGAGAGTCAACTCAAGTTTAGCATACCTAACTTGTCAACAAAAATTTAGAATCTCTTCTCGTCTAGAGCTTTTGTGAACAAGTCAGCAAGTTGATAGTATGTGGGCACAAAGTACATTTCTATCGTACCTTGTTCAACATGATGCTTCAAAAAGTGATACCTGATATCAATGTGTTTAGTCTTAGAGTGCTGAACAGGATTGGTAGAGATCGCAATGTCACTTTTTGAGTCGCAAGGGATGGGAATCTTCTCGATGTCTAGACCATAGTCTCTGAGATGAGTTCTCATCCACAGAACTTGTGAACAACAACTAGCAGTAGCAACATATTCAGCTTCTGCCGTAGATGTGGACACACAATTCTGCTTCTTAGAAGTCCAACTCACAAGTTTTCCTCCTACAAATTGGCAATTTCCAGAGGTGCTCTTTCGGTCAAATTTTCATCCTCCATAGTCTTAATCTGTATAAGCCATTAGATCAAAGACAAAGTTCTTTGGATACCAGAGGGCAAGGTTTTTGGTTCCCTTTAGGTATATAAAGATCCTCTTGACAGCATAAAGATGGAGTTCCTTTGGATTAGGTTGGAATCTTGCACAGAGGCATGTGGCAAACATTATATCCAGTCTACTTGCTGGTAAATATAGTAGATACCCTATCATGCCTCTGTAGAGCTTGCACTCGACAGACTTACCCTCTGGGTCTGCGTAGAGCTTAAACCCCGTGGCCATAGGGGTTTTCAATGTAGAAGAGTCGGAGAACTTGAATTTAGAAAGTATGCTAGAGACATATATGGATTGGTTAACAAAAATACCCTCTGCGGTCTGTTTGACTTGAAGCCCAAGGAAGAAGTTTAATTCTCCTATCATGCTCATCTCAAACTCACTCTTCATTAATGTCTCAAACTTTTTGCAATAATTTTCATTTGTAGACCCAAATATAATATCATCCACATATATCTAGACAAGTAGAATCTCACCTTTTATCCTTTTATAAAATAGAGTAGTATTAGTAGTACCTTTTTCGAAATTATTGGCAAGCAAGAAGTTAGAAAGTCTATCATACCATGCTCTGGGGGCCTGTTTGAGTCCATATAGATCCTTGTGGTTGTTGGACATAAACTTCTTCTTGTATTTGACCATTCATAAAGGCTGACTTCACATCTATTTGATATACCTTGAATCCTCTGTGAGCTGTGAAGGCTAAGAAAATCCTAATTGCTTCGATTCGTGCAACAGGGGCAAAGGTTTCCTCGTAGTCAATTCCCTCTTATTGGCAATATCCCTTAGCCACCAGTCTTTCCTTGTTACGAATGACCACCCCATCTTCATCCTTCTTGTTTCTGAAGACCCATTTGGTCCCTATTGCAATTTTTCCTTTCGGCAAAGACACTAGGGTCCACACTTTGTTGCGCTCAAACTGCAGAATCTCCTCTTGCATAGCCTCTATCCAGTTTAGATCATCTAGAGCCTCAGAAACCTTCTTAAGCTCAATCATACTGACAAAATTTGTATAGTAACAAAAATTTGCAGTAGCTGATCGAGTCTTGACATTGTCAGATGGGTCACTAATGATTTAACTTTGTGGGTGACTTTTGGTCCATCTTTTCATTATTGGAAGATGGTCATTGGAAGCATCAAGTTGTATTTTTGTGGATACCTCATCGGGTACTTGATCATTTGTGCTCATCACAGGAATAAAGGTGTCTTCTTGAGTCGAGGTAGAAGCCTCTGTAGTACTTGGTGTTGAGTCCACGTTTTTCTCTGGTGATGCATCCTCTAAGGTCATTGGAATATGGTCTTCGGCTTGATTGGGCATGGATCCTTGGTTGTCAGTATCCTCTGCATTCTCCCCCTCAACAATTGGTCCTACAGAAGTAGTGGAAGAGGGTGAAGTGTTGTCAGGACCAGTAAGAGATATACCTTGAGGTACTTGGTCCACAGAGTGTTCGGCTCTAGAGGCTCTGTGACCATCCGCAGAGGGATCATCATCATCGAACATTTCCTCAAATAAATGATCTAACTCATTTGCTCGAGTAGATGTTTCGCCAGAGGCTTGCATGTGGTGTCCGAGTCCTGAGTTGATTTGCTCAGAAGTCACCTAAAATGAGTCATCAAAAGATACGTTAATACTTTCCAATATTAACTTCGACTTCAGCACATAGACTCTGTAAGCCTTAGAGGTTGCTGAGTAACCAATGAACTTGGCCTCATCAGCTTTACGATCAAACTTTCCAACATGCTCTCTATCATTTAGGACTAAGCATCTACATCTGAATACGTGAAAGAATTTGATATTGGCTTCCTCTGGTTGATTAGATGGTAAGGAGACTTTGAGTGTCTTTTCACTATCAGAGATCTGTTCTGAGTGAAACATGCGGTTGAGATAGCTTCTGCCCAAAAGGAAGTTAATAATCTAGAAGTAGTGAGCATACTTCTGGCAGCCTCCACTAGTGTTCGATTTTTCCTTTCAACAACACCGTTTTGTTGTGGAGTTCTTGCGGCAGAGAAGTTCTGTGAAATGCCCTCTTTGGCAAGATAGGCATCAATGGTTGAATTTTTGAATTTAGTGCCATTGTCACTTCTTAGCTTATGTACCTTGTTCTCATAAATAACTTGAAATTTTCTCATAAGAGTGATTAGTACTTGAGGAACATCAGACTTCTTTCGAACAAATTCAACCCATGTGTATCTAGAGAATTCATCTATTAGCACAAGAATGTACTTCTTGCCACCTAGATTCTATATAGATATTGGACTGCAGAGGTTGATGTGAAGCATATACAGAGTCCTAGTGCAGGACACATATGACTTGGTTTTGTGGGCGGCTCGTTTGAGTTTACCCATTTCACAAGCAGAGCATAGATGATCTCTGCAAATTTTATATTTGGAAGACCACTCACCAGATTCAGTTTAACAAGTTTAAGTGACAGAACCTGTTGTGCCAGAGCCAAGTGATAGGTGTTAACTTGTTAACCCTATTATATCACTTTTAGTATCTTTTTCCTTTGTTTTATTTGCCCAAAGTGTCATTTAAGTCTTCTTTTGTCTTCATTTCAGTAGTTTTAGTTTACTCATGAGCTACCTGTGTTTTGTCATAAATTGAACCTAATTTGGCCTTCTATTGAACTCAAAACAGATTGATGGATAGGAACACTGCAGCAGATGATATAGGAGTGCTACAGAAGTGCTGGAGGACCGCACAGGGCCTTTTTGTTCATATTTTTGGGCCAAATTCGATAGCTTATGGGTGAAGATACACGATTTGCAGCTGGAGTTTTTGAAGTACATCAGGGCTGACATCATCAAGGATTGCATCATCATCATAGTCGCTTATTATCTAAGCCTTTTGTTAGTATAAATATGTATGCATGGTGAATTAAAAAAAAGTGTCTCATACCACATCATCTCATCTAGATCTTGTGTTTAGTATTTCTTTTGTGGAAGCCTTGGATACTTTAACCTTTTGTTTACTACTCTTTATTGAATCCATTTGTGTGTGTTGGTTGTTAGCAAGATTCGAACTTTTTGTCTTAATCGCAAGTTTTAATATAAGTTTTTTGTTTGAAGAATCATTTCTCAAATAATTTCAAGTTCAAAGTTTGCATCTACTCTCTCTTAAATTTTGTAGTCATTTTATGATTCAATTTCAAGTCCCATTTGGTAGCAAATCTCAAGTCTTCCAAGTTCATTTCCATTGCAAGCAAGTGTTCTTTTGTGTAGTGTAAATTGTGTGACAAGTTCCATCACTTGGCATCCAAGTTAACAAGTACATTTCACTTTTCACATCACTTTCTTATACTTTCAAGAAAATCACCAATCTTCCAAGCTTCTAGTTTACTTTACTTCTTTTCTTCCTTAGCAAGTTTACTTTATTGTGTTGTTATTTCCATTTCTGTTATTTAATTTTCTGCAAGTTTACTTTACTATCATTTACTTTTCAGTATTTTACTTTCTGCAATTTACATTCTTGTCACTTATTTCTCTACAATTTAAATTACCGTCTTTTCCATTTCTGTTATTTACATTCCAACAATTTACTTTTATGTTATTTCCATTTCAGTAACTTACTTTCAGTAGTTTCCTTTTCTGTCATTTACCATTTCAGTCTTACATCATTCAAAAGAAGAAACCAAGCAATGATGGGCTAAAAGCCTTTGCTTGGAGTGTAAGGCAACGTTAAGACTTAAGTCGGTGTGAAAGTAACAAGGTGTTTTAAATATAGCATGGTTATCTAAATTATTTATTTTAGGTGATTAATATTTCATTGAAGATTACATTTAATTAATTAACAACTAATTTTATGTATGAAAATGCATTAACTTTCAGAGTTAGGATAAACATGAAAAAAAACCTGATGTAATAGGAGAAGGCTATAAATAGCTTTAGCATCTGACAAATCCTATACTTCTACGGTGTAGGATGGTAATATTGTGTTGTGCTAGGATTCACAATGTCTAAAATAAATGATATTGTATCGATAAGACGTGAGCTTGTGTGTACTCTTGGGAGGCCATCTGACCCGATAGTTGATACTGTGGCAGTACTATAGCACCAATTCTTGGTACTGTAGGACTGCCCAGATGCTATAACATCTTTTTACCGGATCACTTGTTTTTGCCTTAATCAAGCTTTGCACGCTTTGCTTCTTCTCTAGTCTGATTTTTAGTTGAAAACTCAAACAAACCCCTCACAAAGATTTCTTCAGAATTCGCCATCTGAAATCAATTTTTAAATACTATACTTTTGAAATACTTTCACAAGCCTTCTCCGTGGGATCGATATCTGGTACTTTTACCATTATTACTTGTTACGAGACGATAATAGTTCAAGTTGTATACTTGCGTCAAGTTCTATTTTAAGTGAATCTCTGAGGTTGCATAAACCATATAACACCAAGCTTCTTCGTTTTTACTTGAAACTAAACAAAGTTTTTCATCTTTGTTAGTTGCTTTAAAGTTCATGAGGTACAGATCACCACTTATGTCAGGACGAAGAAGCTCTGTGCATGTTCCTTCACATAGCAGAGAGCAGTATTTCTTTTTGAACATAACGTCGAATCCATTGTCACAGAGTTGACTAACGCTTAGTAGGTTGTGCTTAAGGCCATCCACATATGCAACTCTGCGGACATCGACGTCCTCCTTGGTTATGACTCCATAGCCTTTTATTTGCCCCTTTCGATTATCTCCAAAGGTCACAGAACCTCCTCCTTATTTTTCTTTGTATGAGGAGAGTAACCCTCTGTCGCCAGTCATGTGCCTTGAGCACCCAGAGTCTAGGTACCAAACTGGCACACGCTGCTTTTGCTGCACAGATGAAAGAGATTTAGGTACCCATTTCCAAATGGGTCCATTTTTGTTAGGGGTCTTTAAGGTTGCCTTAGCATCCTTAGCCTTGGTTTTACCTTCTGTAGTAGAAGAACCATTTTTCTTCTTCTCACCCTTGAATTTTGCATTCTTAGCTTTGGGTCGAGAGAGGAAGCAGTGAGGGCTTGAGAAGTGTTGACACAATTGATGCATAAGTTTAAAACATTCACAATGATGAACACCAGAAGCAAGTTGCTTAAACTTTCCATTAAATTCATTAAAGCAGGGTACAAAGCACTTTTGATTATAATCTCTCCTAGTATCAGACTTCCTTTTACAGGATGACCTATCTAGGCTAGACTGGTTTTTATTAAAACTCCTCTTCGGATGGCTCTTTGGCTCTATCCGCCTTCTGTGGTATCCCTCCCTTGGATTCACTGCCACAGAAGCAAAAGATTTGTCATTACTAATTCATTTATGCTTTTGTTGTCAAGTGAATTTTTCATGATTAGGCTTTAAAGATCTAAGAGATTTTTGATTCTGAGAGGACACTTCCTTTTGTTTGTTCATCTTTTCAAGCTCAAGAGAAGTCTTAGCTTCTAAGCACATATTTAGAAAGTCACGGCAAATAGGAATCCTTGCAAAGCTCATTTTAGGAGCAATTGTTCTTTTAAGAATGCCAGAGGGTAGTTTAGATCCCTCTAGTTTGCAAGGAACTACTTCTAGCTCGATAGAGCTTGTCTCTAGATCAACAGAGGTTGTGTCATCCTCATATTCTGAGTCTGAATCAAGGAAGTCTCTGTGACCAGAGACATGATTTTCTGGATATGTACTACATTTTCCTTCATCATTGTCCTTTGAGGTGATTTAGATCTTTTAAAACAAAGTGGAAAACTTCAGGAACTTTTAGGCTCTCCATCAAATCTTGTTCAAAGATTTTTTGTTTGACAGAGGTCATATCAGGGCTATTGAAAAGGTGGTTTTCAATGTTTCTTGTAAATCATTTTCAAAAAATTTCAACAAATTTACTTCTGTAGAGGATGGAATGAATTTAGGTGCCTCAAAGGACAATTCCTTTTTAGGAGTTATCATGCATAGAAAGGTCACTTGAGCTTGTGTTTCTGGATGACCAAATTTGAAGAGTCTAATCTCATTTTGGGCCAGATACTTCTTTGGTGTAGATTCTCTTTTGACAGAGGTTGATGATGACAAACACTTGTTTTCATACCAAACATTTGTCCTTATCAATGGACTCCTCTCGTGTGGCTCCCCAGAGGTTCTGTGCCTCTTAAATATAGAAGTCAAGTTGGGAAAACCTGATTTTTCAACTTTCCCAAGGCAAAAGATAGATTATAAGGATTGATTTCTTTTACTTCCAATATAAGGATCTATATCACAGAACCTTATGCCTCTTCTGCCAACTTGGGTATTCACCTTCTCGTGCACCTTCTGTGCATCCTGATATTTCCTTATCAGAAGATCTATATCGAGCAAGTCTTGATGGAGGACTTTTCTTTCTTTTGGGGAAAAGTTTTTAAGAGCAAGGATGTTCATTTTGTCGCTCTCATTGTCTTTGAGCTCTTTGGTCTTGATTTTTAAGGCTAACTCAAGACAAGCAATCTTTTCCTTGAGAGGTTTCATTTCTGTAAGACGTTTATTTTCAAGACTTTTCTTTTCAAGGAATAACTTGTCCCTTTCTTGAGTGAGAAGTTTGGCTTCTCTCTCATAAAAGGCAAGTTTCTTTTTCAAATCTTCACAAGTCTTTTCAAAAGCATGGAATTATTCAGTTAGTTTAAGCAATTTAACTTAAGTGTCATGTGAGTGAGAGTTAGAAGTGGATACCTTACAATCAGCTTCTGAGGAGTTGAGCTCTGCCATTCCACAGAACAGTGCATTTATGTCCCCTTCATTGGATGATTCGTCAGAGATCCAGTTCCCTTGTTCAACCATCAAGGATTTTTAGGCATAGGACTCTGCCTTCTTTTTGTAGAAAGCAGAGTCTCAGACAGGCTGGACTTTGCGGGGTTGAATGCGGCACTCTGCGGCGTAGTGTTCAGGTTTGCCGCACTTGAAGCATCTGGTGTTCTGTGGAGCAGATGCCCATTGCTTTCTCACCTCCTCTTGGGTCATCCTTCTGTGTACCCTTCTGTGAGTACTCGTCCTCTCTCTGCTGATAATACACCATCCTTCTCTCATCGTTTCTCTAGTTAAACACTCTCTGCTGATCAAAGTACTGCTCTCTTCCAGGGTTTCTCTGCTCATACCCCTGTGGTGGTCCATATTGTCTTTGGTCATGATAGGCCATGTCCCTCTGTGTCCCTTAACCTTGGAATCCACCACCTCTACCTTCTCGCTCTTCCGGTCCTCTGTAAAAAGTTGGCTTCTCACTTCCTCTTCATTAGATGCTTCCTTTTCTTCACTCTCAGCAACTAGTACCTTCTTCATCTTCTTCTTCTTCGAGCCTTCCTCTAGAGCCTTTCCCTTCTGAGGCTTCTCCTGAACCTTTATGGCCTTACCAACAAGTGCCAGAGCCTACCCACTTGGGTTTTGTCCTGGACAATGTATTGTTCTTGGGCAACCAGAGTGCCAAAAAGGTCAGTCAGGGTCCATGTATCAAGATCTTGATTTGTTTTCCGGGACATGGACAACTGTAGCCACTCGTCATTAAGGCTTTTTGAGAAATAAGACATTATTCTCCTCAGAAGTTCTGTGAATGCCGAACTTCTTGCATTTGTTGATTAGAGAGTTAAATCTGTCATACGTCCTCTGAAGGGACTCACTCGACAGAGCTTTGAATGCATATTCCTCATTAATGAACTGAGTTCTTCTGTTTTTCTGTGTCTTAGCCCCACCCTCTAACTACTTTTCTAACTCCACCAACAGATCATATACGGACTCACAAGCATCAAGGGACTGAAAAAGGTAATTTGGGATAGCCATTATCAGTAAACGTTTGGCTTTCTTTCCCATTTCATAAACTCCCCAATCTTCAGGTCCCCATTCAATAATAGGCTTTGGTTTTTGGTATTCAGGGATCCCTGGAGTGGTTTCTGTGGCAGATACCCTTGGAGCAGTCATCATGGTTATGTGAGGTGGGTTTCGGACATGAGATACTAGATCTTTGTCCACTCCCTCCAGAAAGTTTATCATACAAATCTTCCATTGAGGATACTCGTCCCTCAATAGAATTGGAGGTTTGGTTTTAGAACCAGCAGTGAAGAAGTTTGTGTTAGCAATTTTAGAAACATGAAGTGTTTTTGATGAAAAATAGCGTACGAAATGTGAACAAGAAAACAAATGATTTGAGCAAGATAAGGACGAAAGTAGGATAATACTTGGAAGAAAAGAGTTCTTGTAGATCTTGCAGCACACACTCAAACGATTTCGGATAAGAAACACTTCTATAACTGTGTCAAAATCAAACTAGTTTATTAATAACCCAGAAACAGGGATTGTTCTTCAGGAATGATGAAAAAAACTGAAATCAGTTCAAGGAAACTACCAAACAGCTAGAAATCATTGCAGAGTATGATCCTTTGATATTGAACATCAAAGTTTGATCTGATACCAATTGTTGGTGCCCAGTTTAGCTCAACAATGATATAAACCAAAAATATACAAAACAGATTAAGATGCGGAAGCGTTTTAGTGCATAAAAAAGGTTTTGTTTGGTAGAATCACACACAAACAAGTAATAAAGATAACTGTAAAACAATAAGATTGATTCACTCAAAGTTCATCTTCATTAACTTGCAAATACACTAAGAACACACAGTAGTGTTTGTAAAAATGCTCTCAACAGATTTCTCTCTACAATTCACGTGTGTATGCAATTGTGTGTTGCGTGTGTGCCGATTACAGGAGGTGCTCCCTACATATACAGATAATGGAGCACACAATAGTACAAAACAAAGGTTGTCATTCCATAAAAGGAATGACACACATAAAGTAATCCATCGTGTGCGTACTATTTGATCTTGAGGATCTTCGTACAGCAGGGGCATGTGAGAGGCACATGGTCTTATTTCTTCAAGAATTGCACAAGTCTTTTTTCTTCCAGAAGTTTCCACCACATAGGCTATGTGAAGGGTCATAGAGGCTCTGCGGTCAGATGATGATCTTCAGGTTAAGTTCTTCTTTTTTAAGTTAGCCGACAGAGGCTCTGATCTTGTGCTTCTATTGAGTCTTGGTGTATGCAGCAGATGTCTTATGTGGTTCCAATACTTAGCCTATTTTTGAATACTTCTAAGAATGACAATTGGACCTAACACTCCAAAAACCTGGAAACCTCTTAGAATTGAAGGTGAACACTTGTTCTTGCACTTGAGGTTGTAATTACAAGCTTCTATGATGAAGGGCACTTTAAAATCCAAGAAAATGGTCCCAAAATGAGCTAGGGTTCGACAACGACGATGGGGGTCGATTTAGGAGAGAAATGGTGAAGTGTGAGAAGTAAGAAATGAGAAAAAGCTGAGAAAATGGGTTTAAAACCCTCTGGTGTAGGCTGGCGACATTGCCAGGCGACTATGACAATGTCATTATCGCATGAAGTGTACCGAGAGTGCCCTTTCAGCTGCGTCTATTCCAGGCGACATTGACACTGTCATAATCGCATGGCATTGTCGCTGGGCCTCGAAATTTGACTTCTCTGAACCGTAACGCTCTCGACACTTATAGGGATCCAAGGAAGTATGTTCCAAAACCTCAAAAGACCTCAGAGTGACTTTTACTTACCTAAAATCCGGGTGTTACATGCCACGTGTGAGAAATTGTCTTTCACTAACTATTCTTTGGAGTTGTTTACACTTCTAACATTTTTATTATTGATCTCGGGAAGTTTCTTTTTCCCAATATGTCTATCGTTGTTATTCGAAAGAACTTTGTTATTGTTGGTCCCAAATAGTAGTAAGTAAACAAGATAAGTATTGTAGAAGGGGGATTGAATACAATACACACAATTTTTCACTTAATTTTAATTCTTATTGATTTGAAATCAAGAATTACACATAGAAAAATTTGATTGTTGCGGAAGAGAACAGATGAATCTGTTCAAACAATCTTACACTTAGATAATGAAGAACAATTGTAAAACACTTAGAAAACAAAAGAACTCCGTAGAGAGAAAATTACCAGTGCACTTAGAGAGCTTGAAGGCTTGTAAAGCTGGTGATCTTGCATGTTGAACCATCCTTCATATTTATAGTGCCTCATGCATTTAATGCAAGGTATACATGTTGAGCAAGGGATGGACACAGGTCTTCAGAATGTACCTTTTGTCTTGAGGTGACTTTGTCTTGAAGTGTTGACCTGCAGAGGATGGTGTAGACCTTTCCTCAAAAGAGTGTAGAAGACAAAGCTTACTTTTTCTGATCTTCAGATGAGGTCCAAGTCAATGCAAGATATCACAAATATTCTTTCTTAAAAAGTACAATGTGTTTATGCCGATGATATTTTCCCACCGAAACTTACCAAAGACAAGTTTGGTGAATAGAGACACAAGTCGGCACATGTGAGAAATCTTCGAGCTCCTCAAGATTGAGAAATCTTCGGGCTTCTGAAGGTGTGAGAAATCTTCGGGCTCATGAGGATTTAAGAAATCTTCGGGCTCTTGAAGATTTGAGAAATCCCGGCCAATGGTTTTGATCAAGTAGGCATGCTTGGCTTTACGCTGAGAAGTCTATCTTCAATCCGCTTTGAGAGATATACTTCTTCTTTGTCTTCTTCGGCTGATCTTTGACTTCAACGAACATTTGTATATAAACCAAGCTGCTAAAAGAACCTCAATATATTCTAAGTATGATGATACAAAATGGAAGATCGGAGGTCATCTTCAAATCTTCAGATGACCCAACAATCTCCCCCTATTTGAGGATGACATCCATACTATAGAATAAAACTAAGAGTATACAAAATAATTTCATTTTGACCCATATTTACTCTTTTTGGGTTCTTTTCACATAGACCATTTTTTTGTTTGGATTTATTTAGTATATCCGACATTTACAATTTAATAAAAGAATTAAGTATATATGTACAAACTAAGTAAAAAGGAAATGCACTTGCATTAAATAAGATAATTAGCAAAATTCCAAGTACATAAAAGATAATTTAAAGCATTAAATCATTTCTTCTTTCTTCTGTTGAGTTCAGCAAGAATGTATTGGCGGAAGAAGGTTGTCCCAGCAATTAGAGGGATGAGAGAAAGGATGGCCTCAAGAAAGGAGGAGTTGGCCTTGCTTATTTCATTATGTATAAAGAAACATAGAGTTCCTTTTGCATTAAGGAAGTAAATTCCTTTGCAAGGTCCGAGCACTACAGGCGATGGAGAGGGAGGCAGAAAGAGGGGAACCGTCAGATTCAAGTTCTTCACGTTTGGCACAATTCCTTTGGCGACAAGGTCTCTGAAGATGTCTTGCCTAGGTGGAGGAGAAGGTTTGGTGTGGTACATTCTAATACAATTCACTTCGGCTAGATCCTATCCAAAAGTAAACGCGAAATAGAACGGATAAATGAAGGGAGGATACTCCAAATTCAGGAGTCAAAAAGTTTTAAAAAACGTTCTTGAACAAGTATGGTCGTCCCCTGTTGGGATGAGCAAAGGACCAGAGAAACTTTCTAGTTATGACTTCTTTTGAAGGTTCCGAGTTATTGCTTCTTCGTCAGGAGTGTGAGTAACTATGAGATCCCTTCGAGCAGCTTTCATCCGATCAAGAAGCTCATTCAAATACTTAGTGGCCTTACCCCTATGACTAGAGAAAGAATAAGAGATAAGGTTAGAGCTTTCGTACCATTCTAAAACCCCAAGGAGATCAAGATCGTAGAACTGATAGATTGAACCGATTTGTCAGTCCTAGAAATCATCAACCGAACATCTGTCTTCGAAAGCTTGGAAGTAACCAAAATAGAATCCACCTTTTGATGAAGAGATTGAAGAAGTTGAGAGTTGATATCCTCTTGTGATTGAGATGATGCCTGAAGATGCCTTACTTCATCATCACGAGCATCAGAGGTTGCTTTAAGGGCAGCAACTGAGATAGTGAGGTGATAATTTGAGTCCTGAAGAGATTCCAACTTTTCCAGAGCGGCCTTGACAAAAGAAGCCATAATGACTTTGAGGGCTCCAAACTGGGAACCAACCATAAGATGCTGACGGTTGGTATCCCGAATATCTTCTAGGAGGTCGTCAGGAAAAGCTGGAGCAGTAGTAGAGGAAGAGGACTCTTGAGTAAGAGTGGCGGAGGCCTGTACACGAGTCGGCTTTGGTAGGTGATGAGGAAAACCCGAGAGGGAGTGTCTGATGGTACAGTATGCCGGATTAGAAGATCATCGAGCGGACTTGCATGCGGGTTGGCAGGCGGACTAGGAGAGGAGCCTTCAGGGTTATCATGTTTATGGTCAGAGAAGCCACTGGGCGACTCTTCTGAGTCACTAGCCGATGGAGAAGATGTCAGGATCGAATTCTCAACAAGAATTAATTCTCAGAAACAATATCAAAGAAGTTTGCGGAATAACACTTTGATATTCAATGAAACAGTAAATCAACACAGAAAATATGAATAACAAACTGTAAGCTTTTATTGAATGCTTTGAAGTTACAAGAATTAATTCTCAGAAACAATATCAAAGAAGTTTGCGGAATAACACTTTGATCTTCAATGAAACAGTTGCTTTGAAGTTACAAGATTACTCACTCAACCTCAATATTGATGAACAGGCTCACCAATACGAATTCTACTTCTCTAGAATTAGGATCTATGCCTTGAGGTTGATTTTCTCTAAAAGAATGAAAAACTAAAGTTATCTAACTATTCTAACCAATACAATATATATACTGAATACAAAAATAATTACAATAAATAAAATATCTTCAGTATATCTTCCATCATTATCTTCAAGCTTCCATGTATATCTCTAAGCTTCCATGTATATCTCTAAGCTTCCATGTATATCTCTAAGCTTCCATGTATATCTCTAAGCTTCCATGTATATCTTCAGATTATCCAGCTGTTATCCTTTCATGCAGATCTCCATCTTATAAGCAGTATTAATCATAAGCAGCATTAATACTCTGAGCAGTATTAACTCTAGCAGTACTAACCATGCTCAGCAGCATTAATCTCTTCAAGCAGTACTAACTTTGAACTAGCAATACTAATCTTGTTGAGCAACATTAACCATCAACTAGCAGCATTAAAGAACAGAAGTACTAACTAGAAGTATTAACTGTTTTCTTCTAGCAGCATTAACTAGAAGTATTAACTGTTTTCTTCTAGCAACATTAACCACAGAAGTAGTAACCATGATGAATATTAACTTCAGAAGTAGTAACCATGATGAACTAGAAGTAGTAACCATGTTGAACTAGAAGTAGTAACCATCCTTGGCATATTTCAGACCCAACAATCTCCCCCTAACTTAACTTTTCAAAACTGAGAAGTTAAGTTCTTCAGCATAGGGTCTTTATGATAATTTCAAAACTTTCTGCAATTACTAGTTCTTCTTGATTCAGTTTCTGCTGTTATCTTCTTTTCTGTTTCTGTTGTTATCTTCTTTCCTGTTTCTGCTGTAGTTAATGCTTTGTTTCAGCTTCTTCACTTATCTCCCCCTCAAAATAAGATTTCATATCAACTTGATTCTCCTTCTCATGTCTTCTCAAGTTCAGTTGTTTAAGTCTCCCCCTTTTTGAAATAATCATGATCTGTGCTCCTTTTCATCTCTTTTATCTCCATAATTTGATTGTGAACTTTCAGACTAATTGTACCAAGTGTATCCATCAATTCTTTGTAGTTAAACTGTCCTCACCTCCTTTAGGTGTGTTTACCACCCTTGAAGGATCCTTGGATCTTTTAGTAGAGATCTTCTGCCTAGCAAAAGAACCTTCTACTCCCTTGGTTTCTTGGCACCTGGGACCTTTAGATAATTACTCATCTAAAGTTGCCATGGGGAAGGTCTTAGATATGTTCACACTGTCCTGTCATGCACTTTGTGCAAAGTCAGTAGTGTGAGCCTTACAACCCATATGCTCTTGCATCTCCTTATTGAGCACCTTCTTGAGGTTGGGAGACACCTCTATGGTTTCCCTTTGGATATTCTCTGATGAAAAATGCTCCATCAGAGGGCTTGTAGGTTTTGAGGTTGAGGATCCAAGAAGGGAAGGAACCTTCTGTATCTTTTCCTTATATAGTATGGTAATTGGGAATGTTGGTTTGACAAAAGAAATCTGAAGATTTATGCTTTGTAGTGGAAGGTATGGATAGGTCATCAGTGGGTTGGTCTAATGAGGGCTTTGACCCTGATGCCTTACCTTCTTGATTGTGGGACACCACCATCATTGTTGAGAACAATGGGGTGTCAACTCCTTCAGAGTCCCTAGCAGATCTTCTCATGTTTGAGAAAACCTTGCCTTTAGGGGGTTTAGGTACATATACCTCATCAAAGTGAGGTATGTCCGTCAATTCATTATTAAGTACTTCTTGTACAAACCTTGGATACAGATAAAAACTTTTTGATTGATATCCAGGTTTGACATTAAATCATTGAAGATCATTTTTAGGTATAGAAAACTTACATTAGCAGTAGTAACACTTATCAGCAGCATTAACACAGACTGGCAGTAGTAACACATACCAGCAGCATTAACACAGACTGACAGTATTCACTGAACTAGAAGTACTAACTACCTTTCAGTATTAGCAACCTTTTTCACTTTTCTTACCTTCTGCTGGATCAAAAGTAACATGTCCTCCATCAAATCTTTTAAAGAATTTGAAGGCAATCCATGTTCCTTGTTATGTGCCAAGAGCAACCATTATCTTCATTCCAAATGCTCTTCCTCTTGAGCTTTTGATTGCCCTGCACACTTGATAAATCAGTTAGTCTTTGATGGAACCCAAGCCAAAGTGGTCTTGGGTTGACCTTTCTCATTAATATAATCTGTCAGTTTGGTCTGAATGAGTTGTTTAGGAATCTCATGACTGGAGTACTTTGTCAAGATTATAGGCTTGGCTGTATTACTACTAGAAGCAGCACTATCCTTGTTAGCAGTACTAACTTGGTTAGCAGTACTAATCAAGTAAGCAGCACTATTCTTGTAAGCAATACTATCTGGGATAGCAGTACTAACAGGTTTCTTTGCAATTGGAACCCAAACTTGAGCAAAGTTGTTTGCTTTCTTTGTCTTTAAGTTACTCCTTTGTTTATTTGAAGTATTTTTCTTAGTTTTAGCAAACTTGTTTTGAACATGAGACTTTTTAGGTGCTCTGTTCTCAGCCATTTGATTCCTTCCTTGCTTCCTATAACCAAAGGAGTTTTGAGTTTGTCTTTGAAAATTTACTCTTTGGTTTATAGGATTGAAATAACAGTATTTGGCAAGATGATTCAATTTGCCACAGATAAAACAAGGTTTTGGTCTATTGATTTTACTCAAATCAACCCCTTGTTTTTGTGCCCACTGATTATTCCAGTTTCTCTGATTTCCCCTTGGTTTATCATGTTTTTGGGGCTCAGATTTATTGCAAGAACACTGTTTACAAGGGACGGGATTCACAACTGTGGTTTGCTTATAATGGACCTTCTCAGACTTTCCCTCAGTCTTTTCTATGTCCTTAGACTTGATCCAAGCCTTTCCACATCCCTCATTGGTGATAATGTTATTTTCTAGAGGAATCTCACCACTCACAGTGTTCTCATTACTCTTTTCACTAGAGTTCTCTTCTTCAGAGTCTGTTTCAACCACCACTTTGTCTAAAGGATCTACCTTAGTGGCTCCAACAGGCAATTCCTTCCTATCCTTGGTCTCTAGTAAGTTTGATATAGGAGGAATGTAATTGTTGTTGTATGGTGGTGGTGTGGTGTTATAGCCTATTCCTCTTCTAAGTTTGTCATGGATTTGAGTTTGGAGCAAAGAGTCCATTGCTTTAGAAGCATTGGAAAATTTCTCAATATCCAGCTTGGCTTTCTCAAACTCACTCTTTATCTTCTCATTCTCCTCTTTAGACTTTTTCAGCTGAAGTTCTAGGTCATTCTTCTCCCACTTCCAGTAATTTGTATCATAAGAATGTTGAAGTTCATTGGCTTGGAAAACTTTGATCTGTTCCTCAAAACTCTCAACAATTCTTATATAGTCTTTTATATCTCTCTCTAATCTTTTAAGGTCATCACTCATTGTCTGGTTGTGATCCCTGTACCTTTTAACAGTTTCCATACAAGTTTTAGAGCAAAGATTAGACATTACCTCTGTGGGGATACTAGACACCTCTGCCATTAGAGCTTGATTCTGAATAGCCTCTTCAGCTTGATCACTCCAATCAAACCCCATACCTTGTTGAGATACAAGGGCTTGTGCAGAGTTTCTGTTGAAGCTTCCAGATTGAGCTTGTTGGTGGTTGTTATTCTGAGACATTCCACTTCTGCATTCTCTAGCAAAGTGTCCCTTTTGATGGCATTTGTAACATTCTACCTTGGACTTGTCAAATCCTGCTCCATCTTCTCTTCTTTGGGAAAAGTTGTTCCTCCCAGTTCTTTTGATGAACTTTTTAACTCTCATGGAGAGCATGGCCATCTGCCATTTAATATCCATCTCTTCAAGATCATCTGGATTGAGTTGTTCCAAGTCATCATTAATGAGAGAAGAGTTTCCATGACTTGCCAGAAAGGCCTCAAACACAGTTTCAGTGCCTTTCTCTTGGTTTGTTCCATTGGCAGGACTAACTGATTCAAGGTTGGAAGTAGAATCAGTTGATGCTGAAAGGAGTGCAGCATTGTGAACATACCCAGAAGGCCTCTTTTTAGCCTCTATCTCAGATTCAAAAACTCTTAGATCATTATAAAGATCATCAAGTTCCTTTTCTTCCAGTTGATCATTCTGTCTGAAAGACACAGTATACATGGTCCATTCATCACTCAATGACCTTAGAAACTTTCTGTTCAGATCATCTTGATCAATTTGTACTCCCACTGTAGCTAGTTCACCAATAAGTTTGTTGAACCTGTCAAAAGTTTGAGTCATGGACTCATTCTTGGTTGACATAAAGTTCTCATATTGTTGTTTCAGAATGGCTTTCTGATTTCTCTTGGTACTTTTGGTACCAGAGAATCTCTTCTCCAGAGCATTCCAGAGCATCTCTGCATCAGTGCAGTTACAGAACTAATGTTGATATTCATTGGGAATAGCCAAGAGCAAGGTGCTCAAGGCTTTCATCTCTGTCTGTCTGATCTTTCTTTCTGCATCAGTTTTTGGTGGAGTTCTCTTTCCATCTGCACCAATCTTTCCTGCTTCAGAAGGACCATTCTCTATGATGTCCCACATAGAATAGTCAGTGAGGAGTATGTACTGCTTGATTCTGATCTTCCACATATCAAATTCATTGGGTCTAAGCATTGGAACCTTTGAGACCAAAGTACTGCTTGATTCTGCAAGATTTTCCATGATGAATAGTTGTTTCTGAGAAATCAGGCTTTGATACCACTTGTCAGGATCGAATTCTCAACAAGAATTAATTCTCAGAAACAATATCAAAGAAGTTTGCGGAATAACACTTTGATATTCAATGAAACAGTAAATCAACACAGAAAATATGAATAACAAACTGTAAGCTTTTATTGAATGCTTTGAAGTTACAAGATTACTCACTCAACCTCAATATTGATGAACAGGCTCACCAATACGAATTCTACTTCTCTAGAATTAGGATCTATGCCTTGAGGTTGATTTTCTCTAAAAGAATGAAAAACTAAAGTTATCTAACTATTCTAACCAATACAATATATATACTGAATACAAAAATAATTACAATAAATAAAATATCTTCAGTATATCTTCCATCATTATCTTCAAGCTTCCATGTATATCTCTAAGCTTCCATGTATATCTTCAGATTATCCAGCTGTTATCCTTTCATGCAGATCTCCATCTTATAAGCAGTATTAATCATAAGCAGCATTAATACTCTGAGCAGTATTAACTCTAGCAGTACTAACCATGCTCAGCAGCATTAATCTCTTCAAGCAGTACTAACTTTGAACTAGCAGTACTAATCTTGTTGAGCAACATTAACCATCAACTAGCAGCATTAAAGAACAGAAGTACTAACTAGAAGTATTAACTGTTTTCTTCTAGCAGCATTAACTAGAAGTATTAACTAGAAGTATTAACTGTTTTCTTCTAGCAGCATTAACTAGAAGTATTAACTGTTTTCTTCTAGCAACATTAACCACAGAAGTAGTAACCATGATGAATATTAACTTCAGAAGTAGTAACCATGATGAACTAGAAGTAGTAACCATGTTGAACTAGAAGTAGTAACCATCCTTGGCATATTTCAAACCCAACAATCTCCCCCTAACTTAACTTTTCAAAACTGAGAAGTTAAGTTCTTCAGCATAGGGTCTTTATGATAATTTCAAAACTTTCTGCAATTACTAGTTCTTCTTGATTCAGTTTCTGCTGTTATCTTCTTTTCTGTTTCTGTTGTTATCTTCTTTCCTGTTTCTGCTGTAGTTAATGCTTTGTTTCAGCTTCTTCACTTATCTCCCCCTCAAAATAAGATTTCATATCAACTTGATTCTCCTTCTCATGTCTTCTCAAGTTCAGTTGTTTAAGTCTCCCCCTTTTTGAAATAATCATGATCTGTGCTCCTTTTCATCTCTTTTATCTCCATAATTTGATTGTGAACTTTCAGACTAATTGTACCAAGTGTATCCATCAATTCTTTGTAGTTAAACTGTCCTCACCTCTTTTAGGTGTGTTTACCACCCTTGAAGGATCCTTGGATCTTTTAGTAGAGATCTTCTGCCTAGCAAAAGAACCTTCTACTCCCTTGGTTTCTTGGCACCTGGGACCTTTAGATAATTACTCATCTAAAGTTGCCATGGGGAAGGTCTTAGATATGTTCACACTGTCCTGTCATGCACTTTGTGCAAAGTCAGTAGTGTGAGCCTTACAACCCATATGCTCTTGCATCTCCTTATTGAGCACCTTCTTGAGGTTGGGAGACACCTCTATGGTTTCCCTTTGGATATTCTCTGATGAAAAATGCTCCATCAGAGGGCTTGTAGGTTTTGAGGTTGAGGATCCAAGAAGGGAAGGAACCTTCTGTATCTTTTCCTTATATAGTATGGTAATTGGGAATGTTGGTTTGACAAAAGAAATCTGAAGATTTATGCTTTGTAGTGGAAGGTATGGATAGGTCATCAGTGGGTTGGTCTAATGAGGGCTTTGACCCTGATGCCTTACCTTCTTGATTGTGGGACACCACCATCATTGTTGAGAACAATGGGGTGTCAACTCCTTCAGAGTCCCTAGCAGATCTTCTCATGTTTGAGAAAACCTTGCCTTTAGGGGGTTTAGGTACATATACCTCATCAAAGTGAGGTATGTCCGTCAATTCATTATTAAGTACTTCTTGTACAAACCTTGGATACAGATAAAAACTTTTTGATTGATATCCAGGTTTGACATTAAATCATTGAAGATCATTTTTAGGTATAGAAAACTTACATTAGCAGTAGTAACACTTATCAGCAGCATTAACACAGACTGGCAGTAGTAACACATACCAGCAGCATTAACACAGACTGACAGTATTCACTGAACTAGAAGTACTAACTACCTTTCAGTATTAGCAACCTTTTTCACTTTTCTTACCTTCTGCTGGATCAAAAGTAACATGTCCTCCATCAAATCTTTTAAAGAATTTGAAGGCAATCCATGTTCCTTGTTATGTGCCAAGAGCAACCATTATCTTCATTCCAAATGCTCTTCCTCTTGAGCTTTTGATTGCCCTGCACACTTGATAAATCAGTTAGTCTTTGATGGAACCCAAGCCAAAGTGGTCTTGGGTTGACCTTTCTCATTAATATAATCTGTCAGTTTGGTCTGAATGAGTTGTTTAGGAATCTCATGACTGGAGTACTTTGTCAAGATTATAGGCTTGGCTGTATTACTACTAGAAGCAGCACTATCCTTGTTAGCAGTACTAACTTGGTTAGCAGTACTAATCAAGTAAGCAGCACTATTCTTGTAAGCAATACTATCTGGGATAGCAGTACTAACAGGTTTCTTTGCAATTGGAACCCAAACTTGAGCAAAGTTGTTTGCTTTCTTTGTCTTTAAGTTACTCCTTTGTTTATTTGAAGTATTTTTCTTAGTTTTAGCAAACTTGTTTTGAACATGAGACTTTTTAGGTGCTCTGTTCTCAGCCATTTGATTCCTTCCTTGCTTCCTATAACCAAAGGAGTTTTGAGTTTGTCTTTGAAAATTTACTCTTTGGTTTATAGGATTGAAATAACAGTATTTGGCAAGATGATTCAATTTGCCACAGATAAAACAAGGTTTTGGTCTATTGATTTTACTCAAATCAACCCCTTGTTTTTGTGCCCACTGATTATTCCAGTTTCTCTGATTTCCCCTTGGTTTATCATGTTTTTGGGGCTCAGATTTATTGCAAGAACACTGTTTACAAGGGACGGGATTCACAACTGTGGTTTGCTTATAATGGACCTTCTCAGACTTTCCCTCAGTCTTTTCTATGTCCTTAGACTTGATCCAAGCCTTTCCACATCCCTCATTGGTGATAATGTTATTTTCTAGAGGAATCTCACCACTCACAGTGTTCTCATTACTCTTTTCACTAGAGTTCTCTTCTTCAGAGTCTGTTTCAACCACCACTTTGTCTAAAGGATCTACCTTAGTGGCTCCAACAGGCAATTCCTTCCTATCCTTGGTCTCTAGTAAGTTTGATATAGGAGGAATGTAATTGTTGTTGTATGGTGGTGGTGTGGTGTTATAGCCTATTCCTCTTCTAAGTTTGTCATGGATTTGAGTTTGGAGCAAAGAGTCCATTGCTTTAGAAGCATTGGAAAATTTCTCAATATCCAGCTTGGCTTTCTCAAACTCACTCTTTATCTTCTCATTCTCCTCTTTAGACTTTTTCAGCTGAAGTTCTAGGTCATTCTTCTCCCACTTCCAGTAATTTGTATCATAAGAATGTTGAAGTTCATTGGCTTGGAAAACTTTGATCTGTTCCTCAAAACTCTCAACAATTCTTATATAGTCTTTTATATCTCTCTCTAATCTTTTAAGGTCATCACTCATTGTCTGGTTGTGATCCCTGTACCTTTTAACAGTTTCCATACAAGTTTTAGAGCAAAGATTAGACATTACCTCTGTGGGGATACTAGACACCTCTGCCATTAGAGCTTGATTCTGAATAGCCTCTTCAGCTTGATCACTCCAATCAAACCCCATACCTTGTTGAGATACAAGGGCTTGTGCAGAGTTTCTGTTGAAGCTTCCAGATTGAGCTTGTTGGTGGTTGTTATTCTGAGACATTCCACTTCTGCATTCTCTAGCAAAGTGTCCCTTTTTATGGCATTTGTAACATTCTACCTTGGACTTGTCAAATCCTGCTCCATCTTCTCTTCTTTGGGAAAAGTTGTTCCTCCCAGTTCTTTTGATGAACTTTTTAACTCTCATGGAGAGCATGGCCATCTGCCATTTAATATCCATCTCTTCAAGATCATCTGGATTGAGTTGTTCCAAGTCATCATTAATGAGAGAAGAGTTTCCATGACTTGCCAGAAAGGCCTCAAACACAGTTTCAGTGCCTTTCTCTTGGTTTGTTCCATTGGCAGGACTAACTGATTCAAGGTTGGAAGTAGAATCAGTTGATGCTGAAAGGAGTGCAGCATTGTGAACATACCCAGAAGGCCTCTTTTTAGCCTCTATCTCAGATTCAAAAACTCTTAGATCATTATAAAGATCATCAAGTTCCT
Organism: Arctium minus; assembly: GCA_954870635.1. NCBI lineage: Eukaryota > Viridiplantae > Streptophyta > Magnoliopsida > Asterales > Asteraceae > Arctium > Arctium minus. The sequence continues at coordinate 94,546,786 of OX941082.1, read as the reverse complement.
TTTCTTCCAGTTGATCATTCTGTCTGAAAGACACAGTATACATGGTCCATTCATCACTCAAGGACCTTAGAAACTTTCTGTTCAGATCATCTTGATCAATTTGTACTCCCACTGTAGCTAGTTCACCAATAAGTTTGTTGAACCTGTCAAAAGTTTGAGTCATGGACTCATTCTTGGTTGACATAAAGTTCTCATATTGTTGTTTCAGAATGGCTTTCTGATTTCTCTTGGTACTTTTGGTACCAGAGAATCTCTTCTCCAGAGCATTCCAGAGCATCTCTGCATCAGTGCAGTTACAGAACTAATGTTGATATTCATTGGGAATAGCCAAGAGCAAGGTGCTCAAGGCTTTCATCTCTGACTGTCTGATCTTTCTTTCTGCATCAGTTTTTGGTGGAGTTCTCTTTCCATCTGCACCAATCTTTCCTGCTTCAGAAGGACCATTCTCTATGATGTCCCACATAGAATAGTCAGTGAGGAGTATGTACTGCTTGATTCTGATCTTCCACATATCAAATTCATTGGGTCTAAGCATTGGAACCTTTGAGACCAAAGTACTGCTTGATTCTGCAAGATTTTCCATGATGAATAGTTGTTTCTGAGAAATCAGGCTTTGATACCACTTGTCAGGATCGAATTCTCAACAAGAATTAATTCTCAGAAACAATATCAAAGAAGTTTGCGGAATAACACTTTGATATTCAATGAAACAGTAAATCAACACAGAAAATATGAATAACAAACTGTAAGCTTTTATTGAATGCTTTGAAGTTACAAGATTACTCACTCAACCTCAATATTGATGAACAGGCTCACCAATACGAATTCTACTTCTCTAGAATTAGGATCTATGCCTTGAGGTTGATTTTCTCTAAAAGAATGAAAAACTAAAGTTATCTAACTATTCTAACCAATACAATATATATACTGAATACAAAAATAATTACAATAAATAAAATATCTTCAGTATATCTTCCATCATTATCTTCAAGCTTCCATGTATATCTCTAAGCTTCCATGTATATCTTCAGATTATCCAGCTGTTATCCTTTCATGCAGATCTCCATCTTATAAGCAGTATTAATCATAAGCAGCATTAATACTCTGAGCAGTATTAACTCTAGCAGTACTAACCATGCTCAGCAGCATTAATCTCTTCAAGCAGTACTAACTTTGAACTAGCAGTACTAATCTTGTTGAGCAACATTAACCATCAACTAGCAGCATTAAAGAACAGAAGTACTAACTAGAAGTATTAACTGTTTTCTTCTAGCAGCATTAACTAGAAGTATTAACTAGAAGTATTAACTAGAAGTATTAACTGTTTTCTTCTAGCAGCATTAACTAGAAGTATTAACTGTTTTCTTCTAGCAACATTAACCACAGAAGTAGTAACCATGATGAATATTAACTTCAGAAGTAGTAACCATGATGAACTAGAAGTAGTAACCATGTTGAACTAGAAGTAGTAACCATCCTTGGCATATTTCAGACCCAACAGAAGAGGAGCTCCTGGCCTAATGTGGAGGAGAACATCTGGGAGAGCCATGTGCTAAAAGTTCCATAAACTATGAAAATCCCTCAGGATCGGGTATGGTCGTTCCTTCACTGGAATGTACAAACCCATCGCCCATGAAATGGTCGGGTGTCAGACCGTGTTGTGAGAAGACAACATCTTGGACCGGGGAGAAGTCGAATTCATCCTCATCCATCAAGGAGAAGGTGGATGAGGGAATATGTGGGGTCCTCAAATTTTCAATTGTATCCTTTTGTGAAGATACAAAGGAGGTGGCAGTGGGTTTTGCGGATTCCTCGGGCCCAAATGGGAGAATTTCAACACCTTCCGATTGTGGAGAATCGGTAGGTGGAGTAAGAGGCTTGGCCCTAGAAACCTTCCTCATCCTTTTGGGAGAAGAGGGAGGGGAAGAGGTGGAGTGTCTCCGCTTTGAGGAGTGGTGAGTGGCCTGGGCAACCACCGAAGGTTCTTTCGATGGTAGAGTCATTTTGGCAAGTGCGGCGGGGCTGGTAGCTTTTGATGATTTTTTCTTGCTTACCGGCTTCACTAGGGAGGGGATAGAAGGGGACACTACAGAGGAGGGACCTTTGGACACCGGAGTGTCCTTAACATCACCCCATTGTAGATTGGGAGAGTTGATGAAAGAGTTCATACCTGGGAGTAGTGGGCGGTTGGTCTCCAATGGTCCCCGGAGGGGTTTGGCCACAACTGGTGCGTGGTAATCATATATGATCCGATGAGAAGCCTCGATCTCGGCATCGAGGAGATTGTTAAGGATGATCCAGATGAACCGTTGGTAAGCAACATGCGGTCACTTAGGAGGGGTGATCACAGTTATCAATTCTTGAAAGAAATACTGGGCATAGTCTATTTTACGTTTGAAAATAAGAGCATGTGCCAGTTGGGTAATGTAGGAAGGACATTGATCATGCCCAGCGGTTTTCCTACTGAGGCAAAAAAGAACATGAGAGAAAAAGAAGTTCCAAATACCTCCCATATTTTTGCGAATAAGTGTGCCTCGACCCTGGTCATTGTCGCCATGAATGTAGTTTAAGGCCTCAACAACCTCATCATGCTCGTTGAAGAGCCCGTCTAATGTCATCGACACCGAATGTGATATCCGGTGAGGTCGGGTCCGAGAGGATAGAAGCTGAGACTTTCTTGGTTTTTTTTATCATAAGCACATGTTAGCCAAAAGTTATCGATGAGCATTTTGCTCATTTTTGGCGGGTTCCTTGTAAAAGCATATTGAAGAGGGGATTTTTGAAGAAAGTAAGAGATAGGAGTGAACTCCTTATAGTTTGGGTCATTCTCCAAGCGTGCGACATGGTTGCATGGGTTGAAGATGAGATCCTCAAAAAAAGTGGGAGAAGCAGGCATATTTTTCTTGAGAGTGGTGGAGAAAATCATGGATTGAGAGAAAAGGTTGAAGGTGGATAAATGAGATTGTGATGGTGAAGAAGATGAAGGAAGTTGGTATTTATGGAGGGAAGGAGGAAATTTGAAAAAGGAAAGGATTTGAAAGTAATAGGTAATTATGGGAGAGATGGTAGGGATTGGAAAAAGGAAAAGATTTGATGGGATAGATTAGGAAAGATCTTGGGAAGGGAAAATATTTTAAAAAAATGGAAAGGATGTATGTTTAGAAAAGGACAAAAAAAAGGGGGGATGGGGGGGATCGCCGAAAAAAATGAAGGCGGGGGGGGGGGGTTCGGTTTGGAGAAAGTGGTGGTGGTAGTAGGGGGGAAAAGTCTACCGAAAAGAAATGAGGGTGGGTGTTAGAACATATTTTATGTTCTATTTAGAAGTTTTATAAAGTAATCAACATATATATGTATTGGGCCTTGTAATGGGTTTGGGCTTACAATGTATACAAGGGATATGGGGTATAAATAGGAATCATATAATAGATTTTAGGTTAACTTTTCATTTTGTGTAATTCTTAATCAGCCACCATGTAGACATACGGCTAGAGTTTTCTCTCTAGTGTAGTTTACATTTCGTTTGAATAAATCTACAGATTTCTATCCCTAATCTCCTTGTTATCTTCTCAATAAATACCAATCATGATCTCAATGGACCTATCAAGTGGTATCAGAGCTAAACAGAAACATATTTTTCTGCACGATCGAGATCTGTTTGGTTTTTGATAGAACAGTCTGATGAATTTTGATTTATGTGATTTGTAGTGAAATTGATTGTTCTTTGTTGTTTAATTGATTCAGTTGTTATAGTATATCATTATTGAGTCAAGTGCTTGTATCAATTTCATCTCAGAAAATCGAATCTATCGATTTTGAGTTTATTTGTTCGAAAATTTTATTCACTATGGTTGTAATCGATTGGAGCTTAGAGTCAGATTTGGGCTAGATAATCAACTACAAATATGTTGTAAAGTTATTTTCGAACCTGTATTCAAAAGCTTAACTCAAGAATCGAAGTTTTGAAGATTTTGTTGAAGATTTTGTTGAAGTTTTTGTGAAAATCGTTCCAGATCTACAAATTTTCGCAAGATTTGATGAAGAACTCGCAGAAGTTGAAGGTTTCACAGAAAGAAGAGTTTTTGTTGAAGTATTTGCAAATAACATTCGCCACAACAAAATTACAAGTGTGGATTTCGCAAGTAGCTCTATGCGAAAGTCAAAGAATTCGCAAGCTACTATGCATCTGTTGTGTGCGAATTCTAAGGATTCGCAGGCCACTTGGTTCAAAATGTCAAAGATTTCGCAGGTTATATGTATGCGAAAAGTGGCTTCCAAAATTGAAAATTGTTCTAAGTATAGGTTTCGCAGGAGAGAGTATTTCGAAAGTGAAGGATTCACAGATATATGTCTTGCGAATTCTAAAGGATTCGTAGATATATGTCTTGCGAAATACGAGGATTCGCTTATATAAGGCTTGCGAAAGTTGGGAATTTGCAATGCAAGCCTCTGCGAATTGTGGTTCAGGCTTATGCCATCTTACGAATTATGCTCAAATTGCTACAGTGATCTGCGAATTTTGATGATTTTTTTGAGAATTCTGACTGTTCTGAACCCTATTTCATACAAGTTTTCCCTGTTCCTGAGCTTTATACGCGTAATGCATATGTGACATCACTTCTATCATATGTTGGTCACATATCATTAGCAACTGATCTATTCTTACACGAGTGCTCATGCCTGTCAAGATTTTCATATTCTAGATTTGATGATTTGGTCTCTGCTTGGATTGAGTTAGTTGCCTGAGCATCTGCAATCATCAGTCTGGAAAGCTTCTTTTGTGGTTAGACCGTTGAGAGCACTTTATCATTCTTCTGACTTGATCACTCAGTAGTGTGAGCGACTGCAATCATTGTTCTGCTATTTGAGTTGTAATTCAGAATCCTGAGTGCCTATAATCATCCAGCTGATTCGTGAAGAAAGGAGTTATGGATTTGATTATTCAGTATTCTGGAAAGAATTCAGTATGAGTATCTTCTATCAGTTGTTGAACAATTGTTTGCCTTCTAACCCTTGCCTTGTAGTGTTGCTACCGGATGCTACCGCCCGTATGCTTATCAGATGAAGTTCTTAAGCTGAATTCTAATTTCAACTCATGGTTCAAAGATAGATCAGATATTATACACTGAATATGCACTTTGGATGTCACTCCATAATCCACACATATCATTCTTGTGGGCGTTAAGGAATGTGTTGGGTTTACTAAAGTTAAAAGTTGTCTTGATGTGCACTCAGTCGAGGTTATGGTCTATATCAGGTCTGATATTTCAGTTGATACATCAAGGATAAGAGCTACTTTCTAGGGGGAGCAAGAGGAGCTTTGAAGTTTATGCAACACTAAGTTTTATAAAGAAATCAAGGGGGAGAAGAGCTGAAGCTGGAGCTGATCAGAGAATGATTACTTTAAAAAACTTAGGGGGAGAATGTTAGAACATATTTTATGTTCTATTTAGAAGTTTTATAAAGTAATCAACATATATATATGTATTGGGCCTTGTAATGGGTTTGGGCTTACAATGTATACATGGGATATGGGGTATAAATAGGAATCATGTAATAGATTTTAGGTTAACTTTTCATTTTGTGTAATTCTCAATCAGCCACCATGTAGACATACGACTAGAGTTTTCTCTCTAGTATAGTTTACATTTCGTTTGAATAAATCTACAGATTTATATCCCTAATCTCCTTGTTATCTTCTCAATCAATACCAATCATGATCTCAATGGACCTATCAGTGGGTGTAGGGATCAGCTGAAATGTTTTTTTTTAGGGGGGGATGAGGCCTAAGAAAAAAAATATAGAGTGGGGCTGTTAGGTTTCGGCTTGGTAGATATAAGGGGGTTGTTGTTCGGCGGTGTGGTGGTGTGGGATGGGAGTTTTGGTTGTGTGAGGGCCGAAGTGGGGAAGAGGGATTCAGCTTGGTGGGTGAGTCGAAGGTAATAGAGAGAGCGGGGAGAGAGGTTGAAGCCGAAGGTTGGGGAGGGAAGGGCCGAAGATGGTGTGGTGTGGTCGGTGGCTTGAAGGCCGAAGGGTGGAAGGGAGGGCCGAAGGTTTGGCATGGTGAGGGGCCGAAGGTTAGGGTCTTCGGTGGAAGGTACAAGTATGGAGGGGGAGTCGAAAGAGAAAGGATAGGAGGTAGGGGTGTGGTGCCTCCGAAGAAGGAGAGGAAGGAGAGGTTTGTTCGGCCGGGTGAGGGAGCCAAAGAAGAAAGGGTGCCGAAGGGGTGGGTCTTCGGTGGGATGTTGGAGCCGAAAGGAGGGTGTTCGGCTAGGGGAAGGGGCCGAAAGTGGAGTGGTCGGCAGGCTTGGGGCCGAAGCTGAAAGTAGGGAGGGGAGGTGGGGTATTTTCGGTGGCTAGTTAGGGAGGAGACCGAAAGTGAGAGACAGAGGAGCCGAGAGTGAAACGGAGGGTGTTGTGGGTTTAAAAAAAGCAAAGGGGAGGGAGATAGATATTGAAAAAAATTTGGAAAGGAGGGTTGATGATGTCGATTTGATGATGTCATCAGGGTGATGTCATAAAAAAATTATTATTATTTTTCTTGAATTTTCTTTCTTTTTCTTTTATCTCATTTTTTTGTTTTTATTTTTCTTTTCTCACTCTCCCTTTTTTGTTTCTTTTCTCTCTCTTGTTTTTGATTTTTCTTTCTTTTCTCTCATTTTTTTGTTTTTATTTTTATTTTCTCTCTTTTTTTAAAGAAATTAAAAATCAGTATTTAACATACCGAGTTCTCCAATTAGAAATTTGAACCGAGCTTCATCAAGCAGCTTGGTGAAGAGATCTGCAAGTTGAAGATCGGTAGGGATGAAATATAACTTGATATCACCTTTGGAGATGAGATCCCGAATGAAGTGATACCAGATGTCGATGTGCTTGGAACGAGTGTGCAGCACCGGATTGTTTGCGATGGCAATTGCACTTGAGTTGTCACACAGAATCGGAATGTTGGATTACAGCTGATTGTAGTCTCTAAGTTGATTCTTCATCCAAAGAATTTGAGCACATCAACTTCCAGCAGCTACATACTCAGCTTCAGTAGCAGAGGTAGAAACTGAGTTTTGCTTCTTGCAAGACCAGCTAAAACAAGTTTGCCACCAAGGAGTTGGCAGCTGCCAGTAGTGATTTTCTTATCAACTTTTGATCCTGCAAAATCAGAATCTAAATACCCCATTAGATCAAAACTTGAGTCTTTGGGATACCAAAGACCCAGATTCATGGTACCTTTCAGATACCGAAAAATGCATTTAACTGTAGCCAAATGAGATTCTTTCGGATTGGCTTGATAACGCGCACATAGACAAGTAGAAAACATAATGTCTGGTCTACTAGCAGTAAGATAGAGAAGAGACCCGATCATTCCTCGGTAGCTGGTGATATCCACAGATACACCATCCGGATCAGCATGGAGTTTCAAAGGTGGTGCCATGGGAGCTTTCATGGGAGAGGATTTTCAAAATTGAACTTTTTCATAAGGTCACGTATGTATTTACTTTGATTTATGAAAATGCCTTCTGAGGTTTGTTTAACTTGAAGTCCTAAGAAAAAGGTGAGTTCTCCCATCATACTCATCTCATATTGGCTTTTCATGAGAGAGGCAAACTCATCACACAGTGACTCATCAGTGGCACCAAAAATGATATCATCCACATAGATTTGAACAAGAATAAGATTACCTAAGGTTTTCTTGATGAAGAGAGTGTTGTCAATTTTACCTCCTGAATAATTGTTCTTCAGAAGGAAATCAGCAAGAGTGCCATACCAGGCACGAGAAGCCTGCTTTAGACCATAGAGATATTTTTCCAATCTGTACACATAGTCAGGATGGACTGGATCTTCAAAGCCGAGAGGCTGTTTCACATAGACTTCTTCAGCTAGCTCCCTATTCAGAAAGGTACTCTTGATACCCATCTGAAAGACTCTGAAGTTCTTGTAGGCGGCATGAGCAAGGAAGATTTTGACGACTTCAAGTCTTGCAACTGGAGCAAATATTTCATCATAGTCAATCCCTTCCTCTTACCTATAGCCTTGAGCTACCAGTCTATCTTTGTTTCTGATCATCGTGCCTTCTTCGTCCATTTTGTTCTGAAAGACCCACTTGGTTCCAATGATGGTTTTTCTAGAAGGACGAGGAACCAATCTACAGACTTTGTTCCTTTCAAACTGAGAAAGTTCTTGCATGGTAGTGATCCAACATAGATCAGCTAGAGCTTCGTCGACTTTCTTTGGTTCAATAAGGGAAAGGAAGTTCACATAGAGACAAATGTTTCCAATACCTCTTTTGTTTTGAACACCAGCTTGTTGATCACCAATGATTTGATCAATGGGGTGATCCTTTGTCCACTTTAAGGCAGGAGACAAAGGAGGAGGGTAGGAAACTTACAGAGGAGAGTTGGAATGGAAATTTTCAGGAGAGATAGGTGAAGAAGGTATGTCTGGTTCAGAGACAGGGATGATTTGAAGTGAATTTTGAGGTTAGGTAGGTTGAGGATCATCCTCTTGATAAGAGGAGGGTTTGTTAGATGTAGAGGGATCATTTTTTTGGTAGAGATAAGTGAGAATTGTATAAGGAATATTTGGTGATGTTGGTAGAGGACCATCACCAACGCAGGAGGATATCCATCGATTCAATTCATCATCATCACAAGGGAGTGATGATGTCTTGAGGTCATCAAACTTGACATGGATGGATTCATCAATTCACTTCCTTCTAAGGTTGTAGACTCTGAAAGCTTTGGAGGTGAGAGAATATCCCACAAAGATACCTTCATCAGTTTTGGGATCAGATTTTCCCAAACTTTCTCTGTCGTTGAGAATGTAGCAGACACACCCAAATCCATGAAGAAAGCCAATGTTGGGTTTTCTACCATAAAAGACTTCATAGGGAGTCTTGTTATGTCTTTTTACAATGATGGACCTATTTTGTGTAAAGCATGCAGTGTTGATTGCTTCAACCGAAAAATAGGTAGGAAGTTGAGATTCACTCAGCATAGATCGGGCAGCTTCACATAGTGTTCTGTTCTTTCTCTCCACTACACCATTTTGTTGTGGATTTCTGACGACAGAGAAGTTCTGAGAGATTCCTTTATCATTGAAAAAGTCATCCAACATACTATTCTTGAATTCTACTCCGTTGTCACTTCTTACAGATCTTACCAGCTGCCCATTCAGCACTTCGGACTTCTTGATGAATTTTATTATTTCTTCAGTAGTGTCACTTTTATACCTGAGAAAAAAATACCCAAGTGTAACGATTGAATTCATCAATAATAACAAGAATGTACCTTCTACCACCAAGGCTTGGGGTACTGACTGGTCCACACATATCCATGTGGAGCATCTGGAGAGGCTGAGAGATGGAGAAGCATTGCTTAGACTTGAAGGAAGATTCTGTGAGTTTGCCTTTCTCACATGCAACACACAACATTTCTTTCACAAAGGATAATTTTGGCATACCCGTGACAAGCTCTTGGTTTGATAGGACATTCAAGGTCTCGAAGTTGAGGTGAGAGAGACGCTTGTGCCAGAGCCAACATCTTTTTGCAGAACCTTCATAGACAAAGCAGATGTTTGTTCCGAAGGATGAACTGTGTCCCATGTCTATGACATAGATATTTTCTTTTCGGTAACCAGAAAGTACAGTTTCCATGTTTTTGTTGAAAATGATGCATGAAGATAATTCAAACATCACTTTGTACCCCAGATCACACAGTTAGCTTATGCTTAGGAGATTGTGCATCAAGCCTTCAACATACGCTACTTTGTTAAAGGTGATGGAATCATTTGAGAGTGTTTCATAACCTTTAGTACTTCCTCTAGAGTTATCACCAAAGGTGACAGAAGGACTTTGGTTGGAACGAAGTCTACAAGAAAAGATTTGTTGCCTGTCATGTGTAGTGAGCACCCGCTGTCAAGATACCAGATTTGGTGGTGCCCTAGACCCTGCAATCATAAGTAAATAAGTTATTTGGTACCCATTTGGAAATGGGTCCTTTTGAGTTAGAAGAAGAAGGAGATTCCTTAGAAGCAGTTCTATCGATTCTTTCCACAGGACAATCCATGGCAAGATGGAAGGTGTCACCACAGTTATAACATTTTCTGTAGATAAAAACCTTTTTGGATCTTTGATCAACTTCCTTGTGATGACTGGTCACATTGACTTTTACGGCTTATGAGGATAGAGACGAATCAAGAGGCTTAGAACCCAAGATATCTTTGTCAGAGTTAGCTGAAGGAATAGAAGAGGGTATCTTGGAATTTATCTTTTTCAACATCACGGGTCTAGGGATAGGAAGAGGGGAGGATTTCTTAGAGTCTTTCTTAGGAAATTTCCTTTTGGGACGAGGATCGGTAACTGATTTTCCTTTTTCATAGGAAGAGAATTTCCTTGAAGATGGCTAAGGATTTCTGGTTGGAATCTTTGAGGGTTTGTATTTAGAAGAAGAAGCCTCATTAATTTTCAAGGATGTCATAGACTCAAGAATGGTTTAGAAGGGTCATTTGAGCCTTGGGCTTCCTTACTTTCATAAGGTGAACCAATGCTCTTGGCTTTAATGAACATTCCAAACTTGAGATTTTTAGAGAGATCAGAAGATTCTAAGGGTTCAGAGTTGTCAGAGTTCTCTTCAGAGGATTTATAAAATGAAGGAAGAGAGAAAGGTGGATCTGGGCGGTCCGGGGGGACCACCATGGATCCTCTCTTCTCGAGAATCAATACATCCCTTATCAGTGTATGGACAGCTATCTCTCGAGCACAGGTTTAGGTTCGGCCTCAATGGGAAAAAGTCAGGGAAAACCTCTGAAATTTTTTCAATATTTAACCTTGGAAGGAATTTTTTGACAGTTAGAATAGATTCATAGAGAGATAGAATAGAAATGACATCTGTTATGTCAATGACACCAAAAGGATATCCTAGCTATTCTTAGCATGATATTGGGGAATTTCGTTGCTATTACTCATGGGTATCAGAAGGAGGTTCAAGGTCAGGTTTCCCAAAGCCTAGTCCAGACTTGTCATCACAAGACATTTGATCTTGAAAAATTCTTTCTAAATTTTTGGAGGAACTTGTCCACCTTTTCACAATTTCTTGCTCCTTTAAAAACCTTTTGAGAAATTTATTTTTCTCTTTTGCAAGAGTGAAAATTATGGTTTTCAGATCTTCAAGCTCAGCCTTAATTTTGTCAAAATGTTTTAGTTGAGAAAGAAAAATTTGCAATTGAGAGGAAAGATATTTTATCTGGGCATTTGCCTTTTCTTTTGCATCTTTGGCTTCATAGAAGTCGATGGTCAAAGAATCAAAGGCTTCAATCTTCTCAGCATCCGAGAGAGAGAAAAAGGGATGTACCTGAGTAGATGAGGTGGAGCACTCAGCAGTCACAAGAGCCATAGAGGTGGAATAGGTTTCACAGTCATCAACATCATCTAATTTAGCTATGAAATAGAGGTTAGTCATTTCTTTGTCACTTTCGGAAGTGGGTTCATCTGCCAAAATAATGAGATTCAACAAGAAGACCTTTTCCTTTGTTGGCTAGAAGAAAGTTTATTTCCTTCTCTCTATTATAGTTTGCCTTGTAAGCACGGTTAGAGTTTGAAGGGACAGACATGTTTGACTTTTGAAAAGAGGGTTAGAAGGAATCAGACTTGGTTCTGACAGACCTAGATGAGGTACGGTTAGAGGAGGGTAGTATGGATTTATGAGAAGACCTACTTCTGCACTCAGAAGCAAAGTGTCCCTTCCTCCCACACTTGTAACATTCCTCATCTGATTTGTCAGAGGGAATGGTTTTAGAAAAAGTAGAAGATGATTTTCTAGAAAACCTGGATTTTCCAGAAGAGAAACGAGGTTTGCCTTTTGAAAAACCTACTAGCATGGCAACACCATCTGACAACTCTCATACATAGGTCTCCTCTCCTTCATCATCAGCTTCACTAAGATAGGCTTCTAAAGGATCATTGGGATCCTCTTGACTATTATTGTCAAAATCAGAGGGATAGGTGATTCTAGGAACACACACAGTATTTTTGGAAGAATCACTAACAAGAGCTAGAGAAGAGCTTTTAATGTCTTTTGTGATAGACTTCTTAAGCAGTTTAGTTTGTTCATAGTTAAAGAGAGTGTCGTACAAGGCAGTTAGAGGCATAGAGTCAAGATCCTTGGTAGAGTTGATACAAGTACATATATTTTCCCAAAACTTAGGAAGATAGACCATGAACTTGCACAAGACTTCCTCATTGATATAGATGTGACCCACAAGTTTTAGATTGTTAAGAAGACTGTTAAAACGGTTGTAGTAGTCTGAGAGAGATTCACCCTTTTCATGCAAAAAGAGTTCATACTTTCTTACAAGAGCAATCTTTCTTCTTTTTTCACTTTAGACGTACCTTCGTAAAGAACACAAAGTAGACCACATTTCTTTTGCAGTAGAAAAGTTGACAAGAGAATGGTAGACCTCATCAGGCAGAGAAAGGGCAATGATGGCTCTGACTTTAGTATCAAGAGCTAAAATACATCTGTCTTCATCATTGTATTTACTGGGATCCTTTGCAATATATCTCCCATTTGCTGGAGTTCTTTCTTCCTTAGAAGAGTCCTTATCAGCATTTCCCTTATCTGCCTTTTTGGCATTGTATCGGTCCCAAACTCTAGGAATAAAAGGACCTTCATGTAAGATAGTAGGATATCTGCTATCAACTCCTTCTAGGAAGAGTATCATACGACTTTTCCACAGGAATAAGTTATTGGGATTGAACTTTGGTGGTTTGGCTATAGAGCCATTGTCATATGATACAGTAGTGGTGTTTTGAGAAGAAGCATTGTTCAAAGAAGAAGAAGAGGATGCCATTATGGATCTAGTTTATTGACTTAAACTAAACCGCTCTGATACCACTTGTTGGTCCTAAATAGAAGTAAGTAAACAAGATAAGTATTGTAGAGGGGGGGTTGAATACAATACACACAATTTTTCACTTAATTTTAGTTCTTATTGATTTGAAATCAAGAATTACGCATAGAAAAATTTCGATTGTTGCGGAAGAGGACAGATGAATCTGTTCAAACAATCTTACACTTAGAGAATGAAGAACAATTGTAAAACACTTAGAAAACAAAAGAACTTCGTAGAGAAAAAATTGCCAGTGCACTTAGAAAGCTTGAAGGCTTGTAAAGCTGGTGATTTTGCATGTTGAACCATCCTTCATATTTATAGAGCCTCATGCATTTAATGCAAGGGACACCTGTTGAGCAAGGGATGGACACAAGTCTTCAGCATGGTACAGGATGTACCTTTTGTCTTGAGGTGACTTTGTCTTGAAGTGTTGACCTGCAGAGGATGGTGTAGACCTTTCCTCAAAAGAGTGTACAAGAGAAAGCCTACTTTTTCTAACCTTCAGATGAGGTCCACTTCAATGCAAGATATCACAAATATACTTTCTCAGAAAAGTACAATGTGTTTGTGCCAATGATATTTTCCCACCGATTATCAAAGACAAGTTTGGTGAATAGAGAGACAAGTCGGCACAGGTGAGAAATCTTCGAGCTCCTGAAGATTGAGAAATCTTCAGGCTCCTGAAGATGTGAGAAATCTTCGGGCTTCCTGAAGATTTGAGAAATCTTCGGGCTTTTAAAGATTGAAAAATCTTCGGGCTCTTGAAGATTTGAGAAATCTTCGGGCTCCTGAAGATTTGAGATCGGCACCATCCTGGCCAATGGTGTTGATCAAGTAGGCATGCTTGGCTTTAGACTGAGAAGTCTATCTTCAATCCGCTTTGAGAGATATACTTCTTCTTTGTCTTCTTCGGTTGATCTACGACTTCACTGAACATTTGTATAGAAACCAAGCTGCTAAAAGAACATCAAAATATTCTAAGTATGATGATACAAAATGGAAGATCGGAGGTCATCTTCAAATCTTCAGATGACCCAACAATTATATCTCTCAACCACTTGCAGTAGGTTGATGAATTTTTCTAAAGGTTATGTTCTAGTTTATATTGATTCATTAATATTTACCGATATATGAAGGGTGGAAATAATGTTATGAAACATGTCATCTTTTGTGAGTTCCCTGCCACAGAGATTGAGACGCGTTTCGGGATACAATATTTCTATGTTGAAATCAGTTACCTTTTTGTAATCAAGTAAGCGAGTTTCATTCCGTTGTACGATTAGTCCGGGAAGTACATGTTCATGAATACTCCTGATTCTCCCTTTCAGGGCATCCCACATTTATTTAGGGGTTTCTAGTAAATGTATTCCTATGAAAGTTAGGATTTATATGTCGTCTTAAAATATGATGGTATTTGTTTGTACCTTTTTAGAAGGCTTGTTTTGGGTCAATAGGGAATCGATGAACTTTAGGTATATTCTTGTACCTTTTCGACAAAAATAGTTTTTACATTGGATATTCATATTTGTACTTAAAGTCTGTTGAGTTAGGACATTGAATTACGGATGGGTTGTTTCAACCATTTAAGTAAATACAGGATAATATATGAACTTTTTTTTTCACAAGACAATAAATTATGATGCATATGAAATTTCATTATCATAACAATATTGGATTTTTGCATGTTTGCATACTTTAGTTGATAATACTTTATCAATATTTCCACTGTCGAGAATAAATCCTCATTAGCACGCCAACGAACGACGCGGCTCCATACCCTGACTGTTCGTATCGGGGGTTCAATATATTGGATTTCCAGGTAGTGGGAGTCACATGGATTTTTTAAGTCCCTACAAACCTTAGGGCTATTTACATCCGTTTGACAAAATCCTTTCGATATCTTGCGATTTATTTAATTGGTAGATTTTGACATGAGGTCAAAAATGAAATCAAATTCAGAAAAATTATTATTATATCAGCATTATGGGAGCTTTTGGCACGATGCCAACAAAATATAAAGAACGATATGTCCAAAGCATAAAAGTTATACTAACCCAATTAAATTAAATTAAATTAAATTTGGTGGAACCAAATATTGAAATATGTATTAGTCTAATTCATTATTTGGAGTGTTTAAAAAAATAGGTTTAATAGATCCAACTAAATAAAACTAAGTAAACACATATAAAAACGAGTTCAAATTAGATCATATAAGTAAATAATAATGATACGGTTAAATTTACCAATTATACATAAATAGATAACAATAATTAAAAACTATAAAAAACTATAATACCATTGCAATCAAATGAGATTAAATCAAAACTAATAGTATTTTTGAATCTTTTGGTAAAAGATCAAAATATGTGGGGACTGGATGTGTGACTTTCAAATTTATTTTGAAGATCGCTATTTATGGTAATGATTTGAATATTATTTGAATAAATCTATTTTAAAACTAAATTAACAATGAATAAACCTACATAATTATAACATGCTTAAATATGAACTGAAATTGATCCAAATAAATAAACATGCCTAATTAAAATTGCATATTTCATATTCAGATATTCATGAAATTGATCCAAAGTTTAGGTGTTAGGACTGCCAATTTCGCATTTTTGCTTTAAAACGTATGAATCCTACATAAAACTTAAAAGGCCCGGGAAATACGATGAAAACCCTATAACCTTTTTTTCTCAAAACTACCCTATGATGAACACAAAAGGAAATTGTCACTCAGCATCCTTATTTTGAAGGTTTATGTTTTGGTTTCAATTTGTGTCACTAGATATCAATTTTGTTTCTGCTCGAAATAAAAAAAAAACTTTTACGAATTTTTATTTGCAGAGAAGATATATATTTATAGGCAACACTACATGCAATTATATCAATGATATCGAAGCTCATAACTATAAGAATGCTTACTTGAATTGTTGAACTATTGGAGATTGATTGATGAAGTAGGAGGATCGAAAATCTATTGGTGAGTTGATTGAGCGTACGCGTTGATAACGTGTTATAGGAAAAATAAAGCAGAACAATTGTAAATAGAGAGAATGAATTATGTAATTCTCATTAATCAAAAACATTTTAAATAGGGAGGGGTTTACAAAGAAAAGAAAACATTCATTATGGTAAATTCTAATACTAGGAAAATATTCTTTCAATCACTTCATTTTGATGATAACACATAATCCTTCAACAATATAATATTTTAATAATATAACTAAGGTCGCGTTTGGGATTGCTTATTTAAAACAACTTATGCTTATTTTGAAAAGTGGTTATCAACTTATGCGGTGTCAAATCAGAGTTTTCTAAAAAGTGTTTGGATTAACTTATTGTGGTACCAAAACGTAATAACCTAATAAGTCGTTATTTAGGGTGCTTGGGATTGCTTATACATATAAAATAAGTAAAAATGTCATAAGCACTTTTCAAATAAGTTGATAAGTTAAAACCAAATCACTTATAAAAAAATGCTTATGACTTATGAAAAAGTGTTTATCTCCGATTTGGCACCGCTATAAACACTTTTATTTTTTGTCCATCAAAACACTAAAAAAGGATTATCTCCGGTATCACACTGCAATAAACTAAAAAACCCTTTAAATAAGCAATCCCAAACACCCCCTAATATTAAAATTTTAGAGTGAAAAATATGTTAGATTTAAATATATGCTTTAGAAAATTTAATTTTTGTTTTTTATTAAAAAATAATAAAAAAAATCTATTAAAAACACATGAACTAGCTCAGAAGAACACACACACCAACCAAAAATTGTAGTTTAATCTTTTTATAATTCTGAATTGTTGGATTGGAAGTCAAACATGACGACAGAAAAATGAAGTCTGGTGTTGGATGCCACGTGTACTCACCATCTTTTTACTCTTCTCACCGATGAACCCAACGTCAACTCTGAAACCCTAAATTCAAATCCCAAATCTTCTCCAACTCCACCATCAATCCAGCAATGCTCTGCTCCAAATCATCCAAATGGCTCCACCGCCTCCGCTCCTCCAGAGGCTTTCCCGATTCCGATCACATCAACCTCGAGCACTTCCTCTCTAATTCGCTACACAAAATTGATCCCCAAACGTCTACTGATTCTGCTCCCCCCGATAAAAGACCCCGTCTTGAGAAACGTGACGATGGTGAAGCCATCCAAGGGCGTGATATGATAAACAATGCGCTGTCCGAGCTCTTTCAAATGGGAGAATTCCAGGATAAGTCCAGAATCAAGAGGAAAAAGAGTTGCAGGAAACAACAGTGCCCTAGAATCTGTGTTCTTTCGACAAATTCGGATGCTCAAGACGTCCCTGTTCAAAAGGACAAGGATTCCTCGCCGTCGCCGTTACCTTTGCCGTTGACTCCCAACAATAGGCGTAAAGGAAAGGAACTCAATCAAGAGTTGAAGGTTAAGGAGCGTGTAGAAGAGGAGGAGGAGAAATGTCATTGGGATCTTTCGGGTTATTCCCAGACAGAGGTTACGGTTATCGATACGAGTGTTCCATCTTGGAAGTTTGAGAAGATGTTGTACAGGAGAAAGAATGTTTGGAAGGTTGGGGATAAGAAAGGCAAGGGATTAATGAGCAGTGATAGAAAGAAGAGAAAGGAAATTCTGAATGAGAATGGTGATGTACGGAAGAAGAAATTGAAGCTTTGTAGTTCTTCATCCAAGTCGGGAGATGCAGAAGAGGGCGGATTGAAGAAGAAGAAGAAAAAGAAGAGGTTGAAGGCGTGTAATTCATCCAAGTATGTAGAGAACGAAGAAGCTATAGCTCGATCGAAATCCACTCAGGTAAACCCTTCAGATTTAACCACAGTTTTCAGTCTCTGTATGTGTACATGATGACTAATGCTGTTATTTTAGTGCCAATAAGGCAATATTTGTGCTCTCCATGATGTTTTGTTTGGATTTCTTTTATGTGATGACTTATGAAACGCATGTTTAAGAAATAAGATGTATCCTGTTAGTTTGATTGCTGCTTGATTAGAGTTGACCTGGATGTTAAGATGATCTGCATTGTCATTTGGATAATAGGAAGAATCATAAAATATCATGCTGATTACTTTGTTGTAGTTATTCATGAAGGGTGACCTACAATTCGACAATGGAAAACTTTGTAAGTGTACTCACTTCAGGTTTCTTCCTAATCTGGCATTGAACATTCCGGGTCCATGCATAATTTCCTCGGTTAGGAAGATCTTGTATCTATAACTATAATCATCAACCAATTTTGCTTTGTGCCTCCGCATTAATCATGTTTCCCCAATCTGTTTGTGTTTTTATTTGTATTTATGAGGTGTGGCCACTTACGTATACGTTCTAGCTAACCTATGAAAAAAGTTGCTTGTTTCTATGTATTCATGTTTGTATGTTCTGATTTCTAATGTGAAGCAGCCTCACTGCTAAATTTCTCTGAGAAGTTATAATGCAGCCATTATCATTGGTTGAGTAGCATTAATCGCGGTGTTTGCAAACTTGTTATGCATTGTACCCCACAATAATGTCTGTAGTGTTGATGATTTCAAGATGATCTGCAGGGACTATGTAGACACATCAAAATGTTTTTAAAGGCTTAGTTTCAATTTTCCCAATTAATATGCAATTGATGCGTGATGAGCTACTTTAGATGGTCTTTTGTCACCTCTTTTAAGTCATAAACCATCTATCCAGATGATGGTCATAAACATACTTGACATGATGGACCAACCATATGCTTATAAAATGTCCAAGGCAATGATCTTGGACCAATTTTGATTGCATTGCAACCACAACTTGCAGTTTTTCCCCTCAAAGAATAGTTATCTTAATAGTTTAGTTAACTCTTGTAGGTCCATATTCATATGTATTTATTTAATGATTTTAGTATGTTCATAAAGCACCCAGTACTTCTGTTTGAGTACAACTTGCAAGCTCTTGTGGAATTATGTTTTATTGAGTTGTGTTACTTTGTTCGGGATTGCAACAGCAGCTCTATTGTACTGAATTGTTATGATATTGTTGAAAGATGGTTTGTATTTTCTAATCACTAATTATAGATCCATGCATGTTAATTAAAAAGTTGCAATATTTCTTTATTTTGATTTACATGCTCTTCCTCTAGATGGAAGCTCCAATAAAAGAGTAACATGCCAAATTTGATATATAATTTATGCTTTAGGCCATCAGGAGTTTCATTGTTAACAATTTTTCTTTTTTCAACGGCACATTGTTGAATAGTGTTACCATAGTTGGTTTACAACGCATCTTCATGGAATGCAATATAAGGGCTGAGCAAGATAAAGCCGAGTGTACTCAAATTTCTTTATGTCATCATTTGTAGGGACATGAACATTGCAAGACAATGGTAGCAGCGTATGAAAAGAAACAGGATAATTGTAGCCAAGTACAAGAAAAGAGGCATGTAACGTCTTACCATACATATGTACTCTCTTGATAAGTATAGGTCTGTAGGCAAAACATAGTTTGTTCTCCCCTCATGGGCATTATTTTTGCAGTTTTTCCCTCAAGAAACAAATAGACGGAGGCTCGTCTGTGATTCTTATTAAAAGCATTCCCCCGACAAATAAAAAGGATAGTTCAGGCATTCCAAAGAGCAATGTGAAATCTATGCAGAAATAGTACAAGGATTTGATAGATAAAGCCACATCTTGATTGATGGCATGGTCAGAAGTTTTCCAAATGAAATCCAACTCCTGCTGCGAAGCAAACAAGTTCCAGACCTAATTTATCTGCTGGTTTGAATGTTTTGTTGAAGAAAGGTGTCGAATATGCCAAATCTGTTGCTGGCATTTTATACCAGAGGTAGTCTTTCTTTTTAGTAGACCACCAATTTTATCTAGACATGCATGCTTGCCTTTTTTACATTATTAATTTATTATTGCTACTTCTTTTTGCTTTTTCGACCCCAACCTAGGAAACCCTTTTATATATATATATATATACATATATATATTTATATATAAATATATATGATAATGCAAGATGGATATTGTTTTATGGTTAAAGATAGATATCTACATGTGTATCATTGTTTTCACAAGGGTTAGAGAGGAGACTTGTACGGATCCAATCTTTTTTTGGGGAAAGGGTGTAAGGCCCAGACTAATCTCTTGGCAATGAAACCGACTGCTAAAGCATGCAGCTCTGAGGTTATACCCAGTGGCCACAAAGTTGCGAATGCAGGGAATCAAACCCGGGTTGAGCGCTATCTTACCCAGGTGACTAAGAGCATCTCCATTTTGGAATGGAGATTTTTTGTTCCAAGGGATTCTCCAAAATGTAGGGGAGGGTAAAATTCTTCAAATTTGAAGAACTCTCAAAATAATTGTGTGGGAAAAAGAAATTATTTTTTTATTTTTCATGAGAACCTTGAAATTAGATAGTTAAAAAAATAAAATAATATTTTATGAATTGTATCGAATATTGTAATAATATAATTTATATTGTAATCTCCAAAATGGAGAAGCTGTTGGAGATAAATGTAAATTTCTTTTGAATTTTTTTTACTTTTGATTCTCCAATTTGGAGAAATTGGCTGGAGATGCTCTAAGGCTTCATATGAATTGGTTGGTGGGTTGGATTGAGGGCATTTGAATTACCTAATTTAGTATCCCATCTCAAACACTTTCAATGTATAATCCACAAATATACTAAGCATACTTTTGACAAACTAGCTAAAAACTAGTCATGTTTGACATATATCGAGTGATAAGCTAGTTGACAAAGGTAAAATGACTAAAAACTACATATTAGATAAATTATTTATTTTTAATATTACATTAATATAATTAAAACAATTTACTGGTTAAATATTTTATTATAATCATTTATCAAAAATTTTGTAATCTAAATAACATTAAAAAAATTAACTTTAGTTTTTATATAATCTACAAAAACATATTTACGGTTATTTTATTTCATTTATGGTCGACTAAATTTATTTAGATAATAATATAAAAACAAGTAATAATAATTAATATGACTAAAAGATTCAAAACAATGAAGAATCAAGAATGTTTAATAAAAATTAATAAACAAAAAATATTAATAAAAAATAAATATTAATATTTAAATTATTAATTAAATGCTACTTAGGAAGACAAATTAATGATTAAAAAATATTAGGTAAATTATTTAGGAGATATTTAGACCAATTAATTATTAAACTATATTAGGTAAAATATTAAGAGTATATTTGAACAAATTAACGATTAAACGAGGTTTTACAGTTAACTTAAATAATAAGTTAGTTTATAAAGTAGTCTATGATCAAATATGACCTAAGTGCATTTCTGGTTTGGGCCATATATGTATTATTGGGGAACATCAACCTATTTGAAACCTTTTACGTTTTCTAGCCTTCATCTACAGGCACGTTCCTGACATTTGTTAGGCCCTGGTCGAGATGTAGAAAAGGGCCCTTGATAATTATGAGAGAAAAAAATATTTGATATGTTGTTTTTTATCGTAAGAAATAAAATTGAATTCAAGAAATACTAATAATTCATATAAAATCGTTTTTTCCGAGTATTCCTAGACGTAAAATCAATCATTACTTATTTCTAAATAAATATTATCTGTCATATCAAGTTTACATAGCATCGCTAATCTGTTCTATCATCAAAAACATCCATATGATGTACATTTAATATATAAAATGACATAATTTTGGGCCAAAATGTTGACTATTCGGAGTACTACTCTATGTAAATCAATATAAATCAATTGTGTTTCCTTTTCATCGTAGGTTAATATTTTTCATTACCGTTTTAAACTTTTAGGGTCGAAACAACTTTTTCGTAACCATCAATCTTAGAATCAAAACCCATATTGGTTATAGTTTAAAGTTTTATTATTATTTTAGAGATAGGAGATTACTCAAAATTCATGCACTTAATATTAGGTAATAAATAGTCAATAATGTTTGAATAAACAAGGGTATAGATATAAGTTGAACCGTCTCATATGGTTGGTAATTTTTTTTCAAAAGGTAGGAGCACGCTATCTTAGTTAATAACATGAAATCTACTATATTTTAATACAAATATAGAATTCATATTAGATTTTGATTGTAGATAAAAAAACTTAAAGAAACAATAGACAATACTATAAATTGAAGGACTAATTAACTTTTTATATATTTTCTTTTCTAATATAATTAATTAATACATGTTTGGACCATTAATATAATACAAGATTCGGGGCCTATTAGACTTTGAATTTCTAACAGGACAAGTGAGAGATAAATAATGGAGAATATATCAAAGTTTTTTAGGCAAAGAGTTTTAGACTTTGGTACTAAATAAAAAAACTTAGAGAAACAATAAACAATACTATAAAATGTACGACCAATTAACTTTTAACATATTTTCTTTTTCAATGTAATTAATTAATACATGTTTGGAACCTAATATAATATGAAATTTTTTGGGTCCTATTAAATACTAAAAAAATTGTCTCTTTTATTTATTATTTTTTTACTACTACTATATACTAAAAAAATTTGGGCCCCTATTTCTTGTAGGCCCTGGGCGTACGTCCGGCCCACCCTCCCCCAGGCATGGCCCTGTTCATCTATAAGTTCAGAGACTAATGTTTAATTTCTTTGATTATCTTCTTAAGCCGATATGCAAATTAGGGGTACATAAAAACCATCCAACCTAAAAAATAAACCGAACAACCTAAGCCCATCTAACCTAATGTCTCATTGGTTTTTATAAAATATTTAAACCTGTGATATGATCAATTATGGGTTTGGTTCATCTCAAGTCGAACCAACCTGCCATGCCCGACAAAGTTGTTGTCTATTAAAATTTCTTATTATTAAATGTCCATTGAAATGTAGTGTCTAATCTAATGCCTAGTCCCTTGATATTTATGTGTTCAAGTCTCGTAGTAATCTTCTAGTCCGATAAGTGATCTCGTTAGTCACATATTGGATCTATATTCTAACATAATCCGTGCAATTTCTTAAAGTCAAAACAAAAATCCTAGGTCTCTCATTGATTCCCACTCACTCACTTTACCTCTACAATGTTAAAAGATAATGTGAACAAACTCAAAGCTAAGACAAAACCGGAGTTGGAAAGGTCGGAAACCTCATTGTAAATTGATGGTGTCGTTTTAATTCAATATTTTTATCGTAATATGTATTGTTTAGACAAACATAAACTTAAATGACTGATATGTTTAGGTTGTTAAGTATTAACTACTAATACTTGATATTCTTGGTTTGAAATTGTAATATACTGACCAACTCAAACCGAAATGTAATGATTTGGATTAGGTTATAAATTTAAAAGATGGTTGAATGGGTTGCAATTTCCAAACAGAAGTAGTTAGGTTAGACTGTTTAAATAGCCTCAACCCAACCCATAAACTAATTAGGTGATCAAATATATCAAGCAAATTATCATTTAGACAACTATTAAACTTATGGGTACTAATCTTATGAGCCACTGTATGGACAAGAATAACGTTTGGATTGTTTGGTGTGCCAGCTCCATCGAGTTGGGTTGATCTGAGCCTAGTACATTTCCGGCCCAACTATCTTGGTTTGTAGAATTTGGGCAGACGTCAACTTGGTTTGGATTAGATTTTTCGATCTATTTTGGGGTTAGGTTGGATAGATAAGGGTGTTGCTAAATGCACCCATGTATAAGTCACAATCATTCGACTCTTGCCAAAATTGAATGTACTAAAAGAATCTCCAGGATCTGCTGATGTTTGATTAGGTTTATGTTAGTTTTAAGGCTTTTTATACGTAACATATATATGTAATTCTTACTTTTACCTTAAATCATATATAATGGTTCCATCTATATATATATATATATATATATATAGGGTCTCATTCATTTGCTAACCGTTACATTGGTGCTAACCGTGCTAACCAATCTTAACCATAGATTGATTAGATCAATGGTCCACAATTAATTGAATTTCTATTAAAATAAAATATTAAAAATGGTTTATAAAAATAACATGCATATATGCAGAAGGGTATTTATGTCAAATTGCATATATCTTAATTTTGGTAATACACGGCATAGAAGATCAAATCCCCAAAATTTTAGGGATTCTAAACCCCCAAACAACCTTATCGAACAAAACCCTTCTGCATTTTCTTCATCAAATCAACCTCATCGAACCCTTCTGCATTTTCTTCATCAAAACCCTTCTGCATTTTCTTCATCGAACCCTTCTGCATTTTCTTCATTAAAACCCTTCTGCATTTTCTTCATCAAATCAACCTTATGTGACCTGGTGAATTTGTAATGTTCAAGACACTTCTGATTGATTTTAAGTGCATATATTCATGTGTGGATACCTGTATATTTTAATGTGTGCATACCTGCTTGTTGATAAACAGACCATTTTTGCCTATGGTCTGTGCATAATGCATGCATATACTTCTTATAGTGGGAATTTTGGAATTTTGGGTTGCGCATAATGCATGCATATACTTCCTATGTGCATATTTATGTTGTGAGTATTTTTTTTACCGGTCCAAAGCTTTATTGGCTGCAAAATGGTATAATAAACCAATATCAAACAATAGAACTGCATACATGCAGATAAAGGTATATGAAATCATATGTGACCTGGTGAATTTATAATGTTCAAGAAACTTGTGATTGATTTTAAGTGCATGTATTTATGTGTGCATACCTGCATATGTTAATGTGTGCATACCTGCTTGTTTGATAAAGGATGTTTATTAATATACAGACCATTTTTGCCTATGGTCTGTGCATAATGCATGCATATACTTCTTATGGTGGGAATTTTGAAATTTTGGGTTGTGCATAATGCATGCATATACTTTCTATGTTCATACATGCATAATAGTTGTGTATCTATGCACACACTAGATAAAAAAATACGAAGACATCAATGCCAATTTCGTACTGTAATATCACTATTAAAAAAAATTCACATATTCCAACTGCATTATAATATGGATTCCGATGTAATGCACTAATACATATGACCTCATTTTAATATACGAAAGAAAACAAATTATTATTATTTGTTCATATACGCATATTGTACAGATAATTTTAAAAAATTACAATTTCATTTACCGATTTTAGATTCTGAATACAATGAACTAGACGATGGGCGATTTTGAACATTCGTTTCATCGAGTGAGATGTCATCAAGTCCGGTAGAATTAACGAAATGTTGGGATAATCCAGTATTTAATGATTGATCGGCATCGTTCTGACGGGTGCACATGTGATCGTCTTGACTTTGAAAAATAGATTCCAACAAGCTCTCGTTATCAATAACGGATGTGATTCGACTGTCGCTCATTATAATACTTGATATAAACAAAAAAGTTTCTTCAACAATGGTTGTTTAAAACAAAAAGAAAAAAAATGGTGAAAGTAGACTATGGCGTGAGAAATAAATAATATGCAAAAAATAAGGAAAAGGATAACTACCATTAATAAACACATACAAATCAAAACTATAATTTTCAAATAATACATTTATTGGGGGGATAAATACCAAATTTAAAACATCCTTAAAATATGGTAATCATTTAAATGGGCGCTTTTGAATAATTCCAATTATGCCCTTGGATATTTAATATCCTTAATCGATTAATCTCAACAAATGAAGGATTCTGATTGGTCGAAATCTGGTTAGCACGGTTAGCACTAATGTGGTGGTTAGCAAATGAATGGGGCTATATATATATATAGGGAGGTTCAAGGGAAAACCTTAAAAATGGAAAACTGAGGAATACCTGGTAGTTATACATCTAGATGGTATGCATTTGTGCATACAAGTAATTTAGTTGTTTTTTGGTTTTTATGTATGTGTGCATTATGCATTTGTGCATATGGACATATGCATGTTACAAATTACTTTTATGCACAAGTGCATACCGTCCAGATTAAGGGCTACCAAGGTGTTCCTCGGTTTTCTGTTTTTTTTTAGGTTTTCCCCTAAACCTAACCTTATATATATAGTCATAGGTTTAAATGAGAAATGCTAATTGTGTGAGAAATAGAGAAGTAATCCTACCCATTCATACGGTCAAGATTGGATTTAACTGGTCAAAACTTTCGACTTTGACTGATCAAGAATTGTGGCTTTGACTGGTCAAAAACTGCGGCTATTCCAAAAATAGAAGGACAGTTTCGTAACTTTTACAAATATGTGGGACGAGTTCATATGTGAACCTGTGTGATTCACATATGAACTATATGTTCATATGTGAACCCGTGTAATTCACATATGAACTCTTTTTTAACTGATTCATATATGAACCTTTGTGATTCATATATGAACTAATTAATTGTAGGTTCATATGTGAATCAGTTGAAGTAATTAACAGATTCACATATGAACCTTTGTGATTCACATATGAACTAATTAACTGTATAGTTCATATGTGAATCACACTAGTTCATATGTGAACTTATTTGTCGTCTATTTGTAAAAGTTACGAACCTACCCCTCTATTTTCTGCAGACCATGCGATTCGGTACTTCACAGTCACAACCGCAAATGTTGACCAGATGAAGGGCTAAGACCATTTCTCTATTTCTCACACACTTGGCATTTCTCATTTGAACCTCTCCTTATATATATGGTTTGAGTTCTGGTGAGAAAGAAAGTTATCGTGAGCGGGTAAAAAGGGTTCTCCACCCTTGAGATGTACGGAGATGAGATGCACCGAGATGCATTGGATTAATTCCTTTGAGAAGCGCAATTCATGTGTGGGTGCGCAATTCTTATTTTGCAACCCAGTAAAAGGTTACAACCAAGATTTACTCCATGAAGATAGAAAAGAGATAGAAATGTTAGATCATTTTATTGAAGATCTCTAGTCATATGATTGAAATACAATGGAGAGATAATTGAACGTATAGGACTCTCAAAGCTTATTGTGTATTCTCTCAACATTCTAAAATTCTCAATGAAAAAATTAGCCTAAGACCTATATTTATAGGTCTATTTTAATGAGAATGGGCCTATGCCCAATAACTTCCCAAAGCCCAAAATTACATACAAAGCAAAATCCCAAATGACATTACAAAGACTTAGACATTACAATTGACTTTAATTGACTTTATAAAACTTTCAATTAAATAGGGCTTTTAGACCCAACAATCTCCACCTAAAGTTTTATAAAGAAAGCATCTTTAGATATATTCCCCCTTGATTTATTTGAAAACTTTAGTGTTACCCTTCTTCATAACAATCCAAGTCCCCCTTGAATAAAGCTATTATTCTTCACAGTTTCAACTTTATAACCACATTAAATGTACAATCAGCTCGAGTGAATGCAGTAACAACCAACTTTCATCTGTAGAAACTCAAAACAACCGATAAGCTCACAAGAAAGATAATGTGTGAGTTGCGTGACATTCCACAGTGCAACATCAATTTATAACAAAGAATATGTCTTTGAACCACGAGTTGAATAAGCATTCAACTCAAGAACTTGTTCCAATATGCTTAGTAGAGGGAGTGTTCCATAACACTTCAAAATCATAGCTTGGATCCATAAAAATAAGAAGAGAGAACACCATTACGAAATTGGGATAATTAGCAAACGCATTGCTTTCTATCCATCTTCTGTCTACTGAGTTCAACACAGATTTTAAGATATTCACATATTGATTTTGAGCAAACTTGTAACACTCCGATTTCGGTGTAAGTGCTTACTACCCAAAATGTATGCGTCATTTGTTATTTTGAATTGGAGTTGATCCGTGTCTTGAATTATAGTCTTATCCAAGGGGTTTTTGTTTTGGCTGAAATTAAAGAATAGGGAACAACAGTGTTCCGCGCGGCTTCCCGCGCGGCTTGGACCGCGCCACGAACCGCGCAGGGCACTGTCATCTTGCACCTCCAGTGCTTGGCGCACCTTACCGCGGGGGTCTAGACGTGCGGTCACCCGCGCGCGACCTCTGTCCGAATTAAATAGGGGATTTCGGCCCCAAATTCGCATTTACTCCAAACATCACTCCCAAAAACACTCTCTTCTCCCTTCCCCTCATAAATTCCGACCTAAGGCTATCTTAGACTCAACTCTCTTCAAATCTTCAAGTTTGGGTCAATCTTTGGGTTTGGAAGACTAGTGTTCAAGGATCTACCATCTTCCTTTCCCCATCTTCAATCTCAAGACTCCATCACCATTTTTAGGGTTTTCTTACAAACCCTAGTTTTTGAGTTATCTTTCCTGAAATGCTCTAGTACCTATTTATTTCTATGGATTAACCTACATTATTCCTATGTGTTATTTGTTTGATGTTTTGTGACCTAACTTGTGAAATTCTCAACTTTATGAACCCTAAAGGAAAAAGGATGAGTATGTCTAGTAAACTTTAATAATCTCTTGTGTGGTAATTACATGGGTTATATATTCTTGATTTCATGCTTATATGTTGAGTCCAAGAGGAAATTTCTATTGCCATGATTTTAATCCAACTGTTGATAACTTTATGAAGAGACGATGTAAGGATGATAAATGGTTGTACCGACATGTATGGAATTATGAAGAAAGCGAAATCTTGAGAAGTAAGAAAATACCTATTTTGCATGTAGAGAAGAAGTGCTTCTGATGTTATAATTGTTATTGAATGTTGATCACCTGATAAGAATGTGATTACTACCCCTTGTGCACGAGGAGGTAGTAGCTTAATGTATGGACCTTGTAATAATCATGGTGTGTTACTAGCGAGTAGGCAATAAGGGATCTTGTATCCTTGAGGTGTAACTCGTCTAGATATGGATAGGCAATAATGTCCATAAGACCTTGAGGTGTAACTCGACGGAGTAGGCAATAAGGGCAGTAAATACGGTCTGAGGTTGTGATGTCGTTATGGCATGGGAACTAAGATCGGGGCATGAGGTGTAATCCATTACCATCGCGGGTGACCCCACTTTTGTGTAAACGTCACCCCGATGGAAACGGATCTCCCCCGTAATTCAAAAGGTATCTTGTGTATGTTTATATTCAGGTTTTGAGAATCTGATTTCGGGGAACTTACTTACTTGTGAGGCAAAGGAGTTTGGTAACACGACTATCGTTTTATAATATCTTGTTTGTGATTTATATTCTTATGAGATCTCACTAGGCTTCGTCCTAACACTTGTTGTGGTTGTTGTTTCCTCACAGATCCTCCTCGTGGTGGAGATTAGGCTGTCAGGCTTGTCAACCGGGCACGTAGGAGTTCCGAAGTGTCGGTCTTTTGGGGATTTTTGTGAAGAGTTATCATAGAGAAATTGCAACACCCATTTTAATCTAGTTTGGAATTTATTCTAGATTAAGTAGGTTGTTGTAACTTTATTGTCCCATCGTTAACAAACTTTATGTTGCAAACCAACCCATCTTTACGTGGGTCTTTAGTTGTTCATATTTTGGATTTATCTTGTTGGAAGTTTATATTTACAGGGTAATTGGACCTTCGTATTTTAGACGTTATATTGCCAAATTTTAGAATTTTTATTCGTCGAAATTTTAGGGCGTTACAAGTTGTATCAGAGCTCTAGTTTAAGCGAACTAGGTATGGGATCTAGATGCCTAGACTTAAACTGAGATTTTTAGGCGATTAAGTGTGAGATTGGGGTAGAAATTCTAAGATGGGACATTTTTAGAAGTCAACGGAAACCACCTTGTTGAGAGTTATAAAAGTGGTAACGAGATTTTTTATATATTATATGTTCATAATTTCAATTAGCTACTGCTATTATGAATATATGGTTACGTGAACATGCTTGAATTACTACGATTATGATGACTGATAAGCTGTATTAGTACGTTTCACGTGTATAATCTTGTGTAGCCCTCTCTCACCCTCTTTTGATTTGATGACAGACGAGAATGGTAAATACTCGGAGTCATCTTCAGTCATCGCCTGAGGGTCAAGCGGTAAACAAATCCACGACCGACAGACCAAATGCTACTGTGACGGATGGACCTCTGATTCCACCTATGCTTGCCGGAAGGGTTAAACAGATTCCGAGAACCGTCATTGCCACTGTCGATTCGATAATGACTGAGGTGACCCCTCAGACTCAAATGATGGACATGATGAGGGCCATGAACGAGACCAAGGCAAAACAACAAGAACTGTTCATGAAGCTACTAGAGGACCGTGAAGGGAATCAACGTCGACACGAAACAATTGAAGAAAACATCGTCATAGCAGGTTCCGGGGGTACCGGAGGAGAGATCCGCACTGATGGATTAGCAACTTTGGAAACAAGACAACCGGAGAGAGGATGTTCTTACAAGTCATTTCTTTGTTGCAAACCACCGGAGTTCGTCGGGTCCGATGAGCCCGCGAAGTGCATGAGTTGGCTTAAAGAGATCGAGCAAGCTTTCAGATCTAGCGACTGTGAAGAACGGCAAAAGGTGAAGTATGGGTCTCAGTTGCTACGGGGTGCGACCTTGAATTGGTGGAATGTCGTCACCTCAACCATTGAAGAAGCAGTGTTGACCAAAATGTCGTGGACAGAGTTGAAGAAGAAAATTCTAGAGGAATACTGCAATGAAGGAGAGTTGGATGCAATAGAGGAAGAATTCCGATCAATTAACAAGGGTGATCTGTCGGTGAAAGAGTATACCCGACTTTTTATGGAGAAGCTTGATTTGGTGGGACACGTGGCCCCGACTGAGAAGGATAAGATAAAAGCGTACCTGAAAGGCTTACCCGCAGACATGATCCAAATGGTCCGCAATTCCAAAGTCTCCATCCTCCGAGAAACTATTGAAGAAGCTAAGGTGACAGAGAGACTTTTTGCGCAAGATAAAGCCGAGAAGGCAAGGATCGTGGAGAAGAGGAGGTGGGAAATCCCACCAAGTTCGTTCAAGAAGCCGAAGTTTCAACCTGCGAATAAGAGTTTCGACAATCGACGGGAAGCAAAATGGTTCCCTAAGTGTAAAATTAAGCACCTTGGGTTTTGCAAGACCAACTCCAACCCAAACCCGAGCCCGGTTTCATGTTTTAAATGCGGTCAGCCGAGTCACACCAGTTTCTTGTGTCCCATTAAGGGGACGGTTTTTTTTGAATGCAAGGAGATTGGTCATGTTTGAAGAGAGTGTCCCAAGTTGAGAGGTGGGGTGAGAGGGGGAAATTCTGGAAGTCAAACGAAAAGAGAGGCCATTCCCAAGGCTCAGGGGAGGGAATTTCAAATGACGAAGGAGGAAGCGAAGGAAACCGCCGATGTGGTGTCGGGTACATTTTTACTCAACTCCACACATGCTAGAGTATTATTTGATTCTGGTGCAAACTTCTCCTTTGTGTCCGATGTATTTTGCAAGTCTTTGAGTTTGTCGGTTAGTGCCATAGATGATGCCTTAGTCATAGAAGTAGCTAACGGGGAACGGGTGGTGCTAAGGGATGTCCTAAGGGATTGTCGACTTGATATCAGTGGTGAGACTTTTATGGTGGATTTACTTCCTATGTCTATCGGAAGTTTTGATGTGGTGATTGGGATGGACTGGTTAGTGCGTCATCAAGCGGAAATCTTGTGTTCCAAGAAACTCATTCGGATTCCCAACAGAGATGGTAATTACACTATTGTGTAGAGGGAGAAACGAAAAGGTGAAGTAGCCATCATCTCATCCATCAAAGCAAGGAAGTATTTGGAGAAGAAATGTCCTTCGTACCTAGGGTTTGTGTTGGACGCCATGGCGGATAAGAATAAGGTAGAAGAGGTGAAGGTTGTCAACGAATTTCCAGACGTGTTTCCAGATGACCTACCAGGCTTGCCACCCGACCGACAGGTGGAGTTCCGGATTGACTTAGTTCCGGGAGCGGCACCGATAGCGTGTGCACCGTATCGTCTTGCACCAACAGAAATGCAAGAAATGATGTCCCAACTCCAAGAGTTGCTGGAGAAGGGGTTCGTGAGGCCGACCTCGTCTCCGTGGGGAGCTCCGGTACTCTTTGTGAAGAAGAAGGACGGGTCGATGCGTATGTGCATCGATTACCGCGAGTTGAACAAGGTGACTATCAAGAACAAATATCCCCTACCCCGAATAGACGACCTCTTTGACCAACTACAAGGGGCCGGATGCTTTTCCAAGATTGATCTTCGTTCGGGGTATCATCAAGTGAAGGTTCGAGAAGAGGATGTTCCGAAGACGATATTTAGGACTCGGTATGGGCATTACGAGTTCTTAGTCATGCCTTTCGGATTGACGAACGCGCCGACAATATTCATGGACTTGATGAACCGTGTGTGTCGACCATTTTTGGACCGACCAGTCATAGTGTTCATCGACGACATTTTGGTATACTCCAAGGATGAAGGAGAGCACGAGCAACACTTGAGAGAGGTTTTTAGAGGTGCTAAGGAAGGAGAAGTTTTATGCTAAGTTCTCTAAGTGTGAGTTTTGGTTGCGAGAAGTTCAATTTCTCGGCTACGTAGTGACTCGTGAAGGAGTGAAAGTAGACCCTGCGAAGATAGAGGCAATGATGAACTGGGAGCCTCCGAAGAGCCCAACCAAGATCCGAAGCTTTTTGGGACTTGCCGGTTATTACCGAAGGTTCATTCAAGACTTCTCCAAAATTGCCTCATCATTGGCCGCTTTGACTCGAAAGAATGTGAAGTTTGCTTGGACTGAGGCTCAAGAGAAAGCTTTCCGTACCCTACAACGGAAATTGTGTGAAGCTCCAATTTTATCCCTACCAGACGGAACGGAAGACTTCGTCGTCTATAGCGATGCATCCAAGATGGGGTTGGGTTGCGTCCTCATGAAGAGAGGCAAGGTGATAGCCTACGCGTCAAGACAATTGAAGGAGCACGAGAAGAATTACCCAACGCATGACCTCGAGTTGGCGGCAGTAGTGTTTGCCTTGAAGTTGTGGCGAAACTACTTGTACGGTACTAAGTGTACACTCTACACCGATCACAAAATCCTGAAGTATGTTTTTGATCAAAAAGAGTTAAATATGCGTCAAAGAAGATGGCTGGAACTGTTGAAGGATTACGACTGTGAGCTTCAATATCACCTGGGCAAAGCAAACATGGTGGCAGACGCACTAAGTCGGAAGGAGTATAGTGGGACGGTGAAAACCTCTTTGACAAGGATTGAGATTATCTCAAATCTTATGGATATAATAAAGGTCGCTCAAGCCGAGGCACTACTTGAGAAGAATCTCAAGGACGAAGCGATGACGAATCAACACCTTAGCCTGACGGAAGATGGTAGAGGGTTGAAACTCTTCCAAGGACGAGTTTGGGTACCCAAGTTGGGAGGATGCCGGAAACTACTCTTGGAAGAGGCGCACAAATCAAGATATTCTATTCATCTCGGGAGCACCAAAATGTATAGGGACCTAAAGTTGAACTTCTGGTGGCCCATGATGAACTTGGATGTGGCGAACTATGTGGATAAATGCCTTACTTGTTCGTTAGTGAAGGCCGAACACCAGCGACCGTATGGGAGTTTACAATCTTTGGAAGTACCTTAGTGGAAGTGGAATCACATCACAATGGACTTCGTGACGAAATTACCAAGGACGTTGAAAAGCCACGACACCATTTGGGTGAAAGTGGATCGGTTGACGAAGAGCGCGCACTTTCTGGCCATGAAGGAAACGTTACCATTGGACAAGCTAGCGAGACTCTACATCAATGAAGTGATTTGGAGACATGGGGTGTCGTTGTCCATTATGTCCGATCGGGATAGTAGTTTCACTTCCCATTTCTGGAGTGCCTTTCAAAGAGAATTGGGAACAAAGGTAAAATTGAGCACGGCATACCATCCTCAAACGGATGGACAAAGCGAGCGAACAATTCAAACGTTAGAAGATATGTTGCGATCGTGTGTATTGACTTTGAGGGACATTGGGACTCTCATCTCCCACTAGTGGAATTTTCCTATAATAATAGTTATCACTCGAGTTTGGGTATGGCACCATTCGAGGCATTATATGGACGAAAATGTAGAACACCAACTTGTTGGCTCGAAGCGGGCGAGAAGCAGTTCGCTGGACCGGAAGTAGTGCAAGAAACGAAAGACAGGGTTAAGGGGATACGGGAGCGTTTGAAGGCGACTCAAGATCCCCAAAAGAGTTACGCGGACAAAAAGCGCCAACCGATGGAATTTCAAGTGGGCGATCGAGTAATGTTAAAGGTGTCGCCTTGGAAAGGGATTATAAGGTTCGGAAAACGAGGAAAGTTTAGTCCCTGTTGCCTCGGGCCTTTTCCTATCATTGAACGTGTGGGACTTCAAGCCTACAAGCTTGATCTACCGCCCGAGATGAGTGGAATTCATCCTACATTTCACATTTGCTACCTGCGGAAGTGCTTAGCGAAAGAAGAAAATGTTATATCATTATCGGAGATTCGCGTAGATAATAATCGTTGCATCGAAGAGCCGGAGGCCATTTTAGAGAGAGAGACGAAAAAGCTTAGCCATAAAGAGGTTGTGATGGTGAAGGTTCAATGGAAACACCATCGAGGTGCGAACGTGACGTGGGAAGCGGAGGAAGATATGAAGAGTCGGTATCCTCATCTTTTTGGGTAGTTTATGATTTCGGGGACGAAATCTAATCTTAGTGGGGGAGGATTGTAACACTCCGATTTCGGAGTAAGTGCTTATTACCCAAAATGTATGTGTCGTTTGTTATTTTGAATTGGAGTTGATCCGTGTCTTGAATTATAGTCTTATCCAAGGGGTTTTCGTTTTGGCTTAAATTAGAGAATGGGGAACAACAGTGTTCCGCGCGGCTTGGACCGCATCACGAACCGCGCGGGGCACTGTCATCTTGCACCTCCAGTGCTTGGCACGCCTTACCGCGCGGTCACCCGCGCGCGACCTCTGTCCGAATTAAATAGGGGATTTCGGCCCCAAATTCACATTTACTCCAAACATCACTCCCTAAAACACTCTCTTCTCCCCTCCCCTCATAAATTCCGACCTAAGGCTATCTTAGACTCAACTCTCTTCAAATCTTCAAGTTTGGGTCAATCTTTTGGGGTTTGGAAGACTAGTGTTCAAGGATCTACCATCTTCTTTTCCCCATCTTCAATCTCAAGACTCCATCACCATTTTTAGGGTTTTCTTACAAACCCTAGTTTTTGAGTTATCTTTCCTGAAATGCTCTAGTACCTATTTATTTCTATGGATTAACCTACATTATTCCTATGTGTTATTTGTTTGATGTTTTGTGACCTAACTTGTGAAATTCTCAACTTTATGAACCCTAAAGGAAAAAGGATGAGTATGTCTAGTAAACTTTAATAATCTCTTGTGTGGTAATTACATCGGTTATATATTCTTGATTTCATGCTTATATGTTGAGCCCAAGAGGAAATTTCTATTGCCATGATTTTAATCCAACTGCTGATAACTTTATGAAGAGACGATGTGAGGATGATAAATGGTTGTGCCGACATGTATGGAATTATGAAGAATGTGAAATCTTGAGAAGTAAGAAAATACCTATTTTGCATGTAGAGAAGAAGTGCTTGTGATGTCATAATTGTTATCGAATGTTGATCACCTGATAAAAATGTGATTACTACCCCTTGTGCACGAGGAGGTAGTAGCTTAATGTATGTACCTTGTAATAATCATGGTGTGTTACTAGCGAGTAGGCAATAAGGGATCTTGTATCCTTGAGGTGTAACTCGTCTAGATATGGATAGGCAATAATGTTCGTAAGACCTTGAGGTGTAACTCGACGAAGTAGGCAATAAGGGCAGTAAATACGGTGTGAGGTTGTGATGTCGTTATGGCATGGGAACTAAGATCGGGGCATGAGGTGTAATCCATTACCATCGCGGGTGACCCCACTTTCGTGTAAACGCCACCCCGATGGAAACGGGTCTCCCCCGTAATTGAAAAGGTATCTTGTGTATGTTTATATTCAGGTTTTGAGAATCTGATTTCGGGGAACTTACTTACTTGTGAGGCAAAGGAGTTCGGTAACACGACTATCGTTTTATAATATCTTGTTTGTGATTTATATTCTTATGAGATCTCACTATGTTTCTTCCTAACACTTGTTGTGGTTGTTGTTTCCTCACAGATCCTCCTCGTGGTGGAGATTAGGCTGTCAGGCTTGTCAACCGGGCACGTAGGAGTTCCGAAGTGTCGGTCTTTTGGGGATTTTTGTGAAGAGTTATCATAGAGAAATTGCAACACCCATTTTAATCTAGTTTGGAATTTATTCTAGATTAAGTAGGTTGTTGTAACTTTATTGTCCCATCGTTAACAAACTTTATGTTGCAAACCAACCCATCTTTACGTGGGTCTTTAGTTGTTCATATTTTGGATTTATCGTGTTGGACGTTTATATTTATAGGGTAATTGGACCTTCGTATTTTAGACGTTATATTGCCAAATTTTAGAATTTTTATTCGTCGAAATTTTAGGGCGTTACAAAACTCAAAACATAAAAGTTGTACATCTTTGTCTCAGCGAACCAACGCATCTAGACTCATCAAATTTGGAGCTTCGAGGAGTAAGATATGAGCAAAATGTTACAACTGTGCAAAGCTGACAATAAACTCTAAAAAATCACCTTCAAAATCAGAGTTGTATCCACAAAGATCAGAGTTGAGAAAACTTGTAATCAAAGATATAAAACTCTGAAAACACTTGAAAATACTAAGATATAACTCTACATGGACACGGCCGAAGTCTGGATACATTGGGCTTGAAACTATGATTGCATAGGGATTGTGCTCAGAGTTGGGCTTGAACTCTGATATCTTAAGTGTTAACTCTAGAAACATTTGAGTTAACTCTGGGTACACATGGATTTAACTTTGAATGCACATAACAACCTTAAATTTGAAATTTTATTAGGTACTCAAATCTGAATAAGCTTTGCAAAAATCTAGATATCCTAAACTTTGGAACAAATTCGTCCACAACCAAACTCTGGATCATTCAAACTCTGGAATCATTAGATTGCTATCAAAATTCGGTCTGCACAAGTCTGAGAACACTTAACCATAACTCTGAAGATATTAAATCAGAACTCTAAACGTTCTATCCCAAAATTCTGGAAAAGCATGACCACAACTCTGATTACACAGAGTTGAAACTCTAGACATTTTCGAACTCTTTAAAGTCATCCATAGCTGCATACATCGTACAAAAACTCTAATGCACTTTGTAATCTGTCCTAATTTGAATTCTTAGATAACAAGAATGAAAATCTGAATGCATTAAGCATAACTCTGAACTTCGAACAACAACCCCTTTCTATTTTGATTCGCACAACAGATTTGCAACAACACCTTACTTTCCACTTCAATGATAAATCTGAACCTTCTACAGTTCGAATCATGGAAAACTCAAAACATGAAAAATGTAAATCCGTCTGTTACGTATCTAGGTCCATTTGATCGACTTAATCGGTGCTATGATGAAAGAGATATGATCAGTTTACCACAACATCGCAAATTTGTCAGCATGCTGATTTTCAATTTATCATCACAAAATTGAACAATGTTTAGAACAAGATGCACTTGTACATCTTGAGCTACGGTGTCAGTTTTGATCTGCAACTTTGACTCTTGAAAGTTCACATCTAATTCAACAAATTCTATCATTTTGTTGATTCACAAATAACTTCTTGAATTGAAAACTTTGAAATTAGATTGCAATTCATGTTCACATTGAAGATCAAAATTTACTATACAATTCTTCAATCATATCAAATGCTCACAAAATTCATTTAATGTAGAAGGATAATCCAATCTTCATCATATTATTAAAACGATGATTGCAAAAACTCATATCTCTAACTTCTTAGATCAGATGAATGATTATCGACACTCAAAAGTCTAAATCACAACCAATCCTCCAGAACAATGGTTGTAGATACTCAGATTTCTGATTAGCTAGGTCAGAAAATTAATTATAAACACTCAAAGGTCTAGCATCTTCAACAAAACTCCAGAATAATGATTGTTGAAACTCAAACTTATACTTAATCAGATCAGAAATTGATTTTAAGCACTAAAAGTTCTAAAATATTTCCAAATCTGAAATTAAACAAGAAAATTCAGAATCAAATCTTTCATAGACATGTCATCGAGCAATTGGAGTGCATAAATTGATTTAGAAGAGAATCAACATCAACTAGCCTCTTCTCTTCTTCAAGAACTCTTAAAATCAAGGAAATCTTCTTCAAAACTCAAAAACAATCTTCAAGATGTGAAAGATCACAGAAAAATTACCTTGAATTGTTGCACACGATTAAGATCAATCTTAAATCATCAAATCTTCAAATCAAATCTTGAATTCTTGACTTGTTGCCAAAAAATTTGATCGTATTGAAGAAAAAAATTCTTCAACAACCTCTTATACCAATTGTAGATCCCAAATTCAAACAACAATCAAGATTTACTCCATGACGATACAATAAAGATAGGAATGTAGATCATTTTATTGAAGATCTCTAGTCATATGATTGAAATACAATGGAGGGAGAATTGAATCTACAGGACTCTTAAAGCTCACTGTGTATTCTCCTCAAGATTCTAAAATTCTCAAATGAACAAATTAGTCCAAGACCTCTATTTATAGGTCATATTTAATAAGAATGGGCCCAAGCCAATAACCTCCTAAATCCCAAAATTACATACAAAGCAACAGCCCAAATTACATTACAAAGACTTAGACATTACAGTTGACTTTAATTGACTTTATAAAACTTCTAATTAAATGGGACTTTTAGACCCAAGACAACCATATATATATATATATATATATATATATATATATATATATATATATATATGGGGCCTTTCTTGGGAGACCCTAGTATTTTGTGGTAACCATGAGATCCAATCTCATCCATCAATCTTAGTAATCAATGGTTTAAAATAAATAAGAGATGTATTAATTAAAAACACAATTTTAGGTCATTAAAATAGGTAAAAAGGGTAAAATTGTCAAAAAACTTTATAATTCATTGTGATCTAATTTAGGCGGGTTCGATAATTTTGGAATGAAATCAGATAAGATTATCTCAAAATATTAAAACTTACATTCAATCAAACTTTATCCCGATGAATACCAAAAATACAGTGTGTTACACTGTGATTACCAATGTGATACACTCAAAGTATATTGTGTTACATTGTGATTAGCATTGTGTTTCACTATGATTACTATTGTGATGCACTCAAAGAACATTGTGTTACACTGTGATTAACATCGTGTTACACTGTGATTACTATTGTGATGCACTCAAAGAACATTGTGTTACACTGTGATTAATATCGTGTTACACCGTGATTACTATTGTGTTACACTGTGATTAACATCGTGTTACAATGTAAACGATGGAAAGGATGCATAATTTAAAATATTATACGACCAAATAAAAAAGTAAACAGAATATCTCATAAATAGTTGGTTGAGAAATTTTAGGAAACAATATATTTAATTTATAAATGATTGATTTTTTCAGTTACAATTTTGTTTTTAATATTATTTAATTTATCAAATGACAAAATATACTTCATTATTAATAAATAAAAAAATTAAATAATATTAGATGGATGGATGAGATTGGATCTCATAGTTACCACAATCTAATAGGGTCTCATATGATTAGGCCCCTATATATATATATATATATATATATATATATATATATAGAGAGAGAGAGAGAGAGAGAGAGAGAGAGGAAAATTCAAATGAAAACTCATTTTTCATTGTGCACGTGAGGACAAATCTCAGTCACTCGATCTCTTTTGATCCAACAACTCATATTAAATAGAGTTTTTAATTTTAAAATGCTTAGGGGTAAAAATGGAAGAAAATTTAAACACACGCCTACCATATTTGACTTTTTATTTTCTTTTATAATTAAAAACTTTTTACCCAATTAAAGTTTAAACTTTAAAATAAATTATCTTAAAAATTACTAATATTTTAATCAAACAAATTACATCAAAAAAACAAGAATTTCGTGCTCTTTGATATGACATCCATCTCGATATAGTTTTTTTGTCGTTTTAACCGTTTTTTACGTGAAATGATATATATGTGTTATATTCATTATGAATATTTATGTACGTTCAAGTTTGTACAACGCCTCGACACCGTAAGTATATAACTCGACATCACCTTCTTCAACACTTTCTTCAACGTCGTAAGGCATCACGTTTCTTCAGCACCGTAACCCAACACCCATCAAGACGAATCGAGAACCTATCGAGTAATTCTGTTGTGAATCGGGGAACAAAAGAGAGTGTGTCACGTCTCCACATCTTCATAGGTCATTCATGTGTTATTCATCATGAATAATGTATCATTCAGGATGAATAATACAACATTCAGGGTGAATAGTTCACGATTTATGAATTCATGTATTATTCATCATG
Source organism: Arctium minus (assembly GCA_954870635.1). Taxonomy (NCBI): domain Eukaryota; kingdom Viridiplantae; phylum Streptophyta; class Magnoliopsida; order Asterales; family Asteraceae; genus Arctium; species Arctium minus. Next base: position 94,506,557 of record OX941082.1, on the reverse strand, counting down.
AATGTTGTGTAATTCCTCCTGAATCATATCATCATGAATAATGAATGAACGTTCACATTTGTTATTCATACTGAATGTGGGATATACGGGGATGCGCATACATATTCATAATGAATTAAACCAAATTTCGGTTGTGAATTGGGAAACAAAAGAGAGTGCGCCATGTGTCTACACCTTCACAGGTCATTCATATATTATTCACCATGAATAATGTATCATTCAGGATGAATAATAGAACATTCAGGGTGAATAATACATTCATGATAAATAATACATGAATCATGGATTCATGTATTATTCATCCTGAATATTGTATTATTCATAATGAATAGTGAATGAACGTTCACCTTTGTTATTCATACTGAATGTGGACACCCGAGGACGTGCATGCATATTCATAATGAATATAACACATATATAGAATTTCACGTAAAAAATAGTTAAAACGAAAAAATCCTGAATATTGTATTATTCATCCTGCATACGGTATTATTCATCATGAATAGTGAATGAACGTTCACCTTTGTTATTCACATTGAATGTGGACACCCGAAGACGTGCATGCATATTCATAATGAATATAACACGTATATAGAATTTCACGTAAAAAACGGTTAAAACGAGAAAAAAAACTATATCGAGATAAATGTCATATCGAAGAGCACGAAATTCTCATTTTTTTGATGTAATTTGTTTGATTAAAATATTAGTAATTTTTAAAATAAATTATTTTAAAGTTTAAGGGGGTAATTTTTTTTAATTAAAAATAAAAATAAAAAGTTAAAGAAGGTAGACGTTGATTCAAAATTACAATTTTGTCCTTAATCACTTCCCAATTAACCTTATTATGTATTAACCATTAATTAGTTTTCTAAGTTTTGATCAATGGTTAAGATTTATCCTCATGTGCACAATGAAAGATAATTTTTCATTTGAACCCACCCCTATATATATATACTAGCAGTCTAGCCGCGGAAAGCGGCGGGATGTAATAAATCAAAAATATAAAATTAGCACAACAACTTACCAAAAGAATTCGAGATTAAGGTTAAACAAAATAAAATTGCAATGAAATTTCTAAGTCTTCTGAAATTTCTTCTTTACAATGTCAGCCCAACTTTCAGACACCAGAAGCAAATCTCCACTCTTCAGCATCAAGAAAAAAGTGATCAGAAGGCCACTTTATAATCTCATATCTGCAGATAAAATTCCAAGAAACTTCGATTAATCTTCTTAGCAACATTAAATCGCATAAATCACCAACATTAGTGTTCAAAACCCTATCCAAAACAACATTTTAAATCACTTTAATACTAACAACATTTGCTTTAACTACCACTAAATTTAGACTACGAATGGTAGTCATTTGACTGAGGGGGTGTTTGGGATTGCTTATTAAAAGTGCTTATTAACTTATTGCGTTTTCAAACAGCAAATAAACTGTTTTGAGTGTTTGGATTAAAAACTCCTTATGACTTTTCCACCCCACTAATAAGCAGTTTTTGATAAGTCATTTCCAACTAACTTATTTGAAACTCCTTATTAACTTATTTAACCAAATTACATATTTGCTGTCAGGATCGAAATTCTAAACAAGAATTTAAACTAAACACTCAGAAACTATGTTAAAGAAGTCGCGGAATAACACTTTAACAATAAATCAATCAAACAGTGTATGAACTCAAATCACAAGTTATATTGAATTAACTTAATGATTACAAACAAAACCTCAATCTGTTGAACAGACTCAACAGACGTTCTATACTTCTCTAAAGAAAGGATTTCTAAGAATCTTGAGGTTAATTCTCTCTAAACGTATATGCAAAACTTGAAAAACTTAAAAACTTTTTAAACTAACAAAAACTACTAGACTATATATACAGAACTGATTACAAGATAATTACAAAAGAAATATTGATCTTCTGCATCCAGTTCATAATTATCTTCAACATTATCTTCAGCTCCTAGTCTTTCGTTTCAAGTCATCTTTATCTTCACAAGCAGCATTAATCTCCATAGCAATATTAATTTCCTCAGCAGTACTAACCATGCTTGCAATAGTAACTATGCTTGCAGTAGTAATTCTTCAAGCAGTACTAACTACTACCAGTACTAACTCTCCAAGCAGTACTAACTATGTTTCTAGCAGTACTAACTTTTCAAGCAGTAGTAAAAATCTTCAACTAGCAGTATTAATATCTTCAGCAGTATTAATCTTTAAGTCCAGCAGTAGTATCCATCCTTAGCACATTTCAGACCCAACAATCTCCCCCTAACTTGATTTTTCAGATTGAGAAGTTAAGTTCTTCAGCATAGGGTCTTCATGATGCTTTCAAAACTCCAGCTTAATTGCCCAGATTTGGATCCAGTCCCAGACTTTGATTAATTGTTCTGCTAACCACAATCCTTGCCATTTCAGAACCTGTAGGGCAGACCAACTTTGCATTCAACATCCCTTGCAGCCTTGCCTTGCTGTGGTCATATACCTTTTCAACCAGATAATACTCATGATAACTTTTGTCAATTGTAATCACGTAGACTCCACAATTTTCAAACAACATCCAATAATCAATCTTTTTAAATCCATATTCATGATGTAAATCTTTGATCCTGTGCTGCACTCTTTCAGGCTCCAACATCATGCACAAGTACTCCATGGATATCTTGGTTAGATTCATTTCTGTCCCTTTCAACACATTCTCATACAGTTTTATTCCTACTTTGTACATTTCTTCCAAGTCAGCTCTGGAACAGCTTCTGATTACTTTGCCCCAAGTTGAATAAACCTCAAACTGATCACCCATTCTCTTGATTCTGAAATATTCTCTTCTATTATCCTTCAGAGTATCCCAATGAATGATCTCTGGTGCTTTCATTGAGATAGGGTCAGCTTGCATAGGTTCTTCATTAGTCACAGTCATGTACAAATTCACCTGATCATCTGATTGTCTATGCTGATCTGAATATTGTTGGCTTGTTTGTTCTGGTCTTTGCTCTTGAGATTGAACATCTGCTTCTGTTTATTCCTGCTGCTCTACAGAAGGCTCAGCTTCCAGTTGTTCACTTTCCAGCTCTTTCTTTCCTTCTTCAGTCCTAGTCCTTTTTGCCTTTGGTTTTGTGGCAATGGACTTCTTTCTTTTGATGGCTCCAATCTTTTGAGCTAGGGTCTCTTATTTCTTCACTTCTGTCTTGTCTTTGATAGGAGTGCCTTCTTCACTGTCAGGGAAAGGCTGTTGTATGTTGAGATCATGTCTTTCTTTCAACTTTCTTTCAACCTCAACCCTTTGACTGAAATCCCCTTTCAGCTTGGCCATCTCCTTCTTGTATAACTCTTCTATCCTTCCAAATGACATACTGGTAAACATTCCTTCAGGAACTCTAATAGCTCCTTTCAGAAAGTTTATCATTTTCCTTCTTTCCTGATTTGCCAGGAAGGTCTTTGAAGGCTTTCTTTGGCTTTGTCTAGTTGCTCTCAATGTTACTTTCTTAGAAGCAACAACAGTCTTCAACCTCCTTTGATATTCTTCATTAATGGTTTTAGCCATTTCCAATGCAAGCTCTCTGTCTTTTGCAGATTGAACCTCTTCCTCCTTTTCCAACTCTTCTTGCAACTTTTTGGCCATTTCTTCATCAAGTTCTATTTGAGTTTGCTTCTTTGATGGCTTCTCAGGCTCAATCATCTTCTCTTTCCCTTTCTTTTTGGCCTCATCTACACTGAATTCTTTTCTTTTCTTCTCTTTTTCAACTTCTTTGATTACCACTCCCTTAGCCTTTGGAGTGGCCTTGGGAGTGTCAAGCTTTGCCTTCACCAATGTTTCAACAATTTCAATCTCTTCCCTAGATAATTCTGTTTCTGCTGCTGCAGTTACTACTTCTTGTTCAGTTTCTACTGCAGACTCAGTTACTGCTGCTTTCCCTATTTCTGCTGCTTTCACAAAAGTTTCTGCTGTTGATGTAGTTTCTACTTCTTTCTCAGTTGCTACTGCTTTTGCTGTTTCTGCTGCTTGTTTCTTTTCTGCTTTACTATTCAACTCCCCCTCAAAATGAGATTCCATGCCAACAGGACTTTGCTTTTCACATTCCTCCTCTTGAGTCTCCCCCTTTTTGGAAGCATCATGATCAATGCTTCTTTTCTTCAAAACAAATTTGGTTTTCTTCTTTTTGTGCATCAACCTGATTACCATCTTCTTCAGCTTGGCTATTTGCACTTGTTGGGAAGTGATTACCTTTTTCATCTCTTTTATCTCCAAACCTTGATTATGAACATCCAGACTTATTGTACCAAGTGTATCCATCAATTCATCATAAGTATATCTGTCCTCACCTCCTTTAGGTGTGTTTACCACCCTTGAAGGATCCTTGGATTTTTTAGTAGAGGTCTTCTGCCTAGCAGAAGCGCCTGCTACCCCCGTGGTTTCTTGGCACCTGGGACCCTTAGATGATTGCTCATCTAAAGTTGCTGTGGGGAAGGTCTTAGAGATGTTCACACTGTCCTGACCTGCACCTTGTGCAAAATCAGTAGTGTGAGCCTTACTGCCCACATGCCCTTCCTTCTCCTTAGAGAGCACCTTTTTGGGGTTGGGAGACACCCCTGTGGTTTCCCTTTCGATATTCTCTAATGGAGAATGCTCCATTAGAGGGCTTGCAGGCAGTTGGGATGAAGATACAGGAAGGGAAGGAACCTTCTGTACCTTTTTCCTTTTATATGTTTTGGTGATGGGGGATATTGGCTTGACAATAGGGATCTGAGGAGTATCAATTGAAATGAATGGTATGGGTAGGTCATCAGTTGGGTTGTCAGATGTGGGCTTTGACGCTGATGCCTCACCATGGGAATGAGACATAACCATCATTGTAGAGAATAATGGTGTCTCTTGTCCAGAAAAGTCCTTACTTGGTCTTTTCATGTTGGAGAATACCTTCCCTTTGGGAGGTTTTGGTACATACACCTCTTCAAAAGAGGGTAGATCCGTCAATTCCTTTAGTAGAATCTCTTGGACAAACCTAGGATACATATAAAAGCTTTTGGTTTTGGTATCCAGGTTTGACATTAAATCATTGAAAATCATTTGAGAAAAATTAAACTTTCTAGAGGTAGCTAAGCAAACTAGAGCATAAGCTAAGGTACTGCTGAGCTCACTCCATCCAGCTGTTTTTCTAGAAATACAATGTTGAAGGGTATGAACAAAGAATCTCCACTGAGGTGAAAATTTGCTTTTAAAGAACTTGTAAACCTCAGTGGGACCTTCATACCCCATACGACTAAGGGATTGGAAGAGATCTTACTTGGACAGAGAGGTAATACCTGAGGCATCATCTAGCCGGAGATGAATGCGAATACAGCCTTCTGAGATGGTTAGAGGTTTATCACAAACCCTTGATTTGAGGACCTGATTGCCATCAATAGTCTGTATAGATGCATTGGCCCAGAACTGACGCATGTGCTCCACATAGATTGTGGGATTAACAGTTAAAGCGTAGACGATGTGAGAGGATTTTAGGAAATCCACAATCTGATGAAAGCCTTCTGATTGCTTGGGTTTCTGTAGCATTGCCAACTCATTGTGATCATCAATAAACACCAGTCCTGCCATCGTTCTTGGATTGAATCACTACTAGGGTTTATGCACTAGGAAGCAAGAAATTGAGAGAGAGAGATAGAGAGAGCACTCGTAGGAAATTCAAAGAGCCGTTTGAAATTTGGCGGTCAGAAAGGGTATTTATAGGTGGAAGGTTTCATTTAGAAGCAGTACTAAGTACTCTAGCAGCATTAACAAGCCCGCAGTACTAACCCATATAAGCAGTAGTAACCCATACTAGCAGTATTAACACAGACTAGCAGTATTAACACAGACTAGCAGTAGTAACACATACCAGCAGTATTAACACAGACTAGCAATATTAACACATACCAGCAGTAGTAACACTGTCTGGCAGTAGAAATAATGTAAGCAGTAGTAACTTTGCATTAGCAGTATAAACCACCAAGCAGTAGTAACCATACTTAACTATATTTGAACTAGCAGCAGGATTAATAGTGAGAGCAGTATTAACTTAACTAGATGTACCAAGTTTCTAATCAGTAAGGTAATCTGAAACACTTAAACACACATGGTTAGCAGCACCATGCACAATATATTATGAGAAAGTAAGCATGAAGGAATCTATACAGAAATGGTACATAAAGACAATCAGATGAGGCTTAATCAGTGTTTATCATGCCCACACTGGTGACCAGGAATGTGAATCTACCCACATCAAAAGCTTTGGTGAATAGATCAGCAAATTGGTTACTTGTGTGCACCTTCAAAACCTGAATTAGCTTCTTTTCATTGCAATCTCTAATAAAATGGTACCTTATTTCTATATGCTTGGTTTTTGAGTGCTTCACTGGATTATTAACAATGCTTATGGCACTGTTGTTATCAATGAAGATTGGAGTGTGCAGAAAAGTAACACCATATTCCAACATCTGATTCTGAATCCATAGCACTTGTGAGCAGCAGCTTGCAGCAGCTATGTACTCTGCTTTTGTTGTAGAGGTGGACACTATGGTTTGCTTTCTACAATGCCATGAAACTAGTCTTGCACCCAAAAACTGACATCCTCCTGATGTAGATTTTCTATCCAAGTTTGCACCACCCAAATCACTATCAGAATATGCAAGTAGATCAAATGGTGAGTCATGAGGATACCAATGGCCCAACCTAGGTTGTCCTTTGAGATATCTGAAGATCCTCTAGACTGCTTGAAAGTGAGATTGCTTAGGTCTTACTTGAAATCTGGCACACACACAGACAGCAAACATAATATCTGGCCTTGAAGCTGTTAGATACATGAGGGAGCCTATCATAGATCTATAGTGATGAACATCTACATCCTCCCCCTCAAGATCTGCAGTGATCTGTTTGTGTGTTTCCATAGGTGTGCTTGTAGGCTTTGAATCTGAAAATCCAAATTTTGTAAGTATATCCTGCACATACTTGGATTGGCTGATGAAGATACCATATTTCTTCTGTTTAACCTGTAGCCCAAGGAAGAATGTAAGTTCACCCATAGAGCTCATCTTGAATCTTTTGTGCATCAGCTTCTCAAACTCTTTGCACAAATAATCTTTTGTGGATCCAAAGATGATGTCATCCACATAGATTTGTACAAGCAAGATGTCCTTCTTCTTCCTTTTGATAAACAGAGTCTTGTCTATTATTCCCCTTTCAAAACCATTTTCCAAGAGATAGGTAGACAGAGTGTCATACCATGCTTTTGGTGCTTGATGTAGCCCATAGAGTGCCTTCTTTAATTTGTATACTCTGTCAGGAAAGTTAGGATTTTCAAACCCTGGAGGCTGAAAAACATATACTTCTTCATCAATTGTCCCATATAGGAATGCACTATTGACATCCATCTGATAAACTATGAACTTCATGAAAGAAGCATAGGCTAGAAACAGCCTAATTGCCTCAATTCTGGCTACTGGAGCAAATACTTCTTCATAGTCTATTCCTTCTTCTTGTGTGTACCCTTGTGCCACAAGCCTGGCCTTATTCTTTATCACAATTCCTCTCTCATCTTTCTTATTTCTGAAAACCCATTTTGTACCAATTGCCCTTTGTCCTTGTGGAAGTTCAACCAGATCCCATACATCTTGCAGCACAAACTGCAGCAGCTCCTCTTGCATTGCTTCTACCCAGCTTGGGTCTTTCATTGCATCATAAGCCTTTTTGGGTTCAATCTGGGATAGAAAACAAGATAGCAAGCCTGATTGTAGGTCTTTCAATCCCCCTAACTTGCTTTGTTGCCTTGTGATCATTGGGGAATTGATGTCACCAATCACCAATTGAGGAGGATGATTCTTCTGAGTTCTTGTATGATTGACAGCCTCCTCATTAAGATTTGCTTCGAGATTGAAGTCATTCTTTTCTGGAGTGCTTCCACCATACACTGAAGAATTGTCATCATCAGTGTCATCTTCTGACAGTACGGGCATCCCAGGTCCTGAGTTTCCTGAATTATGAGCATCCTCTTTATCACTCTTATTCTCTTCATCACCTTTGTCCTCTTCATCTGCTTTAGCATATTCATCCTGTTCTGGATCAGAATCTTCTGATTCTGAAGCATCATTCTTTTCTTGCTGGCAAAATTCAACATGATCTACTGTAGGTATTGGAAACAGCACAAACTCTGAACTCTGTGCTTGTACCTTTTCTGATCTTGTTCCTGTATTTTGCACATTACTAAAACCCAAAGCATTAGTTAGTGAATCAATGTCAAACAACCAATCAGGACTTGTACCAATTTGATTTGGTGTGTTCTCATTGCATTTGACATTGTCACTTTCCTCTATAATCCTGGAGGAACTATTAAATACTCTATATGCCTTACTCTGAGAGGAGTATCCAACAAGAAATCCATCTTCATCTTTGTTTTCAAACTTACCTAAGTGAGATTTGGTGTTGAGAATTGTGCAAGGACACCCAAAAGGTTTGAAAAATCCAATAAAAGGTTTCTTTTTGTTAAAAAGTTCATAAGGTGTCTTGCCTTGAGATTTGACTACTAGAACTCTGTTTTGGACATAACAAGCAGTATTAACGGCTTCTGCCCAAAAGGTAATTGGTAATTTTGAATCTGCCAACAGAGATCTAGCAGCCTCAATCAGTGTCCTATTTCTCCTCTCAGCAACACCATTTTGCTGAGGAGTTCTAGGAGCACTGTATTGTCTCTCAATACCTTTGGTCTCACAAAAGCTGTTTAAGTCATTGTTTTTAAATTATGTTCCATTATCAGACCTGATGACTTTAACCTTTAAATTAGTTTGGTTTTCAATCCTAAGGACAAAGGATTTGATCAGTCCACTTGTCTCATCCTTAGTCCTCAGAAAATATACCCAAGTAAATCTGGATAAAGCATCAACAATGACTAAGCAATAGGACTTCTTTCCAATACTCATCACATTAGTAGGACCAAAGAGATCCATATTCAATAAAAGAAGAGGTGAAGAGGTTGTATTTATTTCCTTGGACTTATGAGAAGTTTTGTGCTGCTTGCCTTTAAGACAAGCAACACAATGATCATCACATGAAAACAGTTTTTGAGGTAAACCTCTTACAAGGTTGTTTTTCACAAGAATGTTCATGGTTTTAAAGTTCATGTGACACATCCTTCTGTGCCAAAGAGATGATTCATCCACAGAAGCTTTTGAAAATAAACATTTTAATGATGAATAAGAGGATACATTCTCTAAGTCCAAACAATAAACATTATCCTTTCTAGGAGTTCTAAGTAGTATCATATTTTCATCAACTACCTTGAATCCTGGAGCAAGGATAATACATTCAGTTTCAGTAAATAATATACTATGTTTCTTATCACAAACCTGTGATACACTTAACAGGTTGTATCTCAATTGCTCAACATAGTAAACATCTTTAAAGGACATCTTACCTTTTGAAACCATACCTTTTCCACTGATCTTACCACCTGCTGGATTGTCACCAAAAGCAACATGTCCTCCATTAAACTTTTTGAAGTTTTGAAGGCAGGCCATGTTACCTGTCATGTGCCTAGAAAAACCACTATCTACATGCCAAATGCTCTTCTTCTTGAGCTGTTGGTTGCCCTGCACATAAGATAAAACAGTTAGTTTTTAGAGGGAACCCAAGCCAAAGTGGTCTTGGGTTGCCCTTTCTCATCAACATATCCATAATCAGTAATCTTAGTCTGGATGAGATGATTAGATTTAGGAATCTCATGGCTGGAATACTTTGTCAAGATTATAGGCTTGGCAGCATTAATACTGGTAGCAGCACTATCCTTGTTAGCAGTACTAACTTGGTTAGCAGTACTAACTTGGCTTGCAGTACTAACTTGGTCAGCAGTACTAACTTGGTCAGCAGTAGTATTGCTATCAGCAGCATTATTTCTGTTAGCAGTACTATTTGACGTAGCAGTACTAACAGGTTTCTTCACTTTTGGAACCCAAATCTTGACAAAGTTGTTTGCTTTCTTATTCTGTGAGTTACTCCTTGACTTGCTTGGAGTATTTTCTTTTGATTTAGCAAACTTATTCTGAATATGAGATTTTGCAGTCCCAGTTTTTATTGGTACTGTTCTCATTTTAGCAGCCATGTGATTTCTTGATTGCTTCATATAACCAACTGAATTTTGTGTTCGTCTTTGAAAAGAAAATCTTTGGTTAATAGGATTGAAATAACAGTGTTTGGCTAGATGATTTAACTTGCCACAAATAAAACAAGGCTTTGGTCTAATGACTTTGCTTAGATCAATTCCCTGTTTTTGAGTCCACTGATTATTTCTGTTTCTCTGATTTCCCCTTATTTTATCATGTTTATGGGGCTTGTTCTGTTGACAAGTACAGGGATTTACAACAGAGGTTTGCATGTAGTGAACTCCCTGTACCTTTTCTTTTCCTTTCCTAGAGGTTTCAGCTTTCTCACTCTTACCATTCTCTTTCTCTGTCTTGGACATCTCCACTTTATCACTCTTGACAAATGGTTTGCCCCCCCTCTCATTTGTAAGAATATGGTTTTCTAAGGGAATATCTTTATGGTCTTCCTTATTCTTACACTCAGAGTTCTCTTCTTCAGAATCTGCCTCAACCACTACTTTGTTTAATAGATCTACTTCTATGGCTCCTGCAGGTAAGTCAATCTTATCTTGTCTTTCTAAGAGGTCTGAGGTGGGAGGAATATAGTTATTATTGTAAGGTGGAGGGGTGTTGTTGTATCCTATACCTCTCTTTAGTTTGTCATGAATTTGAGATTTAAGTAAAGAGTCCATTGCTTTAGAAGCATTGGAATATTTCTCAATGTCTAGTTTGGCCTTCTCAAATTCACTCTTAACTTTTTCACACTCCTCTCTAAATTTTTCTAGCTTAAACTCTAATTGATACTTCTCCCACTTCTAGTAGTTTGTATCATATGAGTGTTGAAGTTCATTTGCCTGGTATGCCTTTATTTGTTCTTCAAACTTCTCAACGATCACAACATACGCTCTTCTATCTTTCTCTAACCTTTTAAGGTCATCACACATGCTCTGATTGTGATCCCTGTACTTTTTAACAGTTTCAAGACAGGTTTTAGAGCAAAGGTTAGATTTTACCTCAGTGGGGATTGCAGTTCTTGATGACTCTGAAACCTCGGCCATCAATGCTTGGTTCTGAATTGCCTTCTCTGCTCGATCACTCCAATCAAAGCCCATCCCTTCTTGTGAGACAAGAGCTTGAGATGAATTCCTGTTATAGTTAGTGGACTTTGGTTGTTGATTATTGCTTCCATGCTGTTGAGCAATTTCTCCTCTGCACTCTCTTGCAAAGTGTCCCAGATTATGGCATTTGTAGCATTCCACTTTGGATTTATCAAATCCAGCACCATCTTCTCTTCTCATGGCAAAATTATTTCTACCTGTTCTTTTGATGAATCTTTTGACTCTCATGGTAAGCATTGCCATTTGCCACTTGATATCCATCTCTTCAAGGTCATCAACATTGATCTGCTCTAGATCATCATTGATAAGAGCAGATTTAGCATGACTAGCAAGGAATGCTTTCAAAACAGAATCATTAGGTCCATCCTGTTTTGAGCTATATGTGGCACTAACTGATTCTGTATTAGCAGTAGAATCAGTAGTAGATGATAGGAGGGCAGCATTATGAGAGTATCCAGATGGCCTTTTCTTAGATTCAACTTCTGCTTCAAACACCCTTAGATCATTATAGAGATCATCAAGCTCCTTATCCTCCAGATTATCATTCTGTCTGAAGGATACAGTGTACATCACCCATTCTTCACCAAGAGATCTTAGAAATTTTCTGTTGACATCATCCTGGTCCATCTTGACACCAACAGTGGCCAACTCTCCAATCAACTTGTTGAATCTATCAAAGGTTTGAGTCATGGACTCATTCTTTGTAGACATAAAATTCTCATAGTGCTGTTTGAGAATTGCCTTCTGATTTCTCTTAGTGCTTTTAGTACCTGAAAATCTCTTCTCCAATGCATTCCACAGGATTTGATTAGGAATTGCCAAGAGCAGAGTGCTCAAGGCTTTCATCTCAGTCTTTGGTGGAGTTCTCTTGCCATCTGTTCCCATCTTTCCTTCATTGGAGAGACCATTCTCAATGATATCCCACATTGAGTAGTCTGTAAGAAGTATATACTGCTTGATTCTGATTTTCCACATGTCAAACTCATTGGGTTTGAGCATGGGAACCTTTGAAACAAGAACACTGTCATGAGATCCGTCCATGATGATTTTTGATTTCTGAGTTGAAGGCTTTGATACCACTTGTCAGGATCGAAATTCTAAACAAGAATTTAAACTAAACACTCTGAAACTATGTTAAAGAAGTCGCGGAATAACACTTTAACAATAAATCAATCAAACAGTGTATGAACTCAAATCACAAGTTATATTGAATTAACTTAATGATTACAAACAAAACCTCAATCTGTTGAACAGACTCAACAGACGTTCTATACTTCTCTAAATAAATGATTTCTAAGAATCTTGAGGTTAATTCTCTCTAAACGTATATGCAAAACTTGAAAAACTTAAAAACTTGTTAAACTAACAAAAACTACTAGACTATATATATACATAACTGATTACAAGATAATTACAAAAGAAATATTGATCTTCTGCATCCAGTTCATAATTATCTTCAACATTATCTTCAGTTCCTAGTCTTTCGTTTCAAGTCATCTTTATCTTCACAAGCAGCATTAATCTCCATAGCAGTATTAATTTCCTCAGCAGTACTAACCATGCTTGCAGTAGTAACTATGCTTGCAGTAGTAATTCTTCAAGCAGTACTAACTACTAGCAGTACTAACTCTCCAAGCAGTACTAACTATGTTTCTAGCAGTACTAACTTTTCAAGCAGTAGTAATACTACTAGCAGTATTAATATCTTTAGCAGTATTAATCTTTAAGTCCAGCAGTAGTATCCATCCTTAGCACATTTCAGACCCAACATTTGCCCCTTCTTTCTATAAGTTAATAAGCACTTTACAAATAAGCATAAGTTAATAAGCACTTTTACAAATAAGCATAAGTTGTTTTAAATAAGCAATCCCAAACACCCCCAGAGTATGTGCAATTTCATTAATATGCATTTAACTTCTTATATGATAGTTGAAAATTTCATTTGCCATTAAAAAGTAAGGTGGCGTTTGTTTTTTAAGTGGTGTTGAAGTCTAATTTCACTTCTGATTTTTAAGTGGTGGTGTTGAAGTCTGAAATCTGAATAAAAAAACTATTTGTTTTTATTATTGTCTAAAATCTGAAAACATCTGAATATGTATTATTGTCTATTTTATCCCTGAAACTATGATACTCTTGAATTTAACTAAATTATACTACTAAAATCAATATTTTGAACCACAAAAACAGAAGCAAACTCTCAAACAGTTTAGCAAACTCTCAAACAGTTTAGCAAACTCCTTGATTGTATTTTTTTTAACGGCAACAAAACCACATATATTACCACAACAACCAAAGAAAGTTTACCAGAAGGTTACAACGGACCAAACAGAACGAAAGGAACCGAACGAGAACAAACAGTAAGAGTCAATAAAAGTCGGTGAAGTTTGCGAGAAGCAAACAAACACAGCCACTAAAAGATCTAAAAGCCCGATAAAACAACCAACAAAACCAACCCGCAAACAATCAGGACTGACCCGAGGCAGCCTAATGACGCCGAACTCCAACGAATCACCGAAACGCAGTTGCCAAATTGCCTGGACAGATGACTTTAGAGTCCGCCAACATCCCTCGCTACCACTTTGCACTCGATACCACTTCCAAACCCGCCCTGCACAGCGACCCAAAGGTTGCCCGCATGTCGGACAGCAGCAAGTTGTCTATCTGACAGTAACAACCAGACTAAGCCATCACAGCAGCTCTAAGTTGCTGCTGTTGCTACCGCCGAGTCTCTAAGATGAAAAGGATTGAACTGCCCTTTTGTTGCTGCTACCGTGCCCCAATCGTAACCAAAACCCAGTTAGCTGTTGATGATGCTATTGTCCAGCATAGATGGATCGACAGAATAAAAAAAATCGAATCATAGGGCTCGAACTACATGGATCGAACTAATCTGGAGTCGACATACCTTGGAGAAAGATTTGGAGAATGATTTGGACAAAGACGATCGGCTTGTAGATCGATTCTGGAGTCGACCGGTCTTGGGGATCGATTTGGTCCAGGTGAGGCGAGGAGAGCGGTTGTGAGTTGTGAGAGGAACTAAGTGTTAAGTGATTAGGGTGTCACTTTTTCTTCCAGACAAGTACAAGTGATATGTGGTTCTGAATACATAAATAAAACAAACAGACTTAATTGAGAAAAGTCTGACCGAAAAAGTGAAAAGTGGTAATTCAGCTCTGAAACTCAAAAAACAAACAACCCCTAATTATCTTAGTCGATGAAGGACGCTTTTGCAAAATAAACGATCTAGGTTCAAAATCTAAGGGGGCGTTTGGTTCACAGAATGGAATTTGATGGAATTAGAATCCATAGAAAGAATTTGACTTTAAAGAATTGAAATGAAATTTGACCACGCATTTGGTTGGTAAGAATTCAATTCCTTCACTTGAGCATGAATTCCTTAAATTTTGGACTTCAATTTGGAAGGATTCCTTCACTTTCATTCCGTGAACAAAACATGACGTTGGAATTTGGTCAATGTAATTGGCCATTCCAATTCCTTCAATTTCCTTCCAATTCCATGAACCAAACAGCCCCTAAGAGAGTGAATCTTCTATCGGGTATTCTATACATTATTAAAATTTAAGAAGCATTTTTTTATTCTTTTCTAAATCAGTTCATATATACTTAAGAACAAATAAAAAGACTGATTGAAGCAATAGAAAGGCACAAAAAGATATAAAAAAACACACACAAGTTAATACTTCACTACCTCGAATTACTTTTCCGGCTCGTATGTGTTGATGTTCCTAAAGCTTACCAGACCCAGAAGAACAACCATTACAAAATTTTCATCATCCACATCAAGCTGACGGACCAATCTATTACACTGATTAGCATCTCAGCCAGCTCAAAATCATTACAGAAGAAGCATTTTGTGCAGGTCCATCAGCTTTGCCAGTCTTCGTAAGTAGCGCCCGACAATTATGGTCACGCCTTTGAAATCATCCGTTCAACAAAAAAACTAAAGAGATTGTAAAATTTGAGGTTTCTAGTATGTGTTACAGTGTCTTTAAAACATTTTTTGTTAGAAGATACTCATGTTAACAATCATAAAGTTCACATGTTGCCTACAATCTTATGGTGCATCTGTCAGGATCGAAATTCAAAACAAGAATTTAAATAAACACTCAGAAACTTTGTTAAAGAAGTTGCGGAATAACACTTTAACAAGAAATCAATAAAACAGTGTATGAATTCAAATCACAAGTTGTATTGAATTAACTTGATGATTACAAACAAAGCCTCAATCTGTTGAACAGGCTCAACAGACGTTCAAAACTTCTCTAATGAAAGGATCACTAAGAATCTTGAGGCTAATTCTCTCTAAAACACAAAGGATGTATGTATTCAAAAATCTAAGACTTCTAGACTATATTAACAAAACAGATTACAAGATAATTATGAAAGTAACATTGATCTTCAGCATCCATTCCATAATTATCTTCAACTCCTTGTCTTTCGCTTCAAGTAACAAACCATCCTTATCAATATCAGCAGCATTAATTCTTCTATGTTGGGAAATTCAGAAATGCTCAAGTACAGTTAATGCTGCTAGAAGAACTTGATTACTACTTCTGAGATTAATACTGCTGAGTGAAGTTAATACTGCTGAACAAGATTAGTACTGCTAAGTCAAGATTAATACTGCTAGAGGAGATTACTACTGCTAAGCAATTTTAGTACTGCTAGTAGTTAGTACTGATGAACATTAATACTGCTCAAAGTATTAATACTGCTGAAGACTTAGTGCTGCTTATGAGATTATCAAGATTCGTGCAGATCAAGTTTGAAGATTATGGAAAGTTTTGAGATAAAGATGGAAGATTATTTTGAAGATCTTTTATTATTTGTAATTATCTTTTATCTTCAGTATATAGAGAATAGTTTAGAATTGATAGAGAATATAGAATTCTGAATTTTTGTTTTCATAGAGAGAATCAACCTCAAGGTTTGTAATCCTAATTCTAGAGAAGTAGAATTCGTATTGGTGAGCCTGTTCATCAATATTGAGGTTGAGTGTTGAATCGTGTAGCTTTACAATCATTCAATAAAGTTTACAAGTTGTTCTTCTGATTCACTGTTTCATTGATTATAGAATATTAAAGTGTTATTCCGCAAACTCCTTTAATATTGTTTCTGAGTGTTTATTCTTGTTTAGAATTAAGATCCTGACAAGTGGTATCAGAGCAAGTATTCTCAGAAATTTTATTCATCATGGAAAACACAGCTGAATCAAACAGTACTCTGGTCTCAAAGGTTCCAATGCTCAGACCCAATGAATTTGACATGTGGAAGATTAGAATCAAGCAATACATTCTCCTCACAGATTACTCTATGTGGGACATCATTGAGAATGGCCCATCTGATGCAGGAAAGATTGGTGAAGATGGAAAAAGAACTCCACCAAAGACGGATGCAGAAAGAAAGACAAGGCAGACAGAGATGAAAGCCTTGAGCACACTGCTCTTGGCCATTCCCAATGAATATCAACACCAATTCTGTAATTGCACTGATGCACAGATGCTCTGGAATGCTCTAGAGAAGAGATTCTATGGTACCAAAAGTACCAAGAGAAATCAAAAGGCAATCTTGAAGCAACAGTATGAAAACTTAATGTCAACTAAGAATGAGTCCATGACTCAAACTTTTGACAGGTTTAACAAACTGATTGGTGAACTAGCTACTATGGGAGTACAGATTGATCAAGATGATGTAAACAGAAAGTTCTTAAGGTCCCTTGGAGATGAATGGACCATGTACACTGTTTCATTCAGACAGAATGATCAGTTGGAAGAGAAAGAACTTGATGATCTGTACAATGATCTTAGAGTATTTGAAGTTGAGGTGGAGGCAAAGAAGAAGCCTTCTGGATATATTCATAATGCTGCACTCCAATCAGCATCAATTGATTCTACTGCTAATCCTGAATCAGTTAATGCTGCTAATGGAGCAAATGAAGAAAAAGGCACTGATTCTGTGTTTGAAGCCTTTCTTGTCAGCCATGGAAATTCCTCCTTAATTAATGATGATTTGGAACAACTCCATCCTGATGATCTGGAAGAGATGGATATTAAATGGCAGATGGCCATGCTTTCCATGAGGGTGAAGAAGTTCATAAAGAGGACTGGAAGGAACAACTTCTCCCAAAGAAGAGAAGATGGAGCAGGGTTTGATAAATCAAAGGTGGAATGCTACAAATGCCATCTGAAGGGACACTTTGCCAGGGAATGCAGAAGTGGAGTGTCTCACAACAACAACCACCAACAAGCACAGTCTGGAAACCTCAACCATAACAGAAACTCTGCTCAAGCCCTTGTTTCTCAACAAGGAATGGGGTTTAACTGGAGTGATCAAGCAGAAGAGGCTATCCAAAATCAAGCACTTATGGCTGAAGTATCTGATCTCCCATCTGAGGTAAGTTCTAATCTCTGTTCTAAAACTTGCATAGACACTGTTAAAAGGTACAGGGATCACAACCAGAAGATGAGTGATGACGTTAAGAGATTTGAAAATGATATAAAGGACTATGTGAGAATTGTTGAGTGGTTTAAGGAACAGATTAAAGGTTTTCAAGCCAATGAACTCCAGCACTCATATGACACCAATTACTGGAAGTGGGAGAAAAAGGATATAGAACTTAAACTGACCAAATCTAAAGAGGAGAGTGAAAAGCTGAGAGAGGAGCTAACCAAGGTTAAGCTTGATGTAGAAAAGTTTTCCAATGCTTCTAAAGCAATGGACTCTTTACTACAAACTCAGATTCATGATAAGCTGAGAAGAGGAATTGGGTATAATGCCACACCACCACCATATAACAACAATTACATCCCTCCTACCTCAGACTTGCTAGAAACCAACGATAGGAAGGACTTGCCTGAGGGAGCAACTGAGATAGATCATTTAGATGAGGTAGGTGTTGAGGATAAGACTGAGAAAGAGGTTGGTAAGAGTAAGGAGAACAAAGTGAGTGATGAGATTCCTCTAGAGAATAACATTATCACCAATGAAGACTGTGGAAGGGCTTGGATCAAATCCAAGGACATAGAAAATACAGAGGGAAAGTCTGGTAAGGTCCATTACAAACAGACCACAGTTGTGAATCCAGGTCCTTGCAAACAGTGTGCATGTAAGAAGAATGAGCCCCAAAAACATGATAAAAAGAGGGGAAATCAAAGAAACTGGAATAATCAGTGGGCACAAAAACAAGGGGTTGATTTGAGTAAAATCAATAGACCAAAACCTTGTTTTATCTGTGGCAAATTGAATCATCTTGCCAAAAACTGTTATTTCAATCATATGAACCAAAGGATGAACTGTCAAAGATCTATGCAAAAACCCTTTGGTTATAGGAAGAAGGTTGAAAGGAATCATGTGGCTAAGAAAACTGTTAAATCTAAAAGTCACATGAAGAAAAAGTTTGTTAAAGAAAGTGTCAATATGTGGGTTCCTAAAAGCACTAAAACTGTTAGTACTGCTACCACAAATAGTGCTGCTGACAATGATAGTGCTCCTAGAAGTAACACTACTGCTAACAATGTTAGTACTGTTGACATTGTTAGTACTTCTTCAAAAGTTAGTACTGCTAACTCTGTTAGTGCTTTTAAGGTTAGTACTGCTTCTAGTGTTTGTGCTGCTAAGCCAATCATATTGATAAAGTACTCTAATAAAGAGTGCTTTGAGTTTAAAAACCTCATCAAAAAGGAATGTAAATACTTTGATGAGAAAGGGAGACCCAAGACCACTTTGGCTTGGGTCCCCAAACAATACTAATTGTTTAATATTATGTGTAGGGCAACCAACAGCTCAAGGGGAAGAGTATCTGGCATGTTGATAGTGGTTGCTCAAGGCACATGACAGGGAACATGTCATGCCTCAAGAATTTCAAGAAAATTGATGGTGGGCATGTTTCCTTTGGTAATACTCCAGATGGAGCTAAGATAAGTGGTAAGGGGGATGTAACCAAAGGTAAAATGACCTTTGAAGATATATTCTATGTTGAGCAGTTAAGGTACAACCTGTTAAGTGTCGCACAGGTTTGTGACAAACAACATAGTATATTATTTACAGATTCTGAATGCATTATCCTTGCTCCTGGATTCAAGGTAGTTGATGAAAAGATGATACTACTAAGAACTCCCAGAAAGGATAATGTATATTGCTTAGATATGGAAAGTGTTTTAACTGATTCATCCCTCAATTGTCTTATTTCAAAAGATTCTTTGGATAAATCATCACTTTGGCACAGAAGGATGTGTCACATGAACTTTAAAACAATGAATAAACTTGTTAAAAACAACCTTGTAAGAGGTTTACCTTCCAAAGTATTTTCATGTGATGATCATTGTGTTGCCTGTCTCAAAGGCAAACAACACAAAACTTCTCATAAGTCCAAAGAGTTGAACACAATCTCTAATTCTCTTCAGTTGTTGCATATGAATCTGTTTGGTCCTACAAATGTTATGAGTATTGGTAAGAAATCATACTGCCTAGTTATTGTTGATGATTACTCTAGATTTACTTGGGTATATTTTCTAAGGACTAAGGATGAGACAAATGAACTGATCAAATCCTTTATTCTAAGAATTGAAAACCAAACTAATCAAAAGGTAAAAGTCATTAGGTCAGATAATGGTACTGAATTTAAAAATCATGACCTAAACACCTTTTGTGAGGAAAAAGGAATTGAGAGACAATACAGTGATCCTAGGACTCCACAACAAAATGGGGTTGCTGAGAGAAGAAATAGGACACTGATTGAAGCTGCTAGATCTCTGTTGGCAGATTCAAAACTTCCAATTACTTTCTGGGCTGAAGCAGTTAATACTGCTTGCTATGTCCAAACAGAGTTCTAGTAGTCAAGCCTAAAAACAAGACACCATATGAGCTTTTAAATAACAGAAAACCTTTTGGGTGTCCTTGTACCATTCTCAATACCAAAACTCACTTAGGAAAGTTTGATAGCAAGGTTGATGATGGTTTTCTTATTGGTTACTCATCTCAGAGTAAGGCTTACAGAGTTTTTAATACTTCTTTTTGAATAATTGAGGAAAGTAACAATGTCAAGTGCAATGAGAACACACCAAATCCTATTGGATCTGGTCCTCAGTGGTTATTTGACATTGATTCACTAACTAACTCTTTGGGTTTCAGTAGTGATTATCATGCAGGTTCAGGAAGTGGAGGATCAGGGGATGAACAAGTACAAGTACAGGACATTATTCCTCAGTCTGTGATCTTTCCCATACCTATAATAGAGCCTGTTGATGTCTGTGCAAAAGAGACAATGACTGAACCAATTCAGAGTGAAGAAGAAGGAAGAGATGAGGAGAATCAAGTGCATGAAGAGCCAGAAGCAGCTGATGAGATCCCCTCAGCTGACTTAAATGATTCCAATCTGGATGTGGGAATCAATGAAGAACCTAGTCATCAGACTAGAACTCAAAAGAATCATCCTCCAGAGCTAGTCATAGGAGACATCTCTTCTCCTATGATAACTAGGAATCAAAGCAGACTTCAAGAGCTGCAGGATCAGCAACACACAGTACTCTCATGCTTTCTATCTCAGATTGAGCCTAAGAAGGTTTTTGAGGCAATGAAAGATTCCAGTTGGATAGAAGCTATGCAAGAAGAGTTACTGCAGTTCAAATTGCAAGAAGTTTGGGACTTGGTGGACCTTCCAAAAGGTCATAGAGCTATTGGCACCAAGTGGATTTTCAGGAACAAAAAGGATGAGAGAGGTATTGTGATAAGAAACAAAGCAAGGTTGGTGGCACAAGGGTACACTCAAGAAGAAGGCATTGACTATGAAGAAGTGTTTGCTCTAGTGGCAAGGGTAGAAGTAATTAGGCTATTTCTAGCCTATGCCTCATACATGAAGTTCAAGGTATACCAAATGGATGTGAAGAGTGCCTTTCTGTATGGTACAATTGATGAAGAAGTATATGTCTGTCAGCCCCCTGGATTTGAAAATCCATCATATCCAGACAGAGTATACAAACTGAAGAAAGCACTTTATGGTCTGCATCAAGCACCAAGAGCATGGTATGATACTCTGTCTACCTACCTCTTGGAGAATGGGTTTGAAAAAGGAATAATTGACAAGACCCTCTTCATTAAAAGAAGTAAGAAGGACATCCTATTGGTTCAGATTTATGTGGATGATATCATCTTTGGATCCACAAAAGATCAGATGTGTAGAGACTTTGAAAAGTTGATGCACAAGAGCTTTAAAATGAGTTCAATTGGTGAAATTACCTTCTTCCTTGGGCTTCAAGTGAAACAGAAGAAAGATGGGATCTTCATAAGCCAATCAAAATATGTGAAAGACATCCTGGAAAAATATGGATTAACAGACTCAAAGCCAGCAAGCACACCTATGGAGACTCATAAACAGATCACTGTTGATCTTGAGGGGGAGGATGTTGATGTCCATCTATATAGATCAATGATTGGATCTCTCATGTATCTCACAGCCTCAAGACCAGACATCATGTTTCCAGTGTGTTTGTGTGCCAGATTCCAAGTCAAGCCAAAGCAATCACATCTGCAAGCTGTTAAAAGGATATTCAGATACTTAAGAGGGCAACCTAGATTAGGTCTTTGGTATCCTTATGAATCCAACTTTGACTTGATTGCTTATTCAGATAGTGACTTGGGAGGTGCTAACATGGACAGAAAGTCTACTTCAGGAGGATGTCAACTTTTGGGTACAAGACTAGTATCTTGGCAGTGTAAGAAACAAACCACGGTGTCCTTATCAACAACAGAAGCTGAGTATATTGCTGCTGCAAGTTGCTGCTCTCAGGTTCTATGGATTCAAAATCAGATGCTGGACTATGGGGTAACCTTTCTTCACACTCCAATCTTCATTCACAATAGCAGTGCTATAAGCATTGTTAGCAATCCAGTCAAGCACTCCAAAACAAAGCACATTGAGATCAAGTATCACTTTATCAGAGATTGTAATGAAAAGAAGCTAATTCAAGTTGCTAAAGTTCATACTGACAACCAGTTTGCTGATCTATTCACTAAAGCTTTTGATGTGGGTAGATTCACTTTCTTGGTCACAAGTGTGGGCATAATCAACTCTGAATGAGCTCATGTTTTAAAAAGTGTTTACATACCTGTTATTGGTTTATTCTTTGGTGCTACTAACATATTTCTCAGGAAGTTATTACCTTGCTCAGAGCACCTCAAGCTTCAAAAAGATTAAGTATAGTTAATACTACCAGTGCAGTTTTAATACTGCCAATGCTCAGTTAATACTGCTAGTAGTTAATACTGCTAGTTAGTTAATACTGCTAGTTAGTTAATACTGCTAGTAGTTAATACTGCTCTCAGTTAATACTGCTAGTTAGTTAATACTGCTAGGTGTTAATACTGCTTATGTCCCGAATCTGTTATCCCAGATTAATCTAGTTGATTAACACACAAACACAATAATATCAAGAGATAATAAGATTAACAAAACGTACCAATCCCTTGAATAAACAATGAAACCCTTGTGTGTTCTTGATACCCTTTGAATACAGAGAAAACTTACGGCTACCTATTTAGAAAATTATCAGAGTTAACCTAAAACTAAACTAAACATAACTTTAAATACCCAGGCTTTTAGGCCTAATGGGCTTATGGGCTTGAGGCCCAATAGCTAATAACTATTTACTTATTACATAATAAACCCTCTAACTTTAACTTTAGCACAATTGCAGTTTAAACCCTGAACTTTAACTTTAATCTTGAATACAATTATTTGATCCAACAATCTCCCCCTTTGGATTCAAGATTAAAAAAAAATTGCAATTGTCTTCGGGTCTTCTCTTTTCTTCAGATATGACGTTGATAGCTTCAAAACTTCAAAACTTCAAATCTTTGAAAATCTTCAGCAGTCTTCAGATTATATTCTCCTTCTTTAAAAATTCTCCCTTTTTGTATCTTCTCCCCCTTTTTGATGAATGGTGAGAATCATCATCATCAAAACTTTGCAAAACAATCTCCCCCTTTTCAAGACAATCTCCCCCATTGTGTATGATTACGTAAGCACAGTCTTCATCATGTAACGAGCCCTGTATGAAAATAAGAGCAGTCTCTCCAAATGGAGAAAGTGATTATTTCAATCTTTTCAGATTAAAATAGAAAGTAGTAACCATTCGAATCTTTTCAAATTCAAACAGTTAATAGGTGTAACCCTGAATCAACAAATGACTCAGTTAGAATGCCTGTCAATGACACAAAGTCACTGAGTAACACAAAGTTACTATATAAGGAGCTGGTTTGATGTAGACTCCCCAGGTCTTCCATTCAATCATCGAATAACACATGGTTATCTATGAACGTTCTGACAGAAAACAAATTTCTGTGTGCTCGTTCATGTGTTAGAAAAAAAATAAGCATAGATGATTGCTTTTTAATATAGGCTTAAAGTATGTAAACTTGTTGAGACAACAACAAATTGTACAAAGACTCAATGTGCATGAGAAAGGGTTCGAAGGTGGGGCAACTTTCCTTCTTTTTCAATATTAGTATCTTCCAAATGAAGAACCAATAGCGTATGTGCTGCGTCCCCAGAAAATGTGAAACATTCTCTTTTTGAGAAAAGAATGAGTAGCTAGTGGGGTTGTATGCAAGAGATGGCATGGGCTAGTTGCCTTTTTCAATGATGGTCACCAAAGAATGTGAACCAATCAGATTATGTGGCTGCCCGGCTCAGAAAGAAGTTTGGTGCAGAGTTTAATATTCTTTTACTCTGTTCTCTCACCCTCTTTCTTTTAATGCTCACGTCTAACCAATCTCTCTTTTTCATTTTACCTCTTCACACACCATCACTCAATTCTTTTGACCCTTCTCCCCTCAATCACTCAGGGAATACTTCCTGGGTAGGAAACACTGGTTATCGTGAATCCATGGAAGTTCTGTTAAGCTCTCACACTGAATCCCATGTATTTTCCTAAAAGAACATGTTGTTCAACAGGCTTTTTGTACATGTAAGCACAAATACCACTTGTTACATGAAGAATAAAATATGAAGAAGTCAAAACAGTTGTGTTTGACGATGCAATTCTCCCCCTCAAACTAAAAGAGTTTGACAATTAAGCTCATATCATTTTATCATGAAGAATAATATTTTGGAGAATAAAAAACGAATGTTGTTTATATGAACAATATATAAACATATTTTCAATGAAAGCACATGAAATAACGTTTGATTCAATCACCAGTGAATACAAATAATGTGAGTATTACCATAGAAAGATTTAACTTTTGATACATGGTAATAACAAAGTCAAATAGAATGTTCTGAACCGTTATGTGTATGAATACTTGACAAAGTATATTGACAAGATAAAACGCAAGTATTTATCTTTAAGAACACACGGTCAGATAAGCATTTAAGTAACCAAAAATCTGTTAGCATCACAAATATTCTCCGTTAACCCCCTTTTTTTTTTTTAATAAAGATTAAGAAAAAAAAACAGAAAAATAAGGCACTGAAGTGCGGGTTCTAATCCGATGTGATTAGAAGCCATTGTCACTTGACCAAACCTGCATAAATAAAAGAAATAAGGGTAATAATTTATGAAAATGATTCCTCTCTCGTTAGCAACAGTTTAAAAATAACACACAAGATAAAAACATAGAATACTCCCCCTAGAATCATGAGTAAGGTCTAAGACATGTTCAACATACCAAGTTTGCTGATGAGAAATTGAAATCGCTTTTCATCCAATGGCTTGGTGAAAAGATCAGCTAACTGGAAGTCAGTTTGAACAAAGTGCATTTCAATATTACCTTTTTCTACATGATCCTTAATGAAGTGATAGCGTACGTCGATATGCTTGGTCTTCGAATGCTGTACCGGATTAGCAGTTATAGATATTGCGCTCTTGAAATCACAATAAATAGGAACACGCTTGTAGTTGTATCCAAAGTCCCTTAACTGTGTCGTCATCCAGAGGACTTGAGAACAGCAGCTAGCAGCAGCTACATACTCAGCCTCGGCAGTGAAAGTTGAAACACAGTTTTGTTTCTTTGAAGTCCAACTCACAAGTTTGTCACCTATGAATTGACATGATCCATAGGTGCTCTTCCGGTCTAGCTTACATCCTGCATGATCAGCATCTGTAAAGGCAGTTAGTTCAAAACGAGAATCCTTTGGATACCAAAGGCTAAGATTAGGAGAACCTTTGAGATATCTAAGGATTCGTTTAACAGCAGATAAGTGCGACTCTTTAGGATTAGACTGATATCTCGCACAAAAACATGTGGCAAACATTATATCCGGGCGACTGGCAGTCAGATAAAGTAAAGAACCAATCATGCTACGATACACCTTTTGATCAACAGGTTTCCCGGAGGGATCTGCGTCTAAGAGTGTACCAGTAGCCATTGGTGTTTTCATGACTGAACTATCTGACATATTGAACTTTTTCAAAATATCGTTTATATATTTAGCTTGATTAATAAATATACCTTCGGGTAGTTGCTTTACTTGAAGACCAAGAAAGAAATTCAATTCACCCATCATCGACATTTCAAACTTTGTTTCCATTATCTTTGAAAAGTTCTTGCAAAATTTTGGATTTGTCGACCCAAATATTATGTCGTCAACATAAATCTGAATAAGAATCAAGTCCTCACCTTGCCTTTTAAGAAATAAGGTTGTATCAACAGTACCTTTCTTGAAACCAGAAGCAAGTAGAAATTTAGTGAGAGTTTCATACCAGGCTCGTGGTGCTTGTTTAAGACCATAAAGCGCTTTGTCTAAAACATATACATGATCAGGGTGATGAGGATCAATGAAACCTTCAGGTTGAGCCACGTAAACCTCCTCATGCAAAACGCCGTTTAGAAAAGCCGACTTTACGTCCATTTGATAGACAGTAAAGTTTTTGTGCGCTGCATATGCTAGAAAGATTCTGATGGCTTCGATCCTTGCAACCGGGGCGAATGTTTCGTCATAGTCGATGCCCTCTTGTTGACAATACCCTTTTGCGACCAGTCGAGCTTTGTTTCTCACGACTACTCCAGCTTCGTCTTTCTTATTTCTGAACACCCACTTTGTTCCAATAACGGATTTACCTTTAGGTAGTGGGATCAAGCGCCATACCTTGTTCCTTTCGAATTGTAGAAGCTCGTCTTGCATAGCAGAAATCCAGAATGGATCACGTAGAGCTTCAGCCGCTTTCTTTGGTTCTAAGGAACTGAGGAAGCTTGAAAACATGCAGAAGTTAGCTGTTGTTGACCTTGTCGTGACACCAGATTGTACGTCACCTATCACATTGGTCAGGGGATGATCCTTAGTCCAACGATGTGTGCTTGGTAGAGCTTCAACTGTTTGTTGCGTATTCGACGCATCGTTTTCATCATGCACGGCAGGTTGCTCCATAGATGTACTCAGGACATCTTGTACTGGTGTTTCTGATACTGAAGCTTCTGGACTAACAGTTGAAGTGCTCGAGACTTCGATTCCAGAAGAACTATCTGTAGAGACAGATTCAGCATTAGTAGAGTCAGAAACTAACTTTGTACTCGTACCTGATGAAGATGAAGTGTCAGTGACTTCTTCGGAAGGTCCAGACATGTCTTCAGAAATAGTAGGGACCTCCGAGCTTGTACCACTTGTTATTGATGTGGATATGCCTTTTTCAAAATCTGCACATATATCATCAAAGGCATCAATAAACAGTAAATCTAACTCAGATGAACTAGAGTTAGAGTTTGAAGAATTGGATCTTTTAGCAGCTGGTTCTATTCTGGATTGAATAGAAGCTTTGTCCTTAATTACGAGTTCTGAACTGTTGTGTCCAGAAGTCCTTGTTGAATTCTCATCAAAGGAGACATTCATGCTCTCAACAACCGTCTTAGTTCGAATAATGTAAATTTGATAAGCTTTGGATGTCAGAGAGTATCCAACGAGATATTCTTCATCCGCTTTCTTATCAAACTTTGATAATCCTTGACGCTCTTTTAGAATGTAACACCTGCAACCAAATACACGAAGGAACTTGATGTTAGGTATACGATTGTTGATCAACTCATATGTTGTCTTATTAAAGCGCTTGACCACAATGGTACGGTTCTGTGTAAAACATGCTATGGCGACTGCCTCAACCCAAAGGTACATGGGTAGATCCGAGTAAGCAAGCATAGTACGAGCTGCTTCAACCAGAGTGCGGTTCTTCTGTTCAATAATGTCGTTTTTCTGCGGAGTGTAGGTTGCGGAGAAATTATGTGAAATACCCACGGAAGTAAGATAACTCTTCAGGGTGTCATTCTTGAACTCCGTGCCATTATCACTATGAATGGTTCTAACTGCCAGTTGAAGGCGTACTTGAATGCGCTTGATGAAAGCGATAATCAACTCTGGCGCATCTGACTTGTTGCGAAGAAACTCGAGCCATGTATACCTTGAGTAGTCATCTATCATTACCAACACATACTTCTTTCCGTTGATAGATGTTGTGCGCATTGGGCCACAAAGGTCCATATGAAGAAGTTCCAGTGCAGATGAGGTCGATGATTCATATTTGGACTTGAATGAGCTACGCTTCATTTTGCCCAACTCACATGCGGAACAGAGTGAGTCTTTTTCGAACCTCATTTCTGGTAGACCTTTGACCAGACCTTGTCTTTGTAGCTTGGCTATAGATCGGAAATTCTGATGAGACAAGCGTCGATACCACGTCCACGATTGTGCTTTAGAAGCTTTGGCTAGTAGGCATACTGGACGTGTGGCAGACAGTGTAGGAAAATCTACATAGTATAGATTTCCATGGTGCTCAGCTTTGAAGACTTCGAAACCATCGGGATCCTCTAGATAGCAATGAGTGGTTGTGAAGCGGACTTGATATTTCATGTCACAGAAGTGACTGGTACTAAACAGGTTGTGATCAAGTCCTTCAACATATAACACTCTTTGAATCTTCACAACACCGTTATCGAGCATTCCATATCCTCTGACGTGGCCTTCGGCTTCAGAATTTGCAAATCTAACTGCTCCGGCAGGCTCCTCCACATAGTTATGCAAGAGGTGCTTGAATCCTGTCATGTGGCGTGAACATCCGGAATCTATTACCCACAATCGACAGGCCTGCAAAAGAGACAATTAGTTTTGCTTAGGCACCCATATCAGGATGGGTCCTTCGCGGTTAGCATCAAGAAACTCAGGAATATCATCTGGTTTGACTTTCACTCTCCATTCATAACGCGGTTTTGGAACCCATTTCCAAACCATCTTAACATTTAATTCCTGAAAGTGCTTTTTAGAAGTAGGATTGGCAACCTTAGCACGATACACTTTTGGTTGTGTAGAAGAATCAGAATTAGAATTAGACTTAGAGTTCAGCTTAGCTTTGCTTTTATTCTTTTTAGACTTAGGAGGGGAGTAGTATTTGAATGAATTATCCCAACAGTTTTTGCAATAAAGATTCTTTTGAGCAAAATTCATAAACTTAGATTTATCGGAACAAATCTTACATTCATGTTTATCAAAAGAAGTACTATTCAAAATAACACTGTCTGTAGGACAACTACTAGAATTCAAACTATTCTTTTTATTCAAACTAAGATCTTTATTCTACTTACTCTTCCCAACTCCATTTCCTCTTATATCTGAAACAGAAACAGGAACCTTGTTAGTCTCTAACTTAGAAGGTGGTTCTTTTCTAGTGCTCTTTGAAGTCTCACCCTTTTCAAAAATACTCGGAGGATATTCAGGACAATCAGAGTAAACAACTGTAGGTTTTGCAGGAGCATCAAATTCTGGATTGGTTCTTACCTTCCAGCTTGGATCATTGAACATTTGTTTATCACTTGAAGCATTTTTAAACATAGTAACTTTCAAATCATTGATCTCTATGCAAAGCTCTTGATTTACTTTTAAAGACTTTTCAAGTTTATGTTTGAGATCAAAGTTTTCATCTTCAACCTCATCAAGAGAATGTTGCAACAAATCGATTTGCTTCATCAATTCAGATGTATGATCATTCACAGAATTTGATCCCTTTGAATTAGAAACAGGGTCAGAGTCTGAAGCATTCATCATTTCAGAAAATGTAGCTTCAGTCATGGACTCAATAAACTCCAGTTTTTTATTTTGAGAACAAGAGCCATTCGAGATAGCGTGTTCTTCTTCAACCTCTTCAACAAGAAAAAGGTTTAGAAGCAATAGGATTTGAGACTGATGGCATAGTAGATGGATCAACATCCGATTCATACTCATCATATTTGCATGCAGTCTCAGGTATAACTGTGTTGGTGCTTACTGATTCGTTGGAAGGTGTGGTAAATAGTGATTCAAACTCAGTAAATTCGATCTTTCGAGTCGCATAGCTTTTGTTTAAATCACCATATTGAAAACCAACTGATTTAAAAATATTTTGAGAATCAGTGTCACCAGACTTGTTCTTTCCCATTTCTTCTTGACCTTTGGTCTCAGATAAAGGTGTAGGAGTACTTGCTTCAACAAAAGTTGCGCGAATGTCAGGAATGGGTCTAATTGCGGAGCCTAATTTATCAAAATTATATAGATGCTCCGGTGCCTTTTTCAAAATTTCGTTAATTGGCACACCCAAACCTGGTTTAAGTTTGTAAAACCTTTCGTCTTGGAGTTTATTGGTCAACAGATTTAATGTCTGTTCAGTCTGACCTCGTTTCATATTAATGTCCTCCAGTTGCTTTATTTTGGTGTAAGCTTCATTTCTTTCTTTATAACAAACTTCAAATTTGATTTGAAACTCACCCTTTTCATCATTAAGATTCACAAGATCTGTTTCTAAACCAGATATTTTTTCTTTTAAAGACGCTTTTTCGGCTTTTAAATCATCTTTTTCCTTTTCCTTTTCTTCCACAACAACTTTTAAAATAGCATTTTCATCACGAAAGCTTAAAACAGATTGATGTGCAGAGCTAAGTTTGCCTTTTAGTAAAGCAAATTCATCTTTCATACCATGTATTTGGGCCATTAAAGATTCAATAAGTTCAGAATTTTCACTAACCTCAGAGTTTGCTTCTTCGGATTGTGTCTCAGAGTCTTCATCGTCACCTTCCAGCTTTGCCATGTAAGAAACTTGGGTGAAGTGTGCTTACTCCTCGTCATCAGAACTTTGGAACAGCCAGTTCTCTTCTTCAGCCATTAGTACTTTTCCTTCTTCAGCTTTCTTGGCAATTAGTGACTTTCTTGAGTAGTACTCTGAGTTCTTCACTTTCTTGAATTTGCAGTCCCTTGAGAAGTGCCCAAATTTGCCACAGTTGTAGCATCTTCCTGGTTCATCCTTTCGCTCTTCTCGCTTCTCCTCTCTCTTTCCTTCTCTTCTATCTTCCTTCCGATCTTCTCGTCCTTCCTCTCTCTTTCCATGCCTCGGCTTGTATCGCATCTCAGACTTCTCTTTCTTGTATCCATCATACTTTGGCTTTGAGTAAAATCTTTTCTTGCCAAAGATCTTCTTGAATCGTCGTGTAATGAGAGCCAAGTCTTCAGAGAACTTTTGAATATCAGGATCTGAATCAACTTCCAGTTCTTCATCGCTCGAATCAGAGTCAGAGTCAGTAACTTCAGTAACTAGAGCTTTAGACACCTTTTTCTTCGACCTTGCAGAGGATACAGAACCTTTGCCGGCTATGAGAGCCACATAATCCTTCAGATGATTATACTCATTATTCATAGATCTCACCTCATCCTCATGTTGAGCTAGAGTAGAGAAGATATCGGTGACATTTTCTCGAGCCATATTCTTCGACATCTGGAGGTTGATAGCAAAGTTCTTCCATTCTGGATTCAGATTCTTGATGAACTTGTAGTTTATCTCAGAAGCAGATTTGGCGATGTTGTTCCTCCGCAAGTCATTGAGAATAATATTGTACCTATTGTAGGTGTCTAATATCAGCTCTCCTTCTTTTGCATGAAATCCCTCGTAAGCATTTATGCACAGATTCTGCTTAGCTTGTATAGAGGCTTCACTTCCTTCAAACTGCCTTGCTAGTTCATCCCAGATTCCTTTAGCAGTGCTCTGACTGTCGACACGATTGTAGATGTCATTTGGAATTGCCGTTGTCATATAGATTAGAGCCTCTTCTTCTAACTTGAGCTGTTCTTTCTGCTTTTCAGTGAAGAACAGAACAGGTTTAGGAATCTCTCTGTCAGGGATTTCAGGAGAGGAATCTGTAGCAGGTTGACCCTTTACTGTGATCATTGGAGTTTTAGGACCTTCAATGATTACTGTCATGAATTCTCTGTTCTTGTGATTCAGAAACTGAATCATTCTGGTCTTCCATTGCTGATACTCATTAGCCATAAGGACAGGCGGTTTGGACAGAGAGCCCATCGAGAGAAGCTGGTTCGACATCTTAGCTGTACCACTTGTTAGTAATTAAACTTATCTGTACCAAGACAACCAACTAGATGAGATCGTTATAATCAAAATGAAAACCACACTCAAGAATTTTCAGAAAAATAAATTCCCGAAAATAATTAAATGCAGTCCTTTCAATCAGTGTAAAGCTTCAAATAATACTGAACAAAAAGAAACAGTTGATCTCGAACAGAACTTTGTCCCCCTTCGCAGACTTAGCACGGGGGTCCCTATTACAGTTTGCAAAAATCGACCGGAGATGTGCTTCGACCGGTATTGAGTTGACCGGAGACTTGTAAAGACCGGTAGAGAGTTCGACCGGGAACTTGTAAAGACCGGGGAAGTGCAAAGACCGGTAAGATGTAAGACCGGAACTATGCTTGACCGGTAAAATTGATTCGACCGGTAACAATTAGACCGATATGGGTGTTAGACCGGGACCTTGTGAGTATCGGTGCTTTGCTTAGACCGATAGATTAGACCGGTAGAATGTAAGACCGACAAAGAGTTTGACCTGAATGGTCTTAAGACCGATAAATCTATGTTCGACCGGTATTAATTAGACCGGTATGATGCTATGACCGGAAGGCTAAGGACCGATAGAGGTTAAGACCGATAAAGTGCTTAGACCGGGACGTTCTTAGTCTACCCAGAATGATGATGAACAGGATGAATAATCAACCCAGAAATCAAATACGAACTCAAAAACAGATGCACAAATCAAACTATTTCACTCAGAAGCATGAATCTCAACTAATCAGTTCAATTTTAAACTAATAAACACATTAATTCATGAAATCTGATGAACAGTAACTGTCGATGAATAGTGATTTTCGATGAACAGTGTTTTTCGATGAACAGTAATATCACAAAAAAATAGATTCTTTTGGCTCTGATACCACTTGTTATCCCAGATTAATCTAGTTGATTAACACACAAACACAATAATATCAAGAGATAATAAGATTAACAAAACGTACCAATCCCTTGAATAAACAATGAAACCCTTGTGTGTTCTTGATACCCTTTGAATACAGAGAAAACTTACGGCTACCTATTTAGAAAATTATCAGAGTTAACCTAAAACTAAACTAAACATAACTTTAAATACCCAGGCTTTTAGGCCTAATGGGCTTATGGGCTTGAGGCCCAATAGCTAATAACTATTTACTTATTACATAATAAACCCTCTAACTTTAACTTTAGCACAATTGCAGTTTAAACCCTGAACTTTAACTTTAATCTTGAATACAATTATTTGATCCAACAGAATCGTATAAATACCCTGTTTGCCCGCCCAAAAGTTCATAACGACTCTTTGATTTCTATTCATCTGCTCTCTAACCCTTTTCTCTCAAGCTCCTAGTAAGTTTCAGGCAAGAACACTCAAGTTCAATGGCATCCATGGCTTTCATTGATGAGCACAACGAGATTGCGATGTTACAGAAGCCGAAACAAGCTGCTGGATTCCACCAGATTGTGGATTTTCTCAAGTCCAGCCACATTGCCCATGCTCTCACTGTATCGCCAACAATCTACATAGAGCATCAAAGACAATTCTGGGCAAATGCCACCGTAGTCACAGAGAATGGTGTGCAGATTCTGAAGACAAGGGTGTGTGACAAACCCTTTTCAGTTTCTGAAGAGGTGATACGCATCTGTCTACGTCTAGACGATGCTGCAGGTATTACTTCTATTCCAAATGAGGACTTGTTCTCAAACCTTACAAGAATGGGGTATGGAGGCCAATTGGGTGGTTTCAAATTCTCTAAAGCCAAATTTTATACCCAATGGCGTTTTCTTGTTCATACCCTGATGCACTGCATTTCCAAAAAGACTACTGGATGGAGTGAGTTTAGCAGTACCATTGCTTATGCTTTGGTCTGCTTAGCCACTGCCAGAAAGTACAATTTTTCTAGAATGATTTTCAATGATCTTGTATCAAACTTGGGAAACAAAAAGAGTTTTTATATGTACCCAAGATTTGTACAGGAAGTTATAACCCATGAATTGACGGATATGCCTCACTTTGATGAGGTATATGTACCCAAAATTCCCAAAGGTAAGGTCTTTTCAAACATGAAGAGATCTCCATTGGACTCGGAAGGAGTTGACACCCCATTGTTCTCTACAATGATGGTGGTGTCCCACAATGAAGAAGGTATGGCAGCAGGGTCAAGGCCCTCATTAGACCATCCCACTGCTAGCCAATCCCAACCTTCACCCTCCATATCAATCCCTCAGTCTCTTGTTCAAAATCCAACTTCTCCAATGACCCAAACTTACATAAGGAAAAAGGTAAAGAAGGCTCCTTCCCTTCTTGTACCTTCACCCACTGAGCCTTTAAGCCCTCTAATGGAGAATTCTCCATTAGAGAATATCTACAGGGAAACCACAGGGGTGTCTCCCAACCCCAAGGAGGTGCTCACTGAGGAGATGTTTGAGCATATGGGTGCCAAGGCTGCCACTACTCCTGCTAGCACAGAGGAGGTCAGTGGTAACATAAATAAGACCTTCCCCATGGCAACTTTGGGTGAGCAATCATCCAAAGGTCCCTGGTGCCAAGAACCCAAGAGGGTGGAGAGTGCTTCTGCTAGGCAGAAGGCTTCCACTACTAAAAGATCCCATGATCCTTCAAAAGGGGGTGATACTACTGGAGAAGGTGAGGACAGATATAACTACCAAGAATTGATGGATGCTATGGGAAATATCAACTTGGATGTCATAAACCAAGGAAAAGACATAGAAGAGATGAAACTAATAGTCCTGTCTCAACAAGCTCAGATTTCCAAACTGAAGAACTTGGTGAAGAGATTAGTCCAGAAAAAGAGGAAGAAACAGTTTGTGCTTAGAAGAAGGAAACCAGTAACTGATGCTCCCAAAAAGGGGGAGTCAGAAGCTGAGGAAAAATTGGAAGCTGATACAGATAAGGGGGAGAAACATAGTGTTGAGGGGGAGATTGATGAAGTAAGTAAAGAAACAGTACAAGCAGCAGAAACATCAAGCAGAGCAGCAGTAAAAGAGCAAGCAGCAGTAACATTTAATGCTGCTAGTTCAAGCCAAGCAGCAGAAACTGTTAATACTGCTGAACTGAAAGAAGCAGCATAAACAGTGCAAGAAGTTCTGACAGATCTTGAGATTGCATAAACCTTAATCAAAGCCAATCATGATACTCCCAAGGTCATCTCAAAGGCCAAAGAAGTTGTCATCAAAGAACAAGGTGAAGTGATCAAGAAAGCTAGTGTTGAGAAGATGGCAAGCAAAGATAAAGGCAAAGCTAAAATGGTGGAATCTGATCAACCAATCAAAAAGCAAAAGTTGGTTGAGTCAGATGAAGCTTTGGCCAAGAAGATGCAAGCTGATATTGAGAAAGAAAAAAGGGTTCAAGTTGAAAAAGACAGAGAAATGGCTAAGGCTCTAGCTGCAGAATTAAATGAGGCTTATCAACAAAGTCTGGCAACTGAAATGGCACAGAAGAAAGCTGCAACCCTGAAGAAATCTGTGGTGGTAAAAACAGCTGCAAAGAAGAGACAACCCTCAAAGACATTCCTTGGTACTCAAGAGAGAAACAAGATGATTACATTTCTCAAAGGTGTTGTAGGAGTCAGAAAGGAGATGTTCTCAAAGATGACATTTGAGCAGATTAAAGAGCTGTACAATTCTGAAATGACCAAGCTTCAAGGGAATGAAACTGCCAGGGTGGAAATGGAGAAGAAAATGAAAGAAAGCAATGACTTCATGGTAGAAAAACCTTTTCCAGATGAGCAAGAAACACCACCAAAGAAAGAAGCCACTCTTGGTGAAAGTCTAAGGACTTTAAAAAGACCAAGATGATGGCAAGGAGAAAGTCAACCAAGAAGCCTAGAATAGCTACAGAAGAAGCTAAGAAGGTTGCTGAAGAAGAAGGGGCACCTAAGCCATCTGAACAGAAAGAACCAGCAAGAACTGATGATGTAAATATGTACATGGTAGTGATGGACAAAGTGCCTGAACCAATTTCAGCTGAACCTGTTGGAGTGAAGCCACCTGAGGTTATTCTATGGGACACAATGAAGGTTGATGGCAAGGAATACATAACACTTGGGCAAAGATTGTAAGAACATGCTCCAGGTCAGATTTAGAAGAAATGTTTGACATAGGAATGAAGTTGTATGCAGATCAACTGAAAGCTCCAGAGATTTCAATTACAAAATTAGTGATGGAGTATCTGTGTATGATGTTCAAACCTGAAGAAATGGTGCATGTGATCAGAAATGTGTTCAAAACTGTCAACAATTGGACTCTATATGAAACTAGTGGAGTATATGCACTAACTATGGACATAAATCACATAGAGTACTTCCTAGTGGATAGAGTGTACAATCACAGCAGACTGAAGCTTCATGCAATGTTGAAGAAGAAGCTAGGATGTGTTCCAGATTCAGAGATGGCTAAGTATTTGATTCAAAGAACAATCAATCAGAGTTTGGGGTTGGATGCAAATACAGGTGTATGAGCCATGAAGTTTTGAGAGCATCTAAGAAGACCATCTGAAGAACTTGACTTCTCTTCCTGAAAGTCAAGTTAGGGGGAGATTGTTGGGAAATTTAGAAATGCTCAAGTACAGTTAATACTGCTAGAAGAACTTCATTACTACTTCTGAGATTAATACTGCTGAGTGAAGTTAATACTGTTGAACAAGATTAGTACTGCTAAGTCAAGATTAATACTGCTAGAGGAGATTACTACTGCTAAGCAATTTTAGTACTGCTAGTAGTTAGTACTGTTGAACATTAATACTGCTCAAAGTATTAATACTGCTGAAGACTTAGTGCTGCTTATGAGATTATCAAAATTCGTGCATATCAAGTTTGAAGATTATAGAAAGCTTGGATTTAAAGATGGAAGATTATTTTGAAGATCTTTTATTATTTGTAATTATCTTTTATCTTCAGTATATAGAGAATAGTTTAGAATTGATAGAAAATATAGAATTCTGAATTTTTGTTTTCATAGAGAGAATCAACCTCAAGGTTTGTAATCCTAATTCTAGAGAAGTAGAATTCGTATTGGTGAGCTTGTTCATCAATATTGAGGTTGAGTGTTGAATCGTGTAGCTTTACAATCATTCAATAAAGTTTACAAGTTGTTCTTCTGATTCACTGTTTCATTGATTATAGAATATTAAAGTGTTATTCCGCAAACTCCTTTAATATTGTTTCTGAGTGTTTATTCTTGTTTAGAATTAAGATCCTGACATTCTAGCAGTATCTTCTTATCATCAGCAGTACTAACATGCTACTAGCAGTACTAACCCTTCAAGCAGTAGTAATCTTCAAGTCTCAGCAGCACTATCCAAACTTAGCATATTTTAGACCCAACAATCTCCCCCTAACTTAACTTTTGAAATCAAGAAGTTAAGTTCTTTAGAATAAAGTCTTCATGATGCTTTCAAAATTACTGCTCAACTTCCCAGATCAGGATCCAATACTGCACCTGTAGTGCAGACCAACTTAGCCTTCAGCATCCCCTACAACTTTTCTCTGCTGTGATCATACACCTTATCAACCAGATAGTACTCATGAAAGTTGTTATCAATAGTTATGACATATACTCCAGATTTTTCAACAAGCACCCAATGATCAATGCTGTTAAATCCTTCTCTGTGATGCAAGTCTTTGATAAGATATTCAACTTTATCAGGGTCAAACATCATACACAAATACTCCAAAGCCATCTTTGTTAAGCTCATCCTTGCTCCTCTCAACAAGTCATCATACAATTCCAATCCAACCCTGTACATGTCTTCCAAATCAAATCTAGTACAACTTCTGATGATCTTATTCCAAGTTGAATAGACCTCATACTTGTCACCCATTCTCTTGATCCTGTAGAATTATGTGCCTTTATCCACCACAGTATCCCAATGAATGATTTCTGGAGCTCTCACTGAGATAGGATCAATTTCCAATGGTTCTTCATCTATCACTGTTAAATACAAATCAAACTGCTCATCAGATTGACTTTGCTGTTCTAGAGGTTGTTGACTTGATTGCTCTTGACTCTACTCTTGAGTTTCAACATACTCAGCTTGTTTCTGCTGCTCTTGTGGTTTATGCTGCTCTTGTTGATTCTGCTCTTTGAGTAACTGGATTAGATCCTTCTCCATTTCTGATCCTCTTCTACCACTCAGCTTTAATTGTAGCATACCTTTCAATCTGATCACATCATGCTTATACTGCTTTTCCACCATATAATACTCTATCTTTGCCTTTGACATAAACAAAGCATAAACTCCACATTGCTTAAGCAAACGCCATCTCAACACATTCTGCTTTTCAAGTTGTATTCTGTCAGGTTCAAACATAAGACATATCCAGTCCATGATCAGCCTTGTATCATCCTGAGCTCCTTGCTGAATCCTGTCTTCATACAACTTCATCCCAACAGAATACATTTCTTCCAAGTCACTTCTTGAGCACTTTTGCATGAACTGATGAAAACTTGTATAGATCTCAAATCTGTTATTTGCTCTTTTGATCCTGAGAAAGTTCTTGTATTTTTCCACACATACATCCCAAAAGATAATCTTTGGAAGCATTGAACTGACTGGAGTAGTAGGCACAGGAGGTGCATCTGTAGTTCTTGATGATTCAACTTCCATTCTTTCACTGCCCTGCTCTTTCTCACCTTCCTCAGTTCTTGGCCTTTTTACCTTTGTCTTTGTAGCAATTGACTTCTTTCTCTTGGCATCTCCAATCTTCTGAGCTAGAGTCTCTTCCTTCTTAACTTCTACCTTTTCTTTAATTGGAGTGCCTTCTACACTTTCAGGAAAAGGTTGTTGAATTTTTAGATCATGTCTTTCTTTCATCTTTCTTTCATCTTTCTTTCAACTTCAACCCTCTGATTGAAATCTCCTTGCAGCTTTGCCATCTCCTTTTTGTACAAATCTTCTATCATGCTAAAAGACATTTTAGTAAACATCCCTTCAGGAACTCCAAC
The DNA here is from genome assembly GCA_954870635.1 of Arctium minus. Classification (NCBI taxonomy): domain Eukaryota; kingdom Viridiplantae; phylum Streptophyta; class Magnoliopsida; order Asterales; family Asteraceae; genus Arctium; species Arctium minus. The sequence goes on along the minus strand of OX941082.1, from coordinate 94,468,005 downwards.
AGATCCTTTCAAGAAGTTTATCATCTTTCTTCTTTCCTGTGTAGCTAGAAAGGTCTTTGAAGGTTGTCTTTGTCTTGTTGATTTCTTTGAAGGCTGCCTTTTTCTAGTTGCTTTCATTGTAACCCTCTTTGCAGCAGTCTTCAAACTCTTCTGGTATTCTTCATTAAGCCTTGTTGTCAAATCTATTGCAAGCTTTCTGTCTTTGGCCTTTTGGATCTCATCCTCCTTTTCAAACTCCTTCTCAAACTGTGCATTCAACTCCTTTGCTACTTTCAAAGAAAGAGCTTCTTGTTCAACTGTAGTTAACTCTTCTTGCATTTTCTTAGCCAATTCTGCATCCAATTCTATTTGCTTCTGCTTCTTTAATGTTTTCACAGGATCAACCATCTTTTCTTTCCCTTTCTTCTTGGCCTCTGTCACACTAATCTCTTTCTTTTTCTTCTCTATGCCTCCTTCTTTAATCACCACTCCTTAGCCTTTTGAGTAGCCTTAGGAGTGTCATTCTTTGCCTTAGCCAAAATCTTTGGAATCTCAATTTCTTCCATAGACATTCCTGTTTCTGCTGTTGCTTTCTTTGTTTCTACTGCTTTAGCAGTTTCTACTGCTGGCTGAATTACTGCTTCTTTCACAACTGTTTCTGCTGCTTTCACACCTTGATCCTTCTTACTCTCCTCAACATTATTTTCAGCTTCACCACCAATCTCCTCTCAAATTGAAATTCCATACCAACTGAACTTTCCTTCTCAACTTCAGCTTCTTGATTCTCCCCCTTTTTGGAAGCATCATGAGCACTTCCCCTTTTCTTCAAGACAAATTGCTTTCTCTTCTTTTTGTGCACCAAATTAAGCACCATCTTCTTGAGTTTGTCTATCTGCACCTGTTGAGAAATGATCACCTTTTTCATTGCCTTTATCTCCAAACCCTGATTGTGTACATCCAGGTTCACATTGCCAATGGTATCCATCAGTTCGTCATAGTTATATCTGTCCTCACCTCCTTTAGGTGTGTTTACCACCCTTGAAGGATCATGGGATCTTTTAGTAGAGGCCTTCTGCCTAGCAGAAGCACCTACTACCCCCTTGGTTTCTTGGCACCTAGGTTCCTTAGATGATTTCTCATCCAAAGTTTCCGTGGGGAAGGTCTTAGCCATATTCACACTGTCCTGACCCACACCTTGTGCAAAATCAGTAGTGTGATCCTTGTTGTCCACATGCTCATCCTTCTCCTGAGAGAGCACCTTCTCGGGGTTGGGAGACACCCCTGTGGATTCCCTTTGGATATTCTCTTATGGAGAATGCTCCATCAGAGGGCTTGTAGGCGTTTAGGGTGTAGATACATGAAGGGAAGGAACCTTCTGTACCTTTTTCTTTGTATATTTTTGAGTGATTGGGGGAATTGGCTTATCAACAAGGATCGGAGGAAGAACATTTGAAGTGAATGGTGTGGGTAGGTCATCAGTGGGTTGGTCAGATATGGGCTATGACCCTAATGCCTCACCATGTGGGTGGGACACAACCATCATTGTAGAGAACAATGGTGTGTCTTTTCCAGAAAAGTCCTTACTAGGCCTTCTCATATTGGAAAATACCTTCCCTTTGGGAGGTTTAGGTACATATACCTCTTCAAAAGAGGGTAAATCCGTCAATTCCATGTTTAGTACCTCTTGTACAAACCTTGGATACATATAAAATCTTTTGGTTTTGGTTTTGGTATCCAAGTTTGACAGCAAATCATTTAAAATCATTTGGAAAAAATTGAACTTTCTGGAGGTAGCTAAGCATACAAGAGCATAAGTTAATGTACTGCTAAACTCACTCTATCCAGTTGTCTTGCGAGATATACAGTGTTGAAGAGTATGAACAAAGAATCTCCACTGAGGTGAAAATTGGTTTTTGTAAAACGTGTAAACCTCAGTAGGACCTTCATACCCCATTCTACCAATTTCTTGAAATAGATCTTCCTTTGAGAGAGTAGAAATACCTGAGGCATCATCTAGATGAAGATGAGTGCGTATGCAGCCTTTTGTGATTGTGATAGGTTTATCACAGACCCTTGATTGAATGAACTGATTGCCATCAACAGTCTGAATGGATGCATTTGCCCAGAACTGTCGCATATGTTCCACATAGATGGCAGGATTTACAGTTAGCGCATATGCAATATGTGATAATGTTAGGAAATCCACAATTTCATGAAAACCCTCAGCTTGTTTGGGTTTTTGTAACATTGCAAGCTCATTATGGTCATCAAAGAAATCAAGTTCTGCCATCTTTCTGATCGAGTCTAGGGTTCGAATCAAAACTAGGGTTTACACACTGGTAATCAAGAATTCTAGAAAGAGAGAGAGGATGAAAACTCAATGGAAATTCAAAGAGCCATTAGGGTTTTGGCGGTCAGAGAGGGTATTTATAGGGTAAGAGATTCAGTTAAAAGCAGTACTAAGTACCCTAGCAGCATTAACACATACCCGCAGTATTAACCCATATTAGCAGTAGTAACACATACCAGCAGTATTAACACATACTAGCAGTATTAACTCATACCAGCGGTATTAACATATACCAGCAGTATTAACACTGTCTAGCAGTAGAAATAAGGCAAGCAGTAGTAACTTTGCACTGGCAGTATAAACCACCTAGCAGTAGTAACCATACTTAACCATATTTGAACTGTCAGCAGGAGTAATAGTGAGAGCAATATTAACTTAACCAGAAGTACCAAGTATCTAATCAGCAAAGCAATCTGAAACACTTAAACACAAATGGTTAGCAGCACCATACACAATGAAATATGAGAAAGTAAACATTGAAGAATCTATACAGAAATGGTACATGAAGAAAATCAAAAGAGGCTTATTCAGTGTTTATCATGCCCACACTTGTGACCAAGAATGTGAATCTACCCACCTCAAAAGCTTTGGTGAATAGATCAGCAAATTGGTTACTAGTGTGTACTTTCAAAACCTGAATTAACTTTTTTTCATTGCAATCTCTAATAAAATGGTACCTGATTTCTATATTCTTGGTTTTTGAGTGCTTCACTGGATTATGAACAATGCTTATAGCACTGTTGTTATCAATGAAGATGGGAGTGTGAAGAAAAGTAATACCATAGTCCAACATCTGATTCTGAATCCATAGCACTTGTGAGCAACAGCTTGCAGCAGCTATATACTCTGCTTCTGTTGTAGAGGTGGACACTGTGGTTTGCTTTTTACACTGCCATGAAACTAGCCTTGCACCCAAAAACTGACATCCTCCTGATGTAGACTTTCTATCCAAGTTTGCACCACCCAAATCACTATCAGAATATGCAAGCAGATCAAATGGTGAGTCATGAGGATACCAAAGACCCAACCTAGGTTGTCCTTTGAGATATCTGAAGATCCTTTTGACTGCTTGAAAGTGAGATTGCTTAGGCCTCACTTGAAATCTGGTGCACACACATACAACAAACATAATGTGTGGTCTTGAAGCTGTTAGATACATGATGGAGCCTATCATAGATCTATAATGATGAACATCCACATCCTCCCCCTCAAGATCTGCAGTGATCTGTTTGTGTGTTTCCATAGGTGGGCTTGCAGGCTTTGCTTCTGAAAATCCAAACTTTGTAAGTATATCCTGCACATACTTGGATTGACTTATGAAAATTCCATCTTTCTTCTGTTTAACCTGTAGCCCAAGGAAGAATGTGAGTTCACCCATAGAGCTCATCTTGAATCTTTTGTGCATCAACTCCTCAAACTCCTTGCACATATGATCTTTTGTGGATCCAAAGATAATATCATCCACATAGATTTGTACAAGCAGGATGTCCTTCTTCTTCCTTTGAATGAAAAGGGTCTTGTCAATGATTCCCCTTTCAAAATCATTTTCCAGGAGATAGGTAGACAGAGTGTCATACCATGCTCTTGGTGCTTGATGTAGCCCATAGAGTGCCTTCTTTAATTTGTATACTTTGTCAGGAAAATTAGGATTCTCAAACCCTGGAGGCTGACAAACATACACTTCTTCATCAATTTTCCCATATAGGAATGCACTCTTAACATCCATCTGATATACTCTGAACTTCATGAAAGAAGCATAGGCTAGAAACAGCCTAATTGCCTCAATTCTGGCTACTGGTGCAAACACTTCTTCATAGTATATCCCCTCTTCTTGTGTGTACCCTTGTGCCACAAGTCTGGCCTTATTCTTTATCACTATCCCTCTCTCATCTTTCTTATTCCTGAAAATCCATTTAGTTCCAATTGCCCTGTGTCCTTGTGGAAGGTCAACCAGATCCCACACATGTTGCAGCATAAACTGCAGCAGCTCCTCTTGCATTGCTTCTATCCAGCTTGGGTCTTTCATTGCATCATAAGCCTTCTTGGGTTCAATCTGGGATAGAAAACAAGACAACAAACCTGACTGTAAGTCTTTCAATCCTCCTAACTTACTTTGATGCCTTGTGATCATGGGGGAATTGATATCACCAATCACCAACTGAGGAGGATGATTCTTCTGAGTTCTTGTTTGATGGACAGCCTCCTCATTAATATTTGCATCAAGATTGGAGTCATTCTTTTCAGGAGTGTTTCTACCAAAAACTGAAGAATTTTCATCGTCAGTATCATTCTCTGACAATGTGGGCATTTCAGGACCTGTGTTTCCTGAACCTGAAAGATGAGCATCCTCTTTTTCACCTTTATCCTCTTCATCACCTTTATCATATTCATCCTGTTCTGGTTTAGAATCCTCTGTTTCTGAATCATCTTTCTTTTCTTGTTGACAAAATTCAACAGGATCAACTGTAAGTATAGGGAACAGCACAAACTCTTGTCTCTGTTCTTGTACCTTTTCTGAACTTGTTCCTGCAATTTGCTCATTACTAAAACCCAAAGAATTAGTTAGTGAATCAATGTCAAACAGCCAATCAAGACCTGTACCAATCTGATTTGGTGTGTTCTCATTGCATTTGACATTGTCACATTCCTCTATAATCCTGGAAGAACTATTGAATACTCTGTATGCCTTGCTCTGAGAGGAGTATCCAACAAGAAATCCATCCTCAGCTTTGCTTTCAAACTTGCCTAAATAAGATTTGGTGTTGAGAATTGTGCAAGGACACCCAAAAGGTTTGAAAAATCCAATAAAAGGTTTCTTCTTTTTGAAAAGTTCATAAGGTGTCTTTCCTTGGGTTTTGACTACTAGAACTCTGTTTTGGACATAACAAGCAGTATTAACTGCTTCTGCCCAAAAAGTAATGGGTAGCTTTGAATATGCCAACAGAGATCTAGCTACCTCAATCAATGTCCTATTTCTCCTCTCAGCAACACCATTCTGTTGAGGAGTCCTAGGAGCACTGAATTGTCTCTCAATACCTTTAGTCTCACAAAAGTTGTTTAAGTCACTATTTTTAAACTCAGTTCCATTATCTGATCTGATGACTTTAACTCTTAGATTTGTTTGATTTTCAATCCTAAGGACAAAGGATTTGATCAGTCCACTTGTCTCATCCTTAGTCCTTAGAAAATATACCCAAGTAAATCTAGAGAAGTCATCAACAATGACTAAGCAATAGGATTTCTTACCAATACTCATCACATTTGTAGGACCAAAAAGATCCATATGCAATAACTGAAGGGGTGAAGAGATTGTGTTTATTTCTTTGGACTTATGAGAAGTTTTGTGCTGCTTGCCTTTAAGACATGCAACACAATGATCATCACATGAAAACACTTTTTGAGGCAAACCTCTCACAAGGTTGTTTTTCACAAGGTTGTTCATAGTTTTAAAATTCATGTGACACATCCTTCTGTGCCAAAGAGATGATTCATCTAAAGAAGCTTTTGAAAACAGACAGTTTAGTGATGAATCAGATGAAACGCTCTCTAAGTCCAAAAAATAAACATTATCCTTTCTAGGAGTTTTAAGTAGTATCATATTTTCATCAACTACCTTGAATCCTGGAGCAAGGATAATACATTCAGTATCACTAAATAATATACTATGTTTCTTGTCACAAACCTGTGATACACTTAACAGGTTGTATCTCAATTGCTCAACATAGTAAACATCTTCAAAAGTCATCTTACCTTTTGAAACCATACCTTTACCACTTATCTTACCTCCTTTTGGATTGTCACCAAAAGCAACGCGTCCTCCATCAAACCTTTTGAAAATTTGAAGGCAGGCCATGTTACCTGTCATGTGCCTAGAGCAACCACTATCTACATGCCAAATGCTCTTCCTCTTGAGTTGTTGGTTGCCCTACACATAAGATAAAACAGTTAGTGTCTTGAGGGAACCCAAGCCAAAATGGTCTTGGGTTTCCCTTTCTCATCAACATACTCATACTCAGTAAGCTTAGTCTTGATGAGATGATCAGAATTAGGAATCTCATGGCTGGAATACTTTGTCATAATTATAGGCTTGACAGTATTAACACTGGTAGCAGCACTATCCTTGTTAGCAGTACTAACTTGGTCAGCAGTAGTATTGCTATCAACAGCACTATTTCTGTTAGCAGTACTATTTGAGGTAGCAGTACTAACAGGTTTAGTGCCTTTTGGAACCCAAATTTTGACAAAGTTGTTTGCTTTCCTATTCTTTGAGTTACTCCTTGATTTGCTTGGAGTATTTTCTTTTGCTTTAGCAAACTTATTCTGAATATGAGATTTTGCAGTGCCAGTTTTCATTGGTGTTGTTCTCACATTATCAGCCATGTGGTTCCTTGATTGTCTTGATTGCTTTCTATAACCAACATAATTTCGTGTTTGTCTTTGAAAAGTAATTCTTTGGTTAACAGGATTGAAATAACAGTGTTTGGCTGAATGATTCAAAACATTTAAATAAACACTCAGAAACTTTGTTAAAGAAGTTGGGGAATAACACTTTAACAAAAAATCAATGAAACAGTGTATGAATTCAACTTGCCACAAATAAAACAAGGCTTTGGTCTATTGATTTTGCTTAGATCAATTCCTTGTTTTTGAGCCCACTGGTTATTTCTGTTTCTCTGATTTCTCCTTATTTTATCATGTTGATGGGGCTTGATCTGTTGACAAGTACAGGGATTTACAACAGTAGTTTGCATATAGTGAACTCCCTGTACCTTTTCCTTCCCTTTCCTGGAAGTTTCTACATTCTTACTCTTTTTCTCTTTCCTAGAGGTCTCAGGTTTCTCACTCTTAACATTCTCTTTCTCTATCTTAGACATCTCCACTTTCTCACTCTTGACAAATGGTTTAACTCCCCTCTCATTTGTAAGAATATGGTTTTCTAGGGGAATTTCTTTCTGGTCTTCCTTATTCTTATCCTCAATGTTCTCTTCTTCAGAATCTACCTCAACCACTACTTTGTCTAATGGATCTACTTCTGTGGCTCCTGCAGGTAAGTCCTTCTTATCTTGTCTTTCTAAGAGGTCTGAGGTGGGTGGAATATAGTTGTTATTGTAAGGTGGAGGGGTGTTGTTGTAGCCTATACCTCTCTTCAGTTTTTCATGAACTTGAGATTTGAGTAAAGTGTCCATTGCTTTAGAAGCATTGGAAAATTTCTCAATGTCTAATTTGGCCTTCTCAAATTCACTCCTAACTTTCTCACATTCCTCTCTAGCTTAATCTCTAACTCCTTCTTCTCCCACTTCCAATAGTTGTGATCATATAAATGTTGAAGTTCATTGGCCTGATATGCCTTGATCTGTTCTTCAAAATTCACAATGATCAAACTAGACTCTCTCCTATGTTTCTCCAACCTTTTAAGATCATCACACATGCTCTGATTGTGATCCCTGTACTTTCTAACAGTTTCAAGACAGGCTTTAGAGCAAAGTTTAGATTTTACCTCTGTAGGGATTGTTGTGCTTGAAGACTCTGAAACCTCAGCCATCAATGCTTGATTCTGGATTGCCTCATCTGCTTGATCACTCCAATCAAAGCCCATTCCTTCTTGTGAGACAAGTGCTTGAGATGAGTTCCTGTTGTTGTTGTAGTTTGTGGACTTTGATTGTTGATTGTTGCTCCCATGCTGTCGAGAAATTCCTCCTCTGCATTCTCTTGCAAAGTGCCCCAGTTTATGACACTTGTAGCATTCCACCTTGGATTTGTCAAATCCAGCACCATCTTTTCTTCTCATGGCAAAGTTGTTTCTACCTGTTCTTTTAATGAATCTTTTGATTCTCATGGTGAGCATTGCCATTTGCCACTTGATGTCCATCTCTTCAAGATCATCAACATTGATCTGCTCCAAATCATCATTGATAAGAGAAGATTTAGCATGGCTAGCAAGGAAAGCTTCCAAAACAGAATCATTGGGTCTATCCTGTTTTGAGCCATAAGCAGCACTAACTGATTCTGTATTAGCAGTAGAATCAGTAGTAGATGATAGGAGAGCAACATTGTGAGAATATCCAGATGCATTCTTCTTTGATTCAACCTCTGCTTCAAACACCCTGAGATCATTGTAGAGGTCATCAAGTTTCTTATCCTCCAGATTATCATTCTGCCTGAAGGATACTGTATACATTATCCATTCTTCACCAAGAGATCTTAGAAACTTTCTGTTGACATCATCCTGGTCCATCTTGACACCAACAATGGCCAATTCTCCAATCAACTTGTTGAACCTATCAAAGGTTTGAGTCATAGACTCATTCTTTGTAGACATAAAATTTTCATATTGTTGCTTGAGAATTGCTTTCTGATTTCTCTTAGTGCTTTTGGTACCTGAAAACCTCTTCTCCAAGGCATTCCACAAGATTTTGGCATCAGCACAGTTGCAAAACTGATGTTGATATTCATTAGGAATTGCCAAGAGCAGAGTGCTCAAGGCTTTCATCTCAGTCTGCCTCATCTTTCTTTCTCCATCAGTCTTTGGTGGAGGTCTCTTGCCATCTGCTCCTATCTCTCCTTCACTGGAGGGACCATTTTCAATGATGTCCCACATTGAGTAGTCTGTAAGAAGTATATACTGCCTGATCCTGATTTTCCACATGTCAAACTCATTAGGTTTGAGCATGGGAACCTTTGAAACAAGAACACTGTCGTTTGATCCGTCCATGATGATTATTGATTTCTGAGTTCCTAAAGCTCTGATACCACTTGTCAAGATCGAAATTCAAAACAAGAATTTAAATAAACACTCAGAAACTTTGTTAAAGAAGTTGCGGAATAACACTTTAACAAGAAATCAATGAAACAGTGTATGAATTCAAATCACAAGTTGTATTGAATTAACTTGATGATTACAGACAAAGCCTCAATCTGTTGAACAGGTTCAACAGACGTTCAAAACTTCTCTAATGAAAAGATCACTAAGAATCTTGAGGCTAATTCTCTCTAAAACACAAAGGACGTATGTATTCAAAAATCTAAGACTTCTAGACTATATTAACAAAACAGATTACAAAATAATTATGAAAGTAACATTGATCTTCAGCATCCATTCCATAATTATCTTCAACTCCTTGTCTTTCGCTTCAAGTAGCAAACCATCCTTATCAACATCAGCAGCATTAATTCTTCTAGCAGTATCTTCTTATCATCAGCAGTACTAACATGCTACTAGCAGTACTAACCCTTCAAGCAGTAGTAATCTTCAAGTCTCAGCAGCACTATCCAAACTTAGCATATTTCAGACCCAACAGCATCGGTGCCAAATATGTGTGTGCTCAAGTCTCTTGAAGTTATTTGCATAATGTGAGTTACAAGTGTAGTATATTCATTTATTGTTACACAATTTGTTTTGTATGTCTATTTGAGGGGTAAACATATCAAAGTTTAGTTTTTGATATCTTGCTAAAATTTTCAATTTGGTCGAACTTCACTAAATCCACCTTTTCTTTACTATATTATTTATGTCATGTTCACAGTCAAGTTTACTAAAATGCAGTTCAAATGTTAAACGTGTAAGCACCAAATAACAATTAACAACAATTTAATTAAGTCTTATATCTTATTAATTCTACTTGCAAGGATTGTTTACTTATTTTCTTCCATCGATAAATACTGACATTCTCTACTTATCAAGCAAACTATTCTACTAATGATATTCAAATATATGCTAGAGCTAATCTTCTCTATTAACACCCTGCTTCAACTTGATACTTCCTAGTATGAGTGTTACCCTCAATTACAAATTTAGAATTTGGCAAATACTTACTCGATGCACCAAATCCCTGTTACTATCAATTACAGTTTGGCAAATACCTGTATGTGATTCTGATGCCAAAACAAGACTCTTTTCATATGCGGTTAGCAGATCCAACATGAGAGCATGAGAAACCTCTTGTGATTCAGGTAGCTGGTCGCTCACCTGGAAGGCGCGTATTTCGATCAGTTTCTCAATCCCATATGCTTTCATCTCCTCTGCATCCTTAATTTTTATATTTTAAAATAATCAATGGACATCAAGGCATAAAGGGTTTTCATTTTTGGTAAAAACTTTCTTACCAGTCGTGGCATGCTACAAGAAAAACACATTGATACCTTTGCCCGAATCCGAGAATTGTGATTCTTAAGATATGGTTGCAATTTTGGTAATAATAGACAGCCAAAACCCATGTCCTCAAAGCTAGTAATGCCTTTTCAGCAGCCTCACATACAAACCGCTCGTCCTGTGATGACTTGAGAAGAAGTTGTACAAGCTGAAACCAACAACCAAATTCAAATTAATAAACAATTGCTATGTATACAAAAAGGAAATAGCGGCAACCACAAAGGTGGAGTCTGTGAATCAAAGCAATTACTAGAAACAAAATCAAACGAACACAGTATATCCCATACAAAGGTAGGGTCAAGCAATTACCAGAGGATCTAATAAATCAATGATGTGGTCACCAAATGCCTTGAAAATGTCGGCATAAGTCATAATGCCAGTTTTACAAACCGCACTTCTTGGATTCTTGAGGGATTTCACAACGAGCGAAAATCACTCTCCCTGTTTTCATCGAGATTACACGGTTCGGTTACAACAACCCATCTTACTTTCTCTTTGAATCTATAACCTGGAAATCAGGATGGTTTGGGCATGAAAGTGAATCAATTTATGTTATGGAAACCATCAATAGAAAGCTTTCATTCCATTCGGATTAAATGTAAACGTTGTTAAACAACAATTATAGTATCACCAATATCAATATAGCAAGTAGGATTAAATCATGAAGATCTCAAACCGACATTGATGATCTTAGAATCGATTTCACAAGAGAAAATATTGTTTTCTTCACAACTCCAAACACCCTAGAAAAATCCTAACAACAAATAGATGACAACAATCAATGGATTTAACACAATAAAATATGCACTATGATGATGGGAATGATGGATTATATTTTTTTTTAAATATAAAAAAGTATTTGAACCTCTTGGAGTCAATAAATCACCTCATAATACTTTAAAAAATCTGTAAATTGAAAAGGGAAATGAAAAAACAAGAACCATCAGTAGCATGAAACATTAAGCTCAATTTAAAAAGCAACCTAGGACAGTAGCTTTTACCTCCCAAATCACATCATAAAACCAAGCCATAAAAAAAACACTCTAAAACCAACTTACAGAACCAGATGTAACTGAAATTTCCATACTTAAAAGAATTGAACAAATTAGAAGGATAAGGGAGCTCTGTAAACAATGCAAACAGAAAAAAATTCCATAAGAAATACATACATATAAATTTAACCACAATCAAAAATGCAAAATGAAAGAAACCCTACGAGGCCACATTGGGCTAACCTCTGAAAACCATCCGGAATTGACAGATGATATGTACCCACTCGTCTCAAACGCGGCATCGCGGTTCTCGTCTTCTTCTCTTGGCCTCTTCATCGGAAAATCGGAAACGACGGCAACGATGGTCTCTTCGTCCATTTCTGCTTCTTTAAATGTGCCCTGAACCGTGGAGACGAAGACATAAAGAGAGGACGTAAGGGTCGACTTTGCTTCAAAACGTTATGGAGAATTGATGGAGAATCGGGGAGACAGAAGGTTAAAGAAGTATGAATTTGAAATTTGAAATATTGGGAACATGCTCAAAGACTGAAGAAGAATAAATATTATGCAGAAGGGGAAAGTAAACTCTGAGCATTCCAAATTTGGTATTGATGGTTAAATTTGCAGGAAGCTTTAATAACTTGTATCTTATGCATATTAAGATGTAATTCATAGTTTTTTGTATTTTATGCATAAAAGAGTTGTACATTATGCTTGGTAGATTGTAATTAAGAGTTTCGTTGTGAATGCATTATAAGGTAGTATAGATATATATATATATAGAGAGAGAGAGAGAGAGAGAGATAGTTTCAATTGGAAACCTATATTAGATTGGAAACCATCTAGATATCATTGATTTTAGTAATCAATGATCAAGATTCATTTGATTTAAATATGGTAATAAATGAATTAATTTATTAATGAAAATTAATAATAATAGGCTAAAAGGGCAAAAGTGTCTTTTGTTTTTTTGTTTCAATTTTGGTAACCAAATGAAATCCGTTGAATAAGGAAACTTTTTAAACTTGTTGTTTATTTATATAACTCTCTTGCACCTTTAAACATAATGATCAATAAACTTAATTTAGGGTTCTTTTTATATATCTATGCTTAATTAATTAAGAGGATTATAGAAGTCATGAAACCAACATAGATAGCAGAATCGTTACCTCTGTTGAAGATCAAAAGCAGAATCCTAACCAAAACAATATTGTCCACAGATACAAATAAATGTGAAGACACAAATAAAACTGAGAACGAAATCATTACCTCTATTGAAGATTGAGACGAACCGAAAGCGAAGAAAATAACAAAGCATAATATTTCCCTTTGTTGCTCTTCGCCTATATCATAACCCTACAACATATAGAAAGCAATATCAAAAGGAAAAAGCGATTCAAGAAGAAGAGAGTGGGTGGAAATTTTGAATTTTAAAATTTTGAATCCCTTGCAGGTCCTGCCATGAGAACTTGAAAAGTGAACTTTAATCTTGGCAAAAGTAATAGGCTTTGATATGGTGCATTCAAGAAGGTAATTAAGAGATTTTCAAAGTTTGTGCTTTAAGCTGTACTCTATGCATTAAGGGTAGTAATTAAGAGTTTTTTGGTAAATATTTTTTTTAACGTAGTATGATATATATAAGGTTGGGTTCAAACGAGAACGCTAACTATTTAAGAAAACACAAGAACGATCGATAATATACAAAATCATGCATGATTCACGCGACTTTGCCTTAAGTCGCGGCCAAAGTCGCTCGCGTCCATTTTTTGCCATTAATGTAAAATTAGATATGATTTTGTACATTATTTGCTGTTTTTTTTACTTTCTTAAATAGTTAGCGTTATCGTTTAAACTTTCTTCTATACAGACACATAATACCCCGTAATTATCATAATTACATTTTTGAAACATACTTTTAATTATTCTACAAGAACAATTGTTTAACAATCAACATGACGTAATTCAGGGTATTGGGTTTACGAATTCATTGGCAATATTTCTGTGTGATACTTGTCGTGGACATATAAAAACTTACCTATACTATTCACGGCTTCTAAAAATGTGTTTAAGAGCTTTTTTATTTTGTGTTTTACTATGTGGTTGTAAGGCTTCATTTTAGCGTTCTTTTAGAGGTATGGCTGAAGTGGTATAAAATGTTTTTATAAAACTTTTGAACATATATTTACTTAAGAGTTCCGAAAATTGATTAGGAATCGATGAAACGTCCATAGCACGTCACATGACATTTTATCAGGAATATGGATGTGTTATTAATCATAAAAGTGTGATTCATGATAAATAACATATTTATATTTATCATGATGAATATTGATCGGTTTCGGATTTCTAATCATTTTTAGGTTTTTAACATAACTTTTCTCTATTACATTTTACTGTAATACAAACTATTAAATGTTAATTTTAGAAATTATTGTTTTGCAATTTTGCCGATGGAAGCGGAGACAACAACTTATGATTATCCAACTGAGGAGCGACAGTTGAGTTAGGTCACTCAAGATAAGTGCCACGTGTCATAAAAAGGGTAGCATTGTAATTCCAGTAAAAGCAACAGAGGTGGTACCACTCACGCTCAATCCGACGAAAATCTAGAACTTAGCATTCCCACGTGTCACATTAAACACCATAGCCTCTCACAAATATCTCTCCTGTGGGCCACCCCTATTCAAAAAATATCAACCATTATCTAATAATATATTTTTATTTTATTATTACATATCTTTTCTCCACCCTCCAACACCTGAAATAATAATAATAATAATAATAACAAATTCTTTATATATTTAAAGTTTATTTAAGGACAGTTGGTGCTGATATTTTATTTGAAAATATCTTAAATATCAGTGGTTTAAGTTCGTAAATTTCGGATTTGGTCCTTGATGTTTATTATTTATAATAAAATTTGTCCTTAAAAATTTATTTATTATAAATTTGTCTTTTACGTATGTAGAGTATACTTGTTCTCGTCCCTCCATATAACGGCTGTCAAAGTTTACAGTTAACATCATTTAAATAAGGGACACTTTAATCGTCCTATGTTTCACTCTCTTCTAAATAAATAATAAATATATTATATTATATTATATGAAAAATGTAAATCTCTTCTCTTGCCTGCCCCTCTTTCCATCCCTATCTTTTTGGGTTGAATTAGGGGTAAATATGGTATAGTACCATATTTTTCAGAGTATTATGTACCAACCAACTATAATTGACACAAAAAACTCCAATATCATTTACCAACTAACTTTATTTGGTACCGACTTAATTGGTATCAACCGTTTTCGATTGGTACATATTTGGAAGTGGTTCGTACCAACATTGCAAAAGGGAAAAATGGCAGTAGAAAAGATTGAAACTTTCTATATTTAGCTATAAATCAATGGTTTGAACTTTTTTAGCATATGAATCTTAACATACAAGCAACATGAATTAAATCAATGATGAAATTTTATTTTTTAGCATATGATCATACTATACAAGCAGCATGGAACAAACCAATGGTGGAAAAATCATTCCAATTCCATACTCCCAATAGGCCAACATAATATATTTGGATAAATATTGAAACTCCTTGTGTTCAGCCATAAATACAGGAACACAAACAAAGACTAATACGTATTTAAGTTTTTGCCTAGATTAGATATATACATAAAATATTGGGATAAGAATCAACAAAAAGTGTAAAAGTGTAAGGAAAATAATTGAAATTCAATTTAGGGTTTCTTAGTTGATTAGATATTCATATGAGGTATTAACTAATGAAATAAATAATTAATTTAAAATTAATAATTAATATAAGGGTGATAGACACGATAAGGTAGTATTGTGGTATACGATATCTAACACCGTCTATCAACTAAGTTTGCATATTTGATACGGTACTACCAAACAATTTAAGTTGGTACCAATTAGAATGGTATAATTGGTATGCATGTTGGTTGGTTTGATTTCCTACGATATTGATAACCCTAGGTTGAATCCCTCTTCGTCACTCCATGAACCCCGCCCCACCCTCCCCCTTACTAGGTGATTTGTTGAACATGCATCCCCCCTTCTGTGTCCTCCCATGTACATGAACCGAACACCCCCTTGATGGTTGCTTTTCGGATGGTTCTATTGGACCCCTTTTGCATGCTCCAACGTACGTGATTGCAAGTCGACCCCATCATAATATCTTTAATTCAGAATAAGTATATTTAGCAAGTTCTAAAATGGACATTTGCGAAATCTTGACTATTTTGGAAGAAAAAAAAGTGGGCTAAAAAGTAAATAGGAGGGAGTCATTTGGTTATTTTGGTCAATTTCCTATTAAATTTGGGGTTAGGATACATGCACCTCTCCCTACTTGTGAAATGTATCATACTCTACTAATTTCCTCCTCACACCCATCAACATCAAACCCCTCTTTTTACAATTTCAATGCTCTTTTTACATTTTCAATGCATGATTTAACTCTATTTTGACCTAAAGAGGGTGCATATAACAATCCCTTTCTTTGGTGGTGGATGGTTTCATGGTGCCCTGGTGGTGTTATGGATGGTGGTTGGTGCACTGGTGTCTAGTGGTGGTAGTAGTCATTGAGTAGGAGAGAGTGGGGTGTGGTCTATTAATAATAAAAATTAAAATAATTTTTTTTTTCAAAAAATACATTATTTTCCAAAAAATATAATCAAAATAATTTAAAAATATAAATGAGCATACTATCCGTTATTAAATGAAATTAACAGAAAAATTAATTGGCATTTGTGTGAGGGACGAAATCCTTTGGATTTTGCAAACAAGAGCGACAAATTTGTAAGTAAAAAAGATTGAGGACGATTTTTGTGGAAAATATAAAACGTGATGGATCAAATCCAAAATATAATGAAAAAGTAAATAAATAAATAAATATTGAATAATGAGTGGAGGAGACGTATGCAGCAGGAGCACCAAGAGAGATGGTGGCCAATAGGGGGTTGCTTTTCTTCCATCAAAGTTGACGTGGCAAATTTGGGCCATTCAGCGACACAAGAGATATTTTTTAGATTTTTTCCTTTCAGATATTTTGATTCACTTCATTCATAGGATAACTTTTTCATCCTTGAAACAAATCAACTCTACTCACACAAACACCCACTTTCTCTTTCTTTCTTCTTTCATTCTAAAAGATCTGCCGTTTACTACTACTGATCATATTATTATGGGGGAAGTGTTGATCAACAGCGACGGCGGCGGAGGGATAGCTGACATGCCGGCGGAGTTGATGATGAGTGAAGACAGGGTAAATGACGGTGGTGGTGGTGGCGTTGATTCGCCAACCACCACCACTAACAACAACGTGGTCAGGTGGGAGAAGTTCTTACCCAAGATGGTTCTTAGGGTTCTTTTGGTTGAAGCTGATGATTCCACTCGCCAGATCATCACTGCTCTTCTCAGAAAATGCAGTTATAAAGGTAGCTTCTTTATCATCATCCATCCCCCTTTATTAATTTCAGTTTACATTATTCAAAATTAATCTTTAATTATTGCTTAATTGAAAGAAAAGGTTGATGGTTTCTTGTAACTGATGGTTCCAAATCTGATCCCAGATGTTTTTAATTCAAAATTTGTTAGGTTTTAGGAGAATTCAGTAATCAAAATCAAAAGGGGTGGGTGGAGTTTGTGGTCAATCGTTGTCAAATATCTCGAAAACCTAATAAAACACAAAACCCCCAAATTTATACGAGCAAAGATTCATCAGATTATGTGGTCTATATCTTAATTTTTGTTAACTTGCAAACAGTTGCTGCTGTTTCTGATGGTCTAAAGGCATGGGAAGTGCTCAAGGGAAGATCTCATAACATCGATCTCATACTGACAGAAGTGGAGCTCCCATCCATCTCTGGATTTGCTCTTCTCACTTTGATCATGGAGCATCCAGTCTGCAAAAACATACCTGTTATAAGTACGAACGATATCTGTTAATACCCACTTTGAAGTTTTATTCATCTAAGGAAATATTTAGTATCAAATCTGGTTTAACATTTCGTTTTGATTCTGCAGTGATGTCGGCCCATGATTCCGTTAGCACGGTTTATAAGTGTATGCTGAGAGGTGCTGCAGATTTTCTTGTAAAACCTGTTAGAAAGAATGAATTGAAGAACTTGTGGCAACATGTTTGGAGGAGACAAGCTGTATGTGTTTCATGTTATCTGATCTTCGATTTCAATTGTAAATATGTAGCTTTATGGTCTGATGGTTTCCCTTGTTTTGTTAAATCAGTCCTCCGCTGGCGGCAATGGACACCAAGAAGAGAGCGATGCACAACAAAAAGTCGAAGCCACTGCTGAAAACAATGCAACTAGCAATCGTTCTAGTGGTTACATGGCTTGCATCAAACAAAATAGGGAATGCATTGAAAAAGGAAGCGATGCTCAGGTAGCTTTCTTGATTAGCAAAAGCACTACACCAAATTCGGGGTTATAGGTCCCCAAACAGCTTTATAAGACATTAAAACTTAAGTTTGTAGAACCAAACAATTGTGCATCGTATATCCTATATATGGGTGTTATAATTGGATATTAGGACGTATTTGAGCATCTTAACAAGTTATAGGACCACTTTTGTAGGACGGACATGTCCCCATGAGCACATCTTTTTGATAGGAAGTTCTATTTCAAAGTTGTCCTAAAAACTTGTCAGGACACCCAAAAGCATTCTATCAACTTATTGCAACACATTTGTATACGGCACACAATGGTTTGGTCCTGTAAACTATATTATGACACTTTTAAACATTACAAGACGTCCTATAAAACTGATATTTGTTGTAGTGAACCTTCTTATTGGTAGTTGTGTATCTCACGCGTACTGATGTTTTATGCCTGCTTTGTAGAGCTCTTGCACAAAACCAGACATGGAAGCTGATGGGCCACCCATGGAACAACCAAAGGACCTCACAGACTCCCAATTGGGGACACAACGCAATGAAGCAGAAGGTAGCATGACGAATTGTGGCTGATTTTTTGATCAGTTTTGTTTCTGGTTGTTTTCTTCTTTATAAACACGGAATTATCTGACAAACTGAATGGGGATGATGAATTAGGATCAGCAAAGGATGGCAATCAGAAAATGGCGAATACAAGTAGTCAAGAAAAGAACATGACTATAGATGTCAGATGGGAAAATGTTGTTGATGCCAATGTTGCGAGTGACAATACTTCTAGGGAAGCCATCGATTTGATTGGATCTTTTGACAGTTACCCAAAACCCAGTTACAGAAGCTCTTTAAACTGTGGTGCGAACAAGATCGATCATCCTTCACCAATGTTAGATCTTTCCCTCAGAAGACCTCATCCAAGTAGCTCGGTGAATCAGTTCAGTGACGATAGGCACAGGTTGAAGCAGTCTGATGTCTCAGCATTCTCACGGTGAGTATCCACTATTAGTGGAAAGTTCAATTAGGAACCATAAATAAATATTTTAAGAACAGATAAACCAAATATTCGTTATGAATTCAATTTCAGGCGAGTGCACACATGTAGTCATTTCTTTATGATTCTGATCGATTTGAACATTGGCTATGCAGGTACATCAACAAAACACAACCACCTCTAACCTCAGGATCTACCAGCATTTCCAACCAACAGAAAGATTGTGAAATCAATTCAGATAAACCGCCAACCAAGAATGCGGTCGAGCACAATTATGATACCCATAGCGCACCAGTGGGAAATTCTAGGCATAACACGATGAGTCAACACGGGCAAGTTGAAAGTCAAAGGCAATTCCCTTCACCAAAAGATAGAGTGTTTCCTGTTCCAGTTCCAGTTCCAGCAAGAGGGTTAAGATTTGAGAACCCCGGTGCCACTTATGGTTCGGTATTGCCTCCTCCTTTTTGTGTGCAACCGGGCTTGAACAAGATGCAGAGCCCGTGTTCATCAGACCATCAGGAACCATCCTTGTTTCAAGCACCGGAGCTGCATACCCTGATGGCGGACAGAAAAGCGAATGATCAAATGGAGACCGTGGAAGATAGAGGACATGTTTCTTCGACCACCGATCATAGTGCAAGTAGCAGTTTCTGTAATGGTGGGACATTAAACCGTCTCAACAGCATAAGTAGTGGAAGTAATGGTAATACTCAACGATCTATTCAACGAGAAGCCGCCTTGAACAAATTCAGACTGAAGAGGAAAGACAGATGCTATGATAAAAAGGTAAACAGCCACAATCCGTCATCAGGATCTCGAACAAATACTTCTCAGATATCTGTATATTAGTAGGGAATGTTCAGAATATTGGAACCAACTATTCCATGTATTAAAATACGTGTATATTATTCATCATGGATATCATGTTCATTATGAATAATTTTCATCATGAAGAAAACAAAAACATGAATAGTTGGTTCCTAGTTCTGAAAAATATTTACTATAAATGTAAATGGAAATTGACTGATGGATCCTGGCCGATTCTCGTCTTCAAACGTCTCATTAGACTTGTGTCTCTACAGGTACGATACGAAAGCAGAAAAAAGCTAGCAGAGCAGAGACCTCGGGTGAAAGGACAGTTTGTTCGTCAGGGGCAAACAAGTAATCTTTCACCTATGGAAGTTGATACAGAATTAGCTACAACAGAAACTATAGCCTGATATTGACCAGATGACAGATTTCATAATATGGTTTCAGAGATCCAGTGAGGATATAGATTACTGAAGAATCTAACACCCAAGATTGTTAGTTTTGGATTGTAAATTTTGTAATATAGCAGCAGTAGTGATGTTGTATTATTCTTCGATCACACAAACGGACATACTACTACATGAACGAGGCCTGGCGGGCAACGGTTGGTTTGTAAGAATTTTCACTTGTTCCGACTAGAAAAGACAAGGTGGATTCACAGATTTTTCTGTTCTGGGATCAAAACATCACAGAAACAGAAGTCATCGTTGGCAAGTTAAAAGCTATATCAAACTTGTAGATTGTCTAGTGATACAGGCAAAGCCAAACAATTTCATGCATAGCTTAAGCCCCCTAACTCCTAATGGATCAAAAATAATGGCCGTTGGTTTTGTTTCCGGCTTCCCATTGGTATAGCATTCTGCTCCCCGTCACATAGTAACACAAGGCTTTCTTGGGATCAGATTAGGAATCCTCACGAGTTATTGTGGAGAATATATGGAACCTTATGAGACTACTCTTCAAAATAGCTCTTGAGGAGACAACTGAAGTTCCAACATATTGAGAAGTAAGTCTTGTTGATAAGACACTCTAAAACACTTCCTCCAAAGAAGATTAAATGAGCACATTGCCCAAAATGTCGAGAGGGGGCTAGACTAGTACAGATTACCCTAAAGTGTCGAGTCCTAGAGTGGTAAACCATGGTGTTGCAGATTTAGTTGATCAATAGGGCGTTTTATGTAATCGGATTCATAAGATAATGAGGATGTTGATAATTAAGCTAGAATGTGTGTTGTCTAGTGCACACTCGTATAAGCTAACTAAAACATGGGATCATTGGATGTTGCTATATGGTGGGGTTCTAGGGGCAGCGTCCTTGGCGGGGTTCAAGAGGTAGACAACTCTAACCATCTTCGTGTCAAGTGGTTTTAAATGGCTATTTATCAGTACTTTAATGACATTAATGAATGACCTATTAGTGGCATTGATGAGGGTTAGCATATCCCATCACTCGTTAAGATCAGCGGATGCATCCACTGATGCTGTCAATGTTTAGGTGTCATCAGTGTTTTACTCACTGATGCTACCCCATGATGCTGATCAGTGGGGTGATGCCACCTGTTCGTAATTCCTATGTAATTTTTTGTGGGGAATCTAGGTTTGTGGCTGAATAATACTTGGATAAATTCATGGTTTTTGAATAGGAAATCACTTTTCAAATACTATATTTCGACCCTCTAATGCCTTGAATTACACGAAATCAGTATTGGGACAATCCAGAAATTTCATGGACGAAATAAGGCATTATTTTTCTTATATACATATTCATCAAATCACGATTCAATGCATTTATATGAGAGATCAACGGTTACGGGTAATAATCGTTAATGGATAAGATCGAAAAGTAGTTAATGTTAGAAATTGGGTAGGAGAAAATAGGGTAAAAGATCGATCAAATAACCGGATCATTTGAGAATCGTGTGAGTTCACTTTCCGAATTGATATTTCGACCCTATTACTGGGTTTCATGAAACTCAATTTGGGATAAGACTCGAAAACACTATCGATTATAGGCACAAAATCTAGAGCAAAATTACAGGAGAGTATTTAGAAGACTGTTCAAAATCATGAGTACCAAAAACGTAAGTATATCATACATATACTAGCTCCATTCGAAAAAGGAGGAAAAATAACTGAAATGACAATTATGGCAAATTAATAGTAGTTCCAACGGTTACAACCGTTTTTAGCTAAGATCATAGGTTGACAATAATGACACAGTAATTGCACCAGAGTTTGGAAGAGCTCTGGTTACACGAGACCAGAGCGAGACCAGAAGTAGCTAACCAGAGCCTCTAGTCCGACCAACTAGAGCCTCCCGTCAATGACACCTACCTCACTCGTGTGGCCAGAGATAGTCCCGACCAGATATATGACCAACCAGAGCCTCTCATTCGAAAAACATACCACTTGATCTTAAACTCAAAATTGATCAGAACTTAAGTTTTGTTTCATTCTGATCACGTTTTTCTACTGCATTCCAAGTCCAAAATTCTATAGAGGTTTTGGGAAGCTGCCCCAAACCTCGCAGGGTGCCGCCCCTCGACCCCGCCCGTTGATCGGTCAGCGGGACCACCGCCAGGGGCTCTGCCCCTTGGACCCCGCAAGGGGTGCTGCCCTTTGACCCCCGCCATTTCGCTGTGTCCGGGATCAAATACGCCTTATATAAAAGTGTGTACTCCACACCTCCTGACTTGTATTAGAACATAGTTTGAAACACATTAGCACTTGTTTTACTTCCAATTACACCTAAATGGCCCGTGACACTAAAATCACCAACAATTACAAGTGAATCAGAGTTATAAGTACCGAACTCTGACTCTATAGAGCCGATGCACATAACTCTTGTTCTATAATCCAGATCTCTGAATCTATGGTCCAAAGTTCAAGAATTAGGTGTCATTTTTTTTAAGAGGTCTGAAATCTTATTTTACTTCTGATTAATAAGAGGTGGTGTGGAAGTCTGAAATCTGAATCAACAAGACTGTATGTTTCTGTAACGTTCGGAGGCGTCTTGAGAGAAAGAAGAGCATATGAACTGAGGTGGCGATAAGAGGTTTTAAGAAGTTAGGTCACCACTTCTTATTTCAGACATATTTAAGAGTTAAGAGGTTCTGAAAACTGGAAAAAAACAAACAGTCTAAATCTAAAAAGGTCTGAATGATTCAGACTTAAGAGGCATTAAGAGGTTTTTTTTTTTTTTTTGTAAAAAACAAACAACCGCTTAGTCAAATTTCCTAAGTCTGGATGCATAGAACCTTAAGTCTGATTACATGATCCAGACTTAAGACTTAACCATTTTCAAGGAAACTTTAGAACTCTAAGGGTCCGTTTGGTTTGCGGGATTGGAATGAATTTGGAGGGATTTGGATTTCAAATCCATTCCAATCCTTTGCTTGGTTTGGAGGCAAGGAAAGTTATATTCTTATCCATGTTACTCTATGATTTCTCACAATATCCAACCTGGTTTCTAAGCATCTCCAATCAACCTCTAAAAAACCCAAAAACACCAATTTTGATCTCCAATCAACCTCTAAACACCAAATAAATTTGGTGTTGAAGGTGAGAGAAAGGGCCTCCAAATTTGAAGGGGCACTGTACACCCTCTAAATTTATTGGGCCTACCAATTTAATGTAGTTTTATTATTTATTGTTATTAAAAATAGTTAATAACAAATAAAATATGTTATTTTAATATGGGGTCCACAAATTTAGTGTTTTTTTAGAGTGTGGTTGGAATTCATTTTTCTTGGTGTTGATGGGCCCACCAAATTTGGTGTTAAAATTGGAGATGGTCTAACACTTGACTTTGAAAGTACATGAAAATACATGAAAGTACATGAAACCCTATCAAATTATTTTGCAAAAGAACCATTGATGAGAGAAGAGATGTTCCAACATATATTGAGAATAAATAGTCTAAGGGGCCGTTTATTAAACGTTTACCCAATATGTATTTACCGACTCACTTTACCTTATCGGTTCAACATGACATGAATTGAGTATCTTACTCGGTAAGAGCGATGACAGGGACCCATAGTCTTATCTCGTAAGTGAGAGTAACGACTCTTACCCGGTAAGCGTTTACCGGATAAAAATGTTGCATATGATTCCGTTTTAATAGACTAAAACCTTACCGGTAAAGCGCTTACCGCTTTACCGGTAAAGCGTTAGCCGACGTGAGACAAACATCCATGATGTTGTTTGGCAGACTCGATATATCGTTTGTGTGCAGCAAGTCTAAGGATTACATGTTATGTGGAGCCTTTTAATGGTTTAGTAGACTTGAGCAGAGTAACCAAAAGCCCATGGTTCTTTTCAGTGTTCTTCACACCATATTTGTGTACTAAAATGACCTAAAAAACGAGACCCATCAACTATCAAATCAATATTTTTATTAGAATCAAAGTCATGCTTCCAAAAAGGAACCGCATTACCCATTAAAATCAAACCACACCCACACCCACACCCACAAATGCTTATTTACAGAATTCCATAACCCAAGTATTGAGAGCACAAGCAACCTTGTGGAAACCTTTGAATCCTGCTCCCTTGGCTAAGGCCTCGAATTCCTTCTCGGTTCTCTCTTTGCCTCCTGGATTGTGAGCCAACATGATCACATCAATGTGCACCACATTTTGGGTCGCCATGGTCGAGTCTGGAGCCTCTGGAAGAATGCATTCCGCCACGATCACTTTTCCGTTCACCGGAAGTGCTTCGTAGCAGTTCTTGAGAAATTTCAAGCAATGTGCATCACTCCAATCATGGAGTATCCACTGTCAAATTAAACACCAATTAACACTCATTTAGAGACTTATATTTGGGAAGTAAAATAAAGGTGTTTCTTGAAAACTGAAGAACAGAAACTCACCTTCATAAAGATGGCATCTCCTTTTGGCACACTTTCGAACATATCGCCTCCAACATGCGAAATACCTGCAACCGGTTTATGGGCCAACTTAAGTTCTGAGTGCTTTTTGAAGTTGAAATGAAACACTATAACAAATTGGTTTTATAGGACGCCATATTATATATAATAGACTGCTTAACACACCAATTGACAATTGTGTGTCTTATAATAAGTTGATAGGACGCTTTTGGACGTTCTAATACGTTTTCTGAAATAAATTAAATGTCCTATAAGAACTTGTAGTCTATTATGACATTTATAGCTTCTTATAAAGCCGATTTTGTTACATTGGGATTATGTAATGATACATGTGTACATACCAGGATAAGTGGTAGCGTCTTCAATAACATGGG
Source organism: Arctium minus (assembly GCA_954870635.1). Taxonomy (NCBI): domain Eukaryota; kingdom Viridiplantae; phylum Streptophyta; class Magnoliopsida; order Asterales; family Asteraceae; genus Arctium; species Arctium minus. The sequence continues at coordinate 94,443,054 of OX941082.1, read as the reverse complement.
GCAAATCGAAGTTGATACCCTTGAGCGAAGCGTGTTTAGCGATGATCATGTTAAGGCTGGCACCGGTGCCGCCACCAACGTCCACAAGGGTGGTGAGGCCATTGAAACCATCATACAAATCTACGATCTTTTTCATGGTCATGGTGGAATGATTAAACATGCCACTGTTAAACACCTTATTGAATCTGGGATCTTTGCCATGGTACTCAAAGGCTGACATACCATAAGCCTTGTTGAATGGAATTCCACCATCCAAAACTGCATCTTTCAAATAGTACCTAACATCATGATTCAATTCAGTTCGTTAAGCTTCAAATCGTAGTATAATATAGAATGCTGAAGATGTTTAAATATCCGTACATATTGCTTTATAAAACTTACATTTACAAGACCAAAAAATTGTGTGTATGTGTAAATATCGGACGCTTTTAGTCTTTTTATATGACAATATTTGACAAATTGTCTTATAAAAAAAGCGTCTTATATAAGACGTGTTCATAGGACATTTTTGAAAAGTGTCATAAAAAAGCTAATATGACAATTTATTCCAAGCGTTCTAAAAATTTGTTAGGATACTCAATGCGTCATTTAGATATTTTTGACGTTTTATAAAGCCAATTTTGTTATAATGCAAGTGCAGTAAAAATGTTGAAAAGTTAAATATGACACACTTACCAGCTCTCCATGAGAACCTTATCTTGGTTCATGAGCAATAGAGGTGCCATTGACACACCATCTTGGTTCTTGACCAAGAACTTGCACACCGGGGCCAAACCGTAGAGCCGCTCAACGCCACCATCAGCCAGGTCCTTAAGGCTACAAGTGAGCACCGAATGGCTAGCCAGAAGACTGCAGATCCGGTCCAGCATCACGGGTGCTTCGGGGTTGTTAGCCTCGGGGAGCTGAGCCGCCAGCTGTGAAGATGAAAGGGAAGCACCGGGGCCCGCTTTGGCTATGGTTTCGAGCAAATCAAGCTCGATGGCGGTTTTCAAAACCATGGGTAAGACGGATGCAGTCGCCAATTGCATTGCGAATAGGAACGATTCGTCCTCCTTTGCTTCAACCGGAACATTCACATATGCTGATGATGAACCCATCTTGTTAATTCACAAATGAATTGGGATATATATGTTTACAGATTATTGTTTGAAAAGAAGGCAAATTTATGTTTTAATGTGAGTTTGTGTTGGTACAAGAGGGAGTATGTGTGAAGCATCCTATATATAGACTCAAAATTCACCAACTTCTTTAGTTTCTGGACCTAGAGTGCATGCTCATCCTTTCTTTGACCAAAAAGATTCATATAAAATACTATAAGAAACAAAATTAATAAATATATTATTTTATAATTAATAATTTATATTTTTTAATCAATTTTAATTTAAATATTTTATAAAATAAAATGATAAAAAAAATTAATAAAAATATAAAAATCAAAGCAAGAAATTAAACTCGTATTCTTAATATTATTAACCACTTGGGAGAATGTAGTAGAAATCTCATCTTTATCGGGTTCGAATCAAGCAACTACCAAAACCCTTGTGACTATTGAGGTTCAATTACGATGACTTTAGGCCATTTCATAATTGTCTAGGAATTAGTCTGTGTATGTAAAATGTAAACTGACCTGTAAACCTACGGTTACAAAAACAAATGTTGTATAAAATTTAATATTCTGAGTATAATTTGTGCAAGTGGTAGGGAGGACAAAAATCTCAGCCAGTGCGAGCGAGCGATCACATGGAGGCAAAATTAAGAAGAGAGGTGGGTTCGCAGAACAAACATATAACATTCAACTCTAAAGTTATGACTTCACCTTTCAACCACCAACTCTACAGCCATCCAATTGAGAACACAGACACTATTTTCTTTCTTTCTTACATACATTATTTAATTTAATAATAATTGGTATAATTTAGTCATTTGACTTTATTTTGAATGATATACGTTTATAAGTTTTAATTTTTAATCTAAAACTTCTCTATTTAAATGTTTATAATTTAAAAGTTATTTATTTATGGGTATACATTTTAAGAGGAAGGTTCAAACGATAACGCTAACAATTTAATAAAACAACAAATCATGTACAAAATCATATGTGATTTTATAGATTAACCCGTCGCGTGAATCATATATGATTTTGTATTTTCTTAAATAGATAATGTTCTCGTATAAACCCACTTCTATATTTTAATGTGTTTTTTAAAAGTATATCCTTAAAAAATATTCAAACTATAAAATTTTAAATAAAATTTTTTAAACATGTATTTTAATTGAATAAATGTATATGTTTTAGACGTAGTTTGCACTTAATAATAATGAATTAAGTTTTCCATGATAAGATAGAACATGTGTCCAAAAAAATTTAAATATTAAAGCGTTGACTATATCGTTCATATTCGAACTTTAGCATTTTGTTTTATATAAAAAGACTTAAATAAACCATAAGGGCTGTGGTGTGGTGGTAAAGGCTTGGGGAGTTCATAGCGCTCAACCTGGGTTCGAGCCCCACTAGCAGCACTTGTGGCCACTGAGGATAAACTCAGGGCTGCACGCTTTAACAGCTGGGCCAAAGACCCTAATTACAAGGAATTAGTTTGGGCCATATAGGCCCAAGATACCCTTTCCAAAAAAAAAAAAAGACTTAAATATATGATATAGTTGAAAATCTAGTTTCGTGGTTGTTGGAAAATGTGACAAAATTTTGATCTAGCTATAGGCATAATTAGAAGAGTAATTGTTTTTGGCTTGATATGAATATAAGGCCGATTTGATTCGCAACAATCAAACATGTAGGTAAGTAAATAACTGATTTGGAAAATAAAAATGTAAAGTAAATGACATGTATCGATTTTTGACATAAAAAACCCAAAAGACGGGTAAAAACTCGCCGGTGACGTCAAGTCATTGTTCCGCTAGTAGAACAAGAGTGTAGGCGTCATTGCCTATTACAATGCTTACTATCTACAGAGACGATAACAAAAAAAAAAAAAAAAAAAAAAATTCAAGCAAAGGAACAAAATAATTGAAATAATATGTAAATTAAATAAATACTAACCGTAAAAACTACCATTTCATTAGAATGATGTATAAAGTTTTTTTTTTTTTTTGCAACGTCCAATTGTTTTATTTTCCTTTTAGATGTTGTTACCAAAAAGATTGAAAGAATAGCAAAAATGATTTGAACTTGTGACCTATAAGTAGTGTTTGGTACGTAGACAAGATTGAACGGGACTGGACATGACAGAATTGGACATGACAGGACATGACATGACATGACATGACAAGAAGCTAAGACTGGACAAGACAAAACAAGACATGACAAGACAAGACAAGACAAGTGTTTGCCTTGTGTTTGGTACGACTAGGACTGGATAGGACAAGTACTGGACAAGTCTCTTTAAAAGTTGTTTGATGATTTTATATGTTACTAGAAGCGTACTCGCGCAATGCAGCGAGATACATCACGATTTTAATGTTTCATTTTATTTTTTGTTTTTTTATCGATTTACAGTACGATTTTGGATAGTTTTGAGAAAGTGATAATGTTTTTTTTTATAAATTTGTTTAATTTAGGCTTAAAATATAATGTTTTTTATATAAAAAAAATAAGTATTTTGTTAGAATTCAAGGATTATATATCTTAATTATATTTTAATGACATCTAGAAAAAATAACCAATTACATATTTAATAATATAATTAAAACAAATTTATAGTAAGATAATATATTCATTAATAGTGATACATGGAAATGTCTGCATAAAAGGAATGCCATGCACATAACAAATTGGTGGGTGTTAGAAGCTTGCAGTAGTAATATGTATCTTGTGCTTTGATACTTGTAAATTAAGAGATTTTTACAATTTTACATAAAATGATGATACCTTGTGCCTAATAATTTGTATTTAAGAGTTTTTTTTTATCCGTGCTTTATAATATAGTATAGATATAATAGTTATAAATAACACAAATAAAATATATCTTTAAATAATTTAATTAAAAATCATTTTTATTTTTTTACACAATTTTCGTACATATAAATACATACAAAAACAATGGTAGGAATTTTGAATGAATATTTTGAATTAATTGATGGTAGTTCGAAAAAAATCCGATTCATATAAAGAAAATATAATATTTGATTCAATTTGGAAGATCTTGATGAATTGGCGGATGCATAGTTGCAGCGACAGATAAAGATAAAGGTGATGGGTGGCCGGTGAAGGACGGTAGTTGTGAAATACGTGAAAAATAGTGGATAGTGGTGGTGTAGGAGGTTGTTGTGGTGGAGGTTTGGTGGTCGATGATGGTAGTGGTGGTAGCAACGGTGGTGGACAGTGGTAATAGAGGTTATTGTAGTAGAGGAAGAGGCGTAGGTCACCGACGATGGTTGTCGGCGAGCGACGGTGGTGGCAGCGGTAATGGGTGGTGGTGATCGATGGAGGTAGCGATGGGCGATGGTTGTGGAGGTGGTGGAGGAAGTTGTTGTAATAGTGGAGGAAGAGGTGGAAGTGGTCGACGATGGTTAGTGGTGGCTACCGGTGGCCGTCAATGGTGGTGGCGGCCATAGGTGGTGGTGATTGGTGTTAGTGGAGGTGGTCGACGATGGTAGTGGTGTTGGCGATGGCCGATGGTTGTGGATGTGGTGGGGAGGTTGTTATGGTGGAGAAATAGGTAGAGGTGTCCGACGGTGGTTGGCGGTGGCTATTGGTGGCCGCTGATGGTGGTATTGGAGGCGATAGGTAGTGGTGACCCTTAAGACTAATACCATATTAAGATTATATATCAAATGACGGTAGATCAGTGATTTTTAGTTTATGTGTCACTTTTGTCCCATGTTGTTCCACCTATTTTGGTGGAACAAGAAAATACCTTTTTTTGTCCCATCTTGTCCCACCCTATATGTCGCGTCAAACGTGGGACAGTGAATTTTTGTTTTGTCCCATGTCACGCCAAACATGGGACAGTGAGTTTTTGTCCCGTCCTGTCCCACCCAGTCTGCAAACCAAACGCACCCATAATATCATCTGTAATGACACTACTAATAGACCACAAACATCTTTCGTTAACTCAAGAGAGCACACTGTTGGTGATTTTTATATCATCAACCATCTCTTGATCGGAGGGGTTGCCCCCCTCTGTATCAAAAATATATCATCAACCATTTGGTGTAATTGTGATTTTTACTTGAAATCGATTAAGGTGATAAGAGAAACATAAGTGAGCTAGGAGGTATAGAGTGCACACTCACATATGTTGCCCCTATCACCTTAGATCACCATAAGGCGGGGGTCAAAGGGGTCGCACCCCCTTACGGGGTTCTAGGGGCATAGCCCCTAGCGGGATTCCAAAGGGCAGAGCCCCTTGGTGGTGGTCCCGCTGATCATTTAGTGGGCGGGGTCGAGGGGCAGCGCCCCTAGCAGAGGTAAGTATAAGTTTGAGGTAGTGTATTTCAGAGATATGATCCTTTGGATCAGAGTTATGAAATTCAGATGATTTGGACTATGGAATCATACTTAGTAAATTTGACCAATTCTAAAACTCTGAACATGCATCCAAACTTAGGAAATTTTCTATGCCTGAAACTCTGATATTTGCATTCAGAGTTAGCCTCTTTGGAGTCAGACTTAAGACTTTAGAGTCAGAGTTAATCTGACCAGACTTAGAGTTCGGATAACAGTTGTAACTGCTCTTCAATCTTATCCATTAACGGTTATAACGACCTGTAACCATCGATCTCACATATACGAAATTAGTGCCTTAATTCGTGTACGAATTTTCTAGATTATCCCAATACTGATTTCGTGTAACCCCATGCATTAGAGGGTCGAATTATAGTATTTGGAAAGTGATTTCTAATTCTTGATCTAGGAATTTATCCAAGTATTATACAACCACAAACCCGGATTCCCAACACACACATCAATTTAAAGTGGGAGTCAATTTAAGGCCAAACTAATTTCTATTGTGACGAGAGTCAATTGAGTAGTAGTGCGTGCACCGGAACCTTGTATGTAGGTACACCCCTGACTATCCAACTAGTACAAGAGACGACACTTGAACTATATAAATTGAGAATGTTTATGTGGAATGCTAAAACAATGTGTTGGTTTGCTATGAGTAACTTCCTGGGCTCTGGTCTTCTATGTTGCAACCACGACCGACTTCCTTAACAATTGCTCCGCTGGTCCTAGATCAGGGACGTACCAGATTTTTTTCAAGCAATGGAACCATTTGACTATAAAAAACAAATACAGGGACATTTTTCACAAAAGCATAATTGGTTTGTTGATTAGTTCATCATTTCATATGTGAGGTCATGTGTTTAAGTTTTTTATTGTAGTTTATTTTTTCAGAAACATAACAAATCTGAAATTAAAAGCTAAAAACTAAGAAAATGACACTAACATGACTCGAACTCGGCTCTGGGTGGGAAGAAAACCCTTGCGAACCACTCTAACAAGAAAAAATTGCGTCCTTATTGTAGTTTTGAAATATATACGATGGCACACAACAGATTGACACAGTGGAACTTTTCACGATTATAGAATTTTTTACACTACGACAGATGAACGAAACGGTAGCACGTGCCACCATAAAAAACCCCTGGGTTCGCCCCTGGTTTGGATGCACCTCCCATCGGGCTATGATAACTAAATTGATTAAGTCTCCGTTCTCATCACTAACCTTATGCCTTTATATTAAAAGGAAAAAAAAATAAGGTTATGTTCCTATAAACATCAATGTAGCATGTAATGACATCAAAACTGTTTAACTTTGTGTTCTCGAAACCTTTTTTTTTTTTGGTAGAAAAGGAAAGGAAATAGAGGGAAATGAGAGCAAAGTAAATAAAAAAATCGCATTTTTAAATCTTTTTTAGGAGAGAAAGAAAAGGATACAGAATGATAAATTTCCTCCCAAAACTTTCCTTCGAAACATGGGACGAGGAAAGGAAATAAAAGGAAAAAAATTAAAACCCAAGATTATTAAAAATACTTAAAAGGAGAATTCTTTAAAAAAGTAAACTACACATTTCTTCTCTCGACTATTTGTCAACCTACATATTAAGTTTATTGATTATTTGTAACACCCCGAGTTTCGTGAGGTATCAATTCAAGTTAATACAGAAACTGATATATCAAAGAAAAATAAGATTTTTGATTTTGGACTTGAATCCTAGATTTTATAGTCTATATGGATTAATGATTCAATTACGAGTCCAACGGTTCTTTTCGGAGCGAAAACAGAGCTATAACGAAGAAGTTATGGCCAAAACAGTTTCGGTACGCGCTAGACTATAATGCCCGGCGATTGTGACAGTGTCACAATCGCCTGTCAAGGTCGTCGGAGCCCAGAAACTCTCGGTACAATCTCAGAGATTGTGCCCGGAGATTATGACATTTTCACTATAGCCTGGCACAATCGCCTGGGTGTTTCAGGGTGTTAAAATCGCGATTTTCAGCCCCAAACTTCATTTCTTCATAACTCTCTCATTTCAACTCCGATTTGGGCGATTCAAGTTGCTACGGTTTCGTTTTTGAGAGATTTTCAAGGATATGGAAAGATATTGGAAGTATATTGGAGTATACTAGAGTATTTTGTGGTGGTAAGCTTCTCATCTCTCACTATTCATCTTCTTGCCCAAAGTTTTCTTGGTTTTCACCCACCCTTTGTTCTCCCTTTCATAGATTGGAGTTTTGTAACCATTTTGGTGAACTAGAAGTGTTTTGGTTGGTGGATTCAAGATTATGTTAAGGTAATCTTCTATTCTCTTCGGTTATGGAAGTTAGGGTTTCTTTAGTAATGGAGGTATTCATGTAGATGGTTTGGGAAACGATTCTTTGTGGTTGATTATGTTTATGTATGGTTGAATATGTATGGATTTAGGTTTTGGAATTTTTGCCTTGAGAATCCAAGTGTTCTTCAAAGGATCTCTAGTTGGGGGAAAGATCTAGATTTAGCCTAAATCTAGCAAGGTGAGTTCAAATTGATTTGTGAAAACGTTGTACATGCCAAAATGTCTATTTTAAAGTGTTTATGTGTTTTACATGAAATTATCAAATGTTGGGTTATTTTTTGATCTTGATTATTTGAAGTATTTAACTTTACAACTTTGTATAACACCCACATTTGGGATTTTTGGGCATTTTGATAAATGTATTTCAAACGAATGTGTTTTGAGGTCTTATTGCATAAGTAGATCTTTGGTCAAAGAAAATACACTTTTAAATGTTTATCGGGTTCCATGCATCATCATGAAATGTAGTGTTTTATAAAGTATTACTTGCACTTTTATGTGAGGTATTTGAAAGAGCGTTTATAGTCTCATTTTATGATTTTCATTCTTATCAGCAGTTAAGTTTGGAAAAAGGCATGTCTTTTGTGTTATGAGGCATTTTGGGAATATAAGGGTATAAGTCATTTGGAAAATTGATTGCCTCAACTAACGTGGAGTTTTGAATTAATTACACTTTTAGTCGTTGTGTTTGCATACCCGTGGGTCGAGTGCGTTTTATCGTATTTTTACTTCATTTATCAATGGGTCAATGGGTGCTAAGCCTGCGGCTTGGCATTTTTATTTGAGTTGGAGTCTTTGGACAATTGTCCAGTTTTGGTAGCTCGACTTAGAGCCTTGGTTGCGATATTGGATGGGGAGCTCGACCTAGCAACCCTTCAGGGTTGAACTTGAGTTTCCGTGGGTGTATGTTTAAAGCCACTGAGCCTGACATCCCTTGCGCTTGTATTTATTGTTCCGGCGTGGGACGACTAGTTTTCCACGTCGAGGCACGTTTGGCATCGGATTGGGTTATAAGTCCTTCGTGCTCAAGTATTACGATATTGGATGAGGAGCTCGACCTAGCAACCCTTCAGGGTTGAACTTGAGTTTCCGTGGGTGTATGTTTAAAGCCACTGAGCCTGACATCCCTTGCGTGTACTTTTGTTTATATGACTAGTCATAACAACATAAAATGGGCTTACTTTGTGGACCGTCACATTTTATGGAATCGGGAATCCCCCGTCACTGAAAGGTGTTGTTTTTGGGTATTGAGTTTTATTATCCAAGTTTTCGGTGACGTTTTGTGTATTTGGGTTTTACCCTTGATTTATGGGTTAAGTATTATACCCCACCCGAGTTTTGGGTGTTTTGAAATATAAGGTTTAACCGTACCTTCTTAAATGGAGAGTTTAATTTATATTTGCGCTTTGAGTGAGTTTTGGGTTAAAGCTAATTTATGAAGGGGCGGTTTACATTGGTATCATTCTTTTGTAGTAATTTGATTTGGAAAACGTCCAAATTAGTGTTCTCCGTCTAAAATGCATATTATTGGAAAACGAGTCATTTGCATATTTAAAGCATACCTTTTGAAAGATTATGAATTAAAATGCATTACCTATTTTCGCAGACATCTTTTTATATGTTGAAAACTCTTGAGCTCACTAGGCGTTAAGCCTAACCTTTTTATTTGTCGGCATGTGCAACAAGTTCCAGTTGGGAGTTGGGTTCTAGCAGTTTTATGAAGCGTAGAGCCTTATTAGACACTAAAGTAAGTAGTTGGTGAAGTCTTCCGCAATGTTGGAGATAGTGACTATCTTTGGAGTTTTAGTAGCACCCGTTCTTATCATAGGCTTTTGTATAGAATGAATGTTTGTATTGAGATTAAATCTTAATTTGTGGTTGTAGATAATTCATTTATTGATGTATTTAGAAAATTTTAAATAAGTTGTTATTTCCAGAATTTAGGGTGTTACAAGTTGGTATCAGAGCTTAAGTTTGAGAGAATTAGGTATTGATTTTTGGATGCCTAGACTCAAACTAGCGTACTTATAGGTGATTGAAAGTGAAGTTGCACATTAGGCGCCTTGAGATAAGATATATTGGAGTTGATCGGGTCGCTAGAAACGGGAATTTGTCAAGGGTCGCAAGGATGATCATGTATGGTACGTTCATAATGGCACCTGGCCAGTGTTATGGTGAACCTACATATCACATGTGTATACTTGAACTACCTTGGGGGAATGACCGTTGGGGTAGTGAGAAAGTTTCTAAGCGAGTGATCTAAGGAAAGGTTGATGTTTATAGCAATGTCACTTGGAAGTGATAGGTAAGTGTGATGAATGCATTAAGTTGACCATCTTGGGTCAGAGTTATTGGTTGGAGTGGAACTATCGGGGCGATAGATCGATCATGTTGCGAGGAGAATTGTAAGTTAACCAATTAGTGGGAGGGTTGCTCTATGATGTTGGGTACATCCGAATGAAAATTGCATGTCGGAAAATAGAGGAGTAGAGTCCTAAGATGTGAGTGCCGACCGAAAATTCATGCACAAAATTTAACTCTAAAAAAATAAGTTTGCATCAATTATTTCTCATGCTTTCGAAGCATAAATTGTGTTCTACTATGAAGCCTTGATAAAACATTTAGCACTCATCAGATTTTAAACCATGAGCTCAAGCATGCATAAAATTATGTTGTTGCACGTGGTTGCAATTTTTATTAAAAATCTCTTTATCCTGGTTTCGTGTCTGACACCATTTTTCCGGATGTTGAAATATTTATGTTTTAGTGTTATTTGGGTTGTTGGGGAAATAACTATGAAATTTTTGACTCTGACATTGGATCTCCTCCACGTATGTTAAAGTTTTAAAGGACGAGTTGTCCCTATGTTCTTGAGTCGAAATGTTCTTTGGAATTTTAGTCGGTACAAGTCATGTAGAATTCATGAAACGTTATTTTATGACGCTTTGCTACTCGCGAGTGTATTTCAAATTGCGCGAGTTTTAATTTTATTTACGTGTAAGTTTATGAGTTTTATTAAAGCGTTGAGTCTCATGCGGGTTTTGGTGAAGGTGTCGTTTATATTTACCAGATGCGATAAAAGGTAAAATTTTGGAATTTTGACATTATAGTCATGACTTTGTTTCATGCTATTTAATTTTGGAGAATGACGGTGTTGACACCATATGATGTTGAGCATCGTTGTGTTTCATTAAGTTTTATGGAAGATTTTATTGGGTCTTACGGAATTCTATCTTACGACATTTTGCGTCGTGCTCTTAAATTTGGGAGGTGTATACTTGCATTATTGCGTGTGTTAACTTATAAATTTTCGTTTAATATTTTTTCTCGTGCGAGTTTCGCATCGGTATTTTCGCAACCGTAAGAGACGTTTTGAGAAGTTATGTTAATAGATATTATCCCATATGTTATTTCGGGAAGTTTCAATATTATGTGATTCTCTTTTGGGTTTTATACAAGTGTTACCCGTGTATGCTACATGGTTTTCAAGTTTTAAAATTGTTGGTGTGAGTAAGCATATGAAAAGTTATGCCGTTTCGTATTGGACTTTCGCTTTGAACGTATTTCAGTTGTCGATTTTTATGTTATAAATTCTGCAATGCATTAAGTGAGTTAACGGTATACATGTCATTATAGCCACTATTTTCGGACAACATCATTTCATTGTACGGCCTAAAATTTGAAAATTGGTTTAAATTTATTGTATGTTGATCAATCGCATGCATGTTTTGTATTGCTAAGTTGTGAGAAGCGAACTCGACATGCGGGTCTTGTTGGGAATTTTATTCCCTACTTTTATATAGTCGAATGAGAAATTTTGGGAACTCGATTACGTAACTTGTCTCTTGGGAGTTTTGTTCAATCGCCTCATTATAAACTATTTTGGTACGCGAAATTATTTCCCCATTTATGGTATTATTTGATGCATGTTAGGACCATGGTAGTCCATTTAAAATTTTGTTGCGCATCTTTTATTATTATCCATATTAACGTAAGCATTGATCAAATGGGTTTTGGAAATGGTTTTATATGCGTAGTGTTGGTGATCAATTTTGAAACCTATCGAACGAACGGTAGTGTATTTTTACCGCACGATTAATTGTTATATTTGAAAGTTTTATAGATTTTAACTTGGCATACTTGTAGAAAAACCTTGAACTCATTAGGGCTATTGACTTAAAACCCCTATCGTGAAGGGAGTTGCAATTAAGGGACTAGAGAAGTCCTTAGGATATGAAGCATCAGATGATCCGACTCGCGGTCAGTCTTGGATTTTGGATTTCAGTTTTGAATCTGGGTACGCATGGTTAATGGAGTTGGTATGTTTAAGTTTTTCTAGTTAGTTAAGAGGTGATTTTATAATTCGGTAACCATGCGGGATAAGGTCTTGTGTGATTACCTGCGCTTAAATGGAGTTTGACTTGGTGGGAGTGCTCGTCGGTGTGACATCATGATATAGGTCGATGGTGTATCGTCTTAGTAGGCTCCGCGATCAAAGGAAGTTCTTATGGTCCGTATGATAAATTGTAATAAATGGAAATTTTAGCACTCTATTAGGCGTCAACCCTAGTGCGATCATCCGTCTGGAATGAAATCTTGGACGGGATGTCCACGTTTTCGAAGTCACCGTGTAGTCCTAGGCGTCGACTTGTTTTCTTGGAGTCAATGGATCTAGGAATGTTTGGGAGGTACCCCAGTTGGATCATGGGAAGTATTGTCATTTCGAGGATGGAATTTAAATGAAGGATAAATGGTGATGATTTTTGGATATATTTGGTGGGAATGTCGAGGTAGACTTTAAGTACCAATCGTTTTTTTAGGAGACCATGACGCGTCGCATTTAGAGGTATCTAAGAGAAAGGTTTGCTTTGAGGTATTCTTGGTGGAAATGTCTAGATAAGGTCGTAAGTTGCTTTCGGTGTGTTATAAGAAATCTAAGGTTGGGAGGCAACCGAGAATTATCGAGAAAGAAAATGATTAATCAATGACTCAACGTTCATCCTGACATCGGTAAAATATATTGAACGTTGAGATTTAGTTTGTAACGACACGTTATAAGAAACTCAGCGAAAACCTCAACCGAAATGTAATCGGGTCCGTATATGAGGTGCAGTTTTATGAAGGCATCCCTTTAGGATAGGGAATCAAAAAGATATTTCAAATGTGAATGTTGGGTGCTTGGTGATTCCAGATTTCGAGGACAAAATCCCTTTTAAGGTTGGGAGGATTGTAACACCCCGAGTTTCGTGAGGTATCAATTCAAGTTAATACAGAAACCGATATATCAAGGAAGAATAAGATTTTTGATTTTGGACTTGAATCCTAGATTTTATAGTCTAGATGGATGAAGGATTCAATTACGAGTCCAACGGTTCTTTCCGGAGCGAAAACGGAGCTATAACGAAGAAGTTATGGCCAAAACAGTTTCGGTACGCGCTAGGCTATAATGCCCGGCGATTGTGACAGTGTCACAATCTCCTGTCAAGGTCGCCGGAGCCCAGAAACGCTCGGTACAATCTCAGCGATTGTGCCCGGCGATTATGTCATTGTCACTATAGCCTGGCACAATCGCCTGGGTGTTTCAGGGTGTTAAAATCGCGATTTTCAGCCCCAAACTTCATTTCTTCATAACTCTCTCATTTCAACTCCGATTTGGGCGATTCAAGTTGCTACGGTTTCGTTTTTGAGAGATTTTCAAGGATATGGAAAGATATTGGAAGTATATTGGAGTATACTAGAGTATTTTGTGGTGGTAAGCTTCTCATCTCTCACTATTCATCTTCTTGCCCAAAGTTTTCTTGGTTTTCACCCACCCTTTGTTCTCCCTTTCATAGATTGGAGTTTTGTAACCATTTTGGTGAACTAGAAGTGTTTTGGTTGGTGGATTCAAGATTATGTTAAGGTAATCTTCTATTCTCTTCGGTTATGGAAGTTAGGGTTTCTTTAGTAATGGAGGTATTCATGTAGATGGTTTGGGAAACGATTCTTTGTGGTTGATTATGTTTATGTATGGTTGAATATGTATGGATTTAGGTTTTGGAATTTTTGCCTTGAGAATCCAAGTGTTCTTCAAAGGATCTCTAGTTGGGGGAAAGATCTAGATTTAGCCTAAATCTAGCAAGGTGAGTTCAAATTGATTTGTGAAAACGTTGTACATGCCAAAATGTCTATTTTAAAGTGTTTATGTGTTTTACATGAAATTATCAAATGTTGGGTTATTTTTTGATCTTGATTATTTGAAGTATTTAACTTTACAACTTTGTATAACACCCACATTTGGGATTTTTGGGCATTTTGATAAATGTATTTCAAACGAATGTGTTTTGAGGTCTTATTGCATAAGTAGATCTTTGGTCAAAGAAAATACACTTTTAAATGTTTATCGGGTTCCATGCATCATCATGAAATGGAGTGTTTTATAAAGTATTACTTGCACTTTTATGTGAGGTATTTGAAAGAGCGTTTATAGTCTCATTTTATGATTTTCATTCTTATCAACAGTTAAGTTTGGAAAAAGGCATGTCTTTTGTGTTATGAGGCATTTTGGGAATATAAGGGTATAAGTCATTTGGAAAATTGATTGCCTCAACTAACGTGGAGTTTTGAATTAATTACACTTTTAGTCGTTGTGTTTGCATACCCGTGGGTCGAGTGCGTTTTATCGTATTTTTACTTCATTTATCAATGGGTCAATGGGTGCTAAGCCTGTGGCTTGGCATTTTTATTTGAGTTGGAGTCTTTGGACAATTGTCCAGTTTTGGTAGCTCGACTTAGAGCCTTGGTTGCGATATTGGATGGGGAGCTCGACCTAGCAACCCTTCAGGGTTGAACTTGAGTTTCCGTGGGTGTATGTTTAAAGCCACTGAGCCTGACATCCCTTGCGCTTGTATTTATTGTTCCGGCGTGGGACGACTAGTTTTCCACGTCGAGGCACGTTTGGCATCGGATTGGGTTATAAGTCCTTCGTGCTCAAGTATTACGATATTGGATGAGGAGCTCGACCTAGCAACCCTTCAGGGTTGAACTTGAGTTTCCGTGGGTGTATGTTTAAAGCTACTGAGCCTGACATCCCTTGCGTGTACTTTTGTTTATATGACTAGTCATAACAACATAAAATGGGCTTACTTTGTGGACCGTCACATTTTATGGAATCGGGAATCCCCCGTCACCGAAAGGTGTTGTTTTTGGGTATTGAGTTTTATTATCCAAGTTTTCGGTGACGTTTTGTGTATTTGGGTTTTACCCTTGATTTATGGGTTAAGTATTATACCCCACCCGAGTTTTGGGTGTTTTGAAATATAAGGTTTAACCGTACCTTCTTAAATGGAGAGTTTAATTTATATTTGCGCTTTGAGTGAGTTTTGGGTTAAAGCTAATTTATGAAGGGGCGGTTTACATTGGTATCATTCTTTTGTAGTAATTTGATTTGGAAAACGTCCAAATTAGTGTTCTCCGTCTAAAATGCATATTATTGGAAAACGAGTCGTTTGCATATTCAAAGCATACCTTTTGAAAGATTATGAATTAAAATGCATTACCTATTTTCGCAGACATCTTTATATATGTTGAAAACTCTTGAGCTCATAGGCGTTAAGCCTAACCTTTTTATTTGTCGGCATGTGCAACAAGTTCCAGTTGGGAGTTGGGTTCTAGCAGTTTTATGAAGCGTAGAGCCTTACTAGACACTAAAGTAAGTAGTTGGTGAAGTCTTCCGCAATGTTGGAGATAGTGACTATCTTTGGGGTTTTAGTAGCACCCGTTCTTATCATAGGCTTTTGTATAGAATGAATGTTTGTATTGAGATTAAATCTTAATTTGTGGTTGTAGATAATTCATTTATTGATGTATTTAGAAAATTTTAAATAAGTTTCTATTTCCAGAATTTAGGGTGTTACATTATTTTTGGCACACTTGGTCCAAATTTAACGTTTTGGTCCCTATGGTAGCGTTTGGTATGCCAGACATGATTGGATATGACTGAACATGATTGGACATGACAAGTGTCTATCTAGTGTTTGGTATGACTAGGACTAGATAGGACATGACTAGACAAGTTGGCCCTAAAAGTTGTTTGATGATTTTATATATCATATAAGGGTTGGGTTCCGGTGAGAAGTTGAGGTTAACGTGAGAAGCGTGAGAAATGGTTATCAACCGTTGAATGAGAAATAGACGCACATTAAGATGAGATGCACCGAGATGTACCAGATCAATTCTCTTCTAACACGTAATTCATGGGAGGGCATGAGATTAAAAGTGATCAACGGTTCAGATCCACTTCTCATGTTAGCCCCAAGTAGCTCTGTTAGAGAAATATTGAAAATCACTAAGTCTTGAAGCGTCAGAGACTGCTTTAGAGACATCATAGACTACTTCAGAAGTCACAAGTTAACTTCAGAGACTACACCATCAGAGACAATTCATCAGAGGATGCCTAAACAAAGGATGATCCAGCGTCAGAGCAACAAGGCCCCCTCTGATCTTTGCTCTGAAGTTCAACTGCTCAATTCTCTCAAGTGTGGAGCCTTCTCTCCTATATGCCACGTCATCACCAAAAGCAGCCACCTTACCTTTACACCTGGCACCTCAAGACTGGATAGTACTATCTTGTACCTTCCTGTCCTTAGGCTATAGATAAGGGACAAGGCTGCCACAATAGTAGGCGAGCACACACACAAAATTCCACTACCATATTGTCGTGCTATTGTACTATCTTGAGAGAGAATTATTTCAGTGAGATTTTTTCACACACTACTATGTGTTCTTGGGGTTCATGTACATCTCTTGAAATACTGAAATATGTATGACTACGCTTCTTGGAGCATCATTCTTGTTCATTTGTATTTCATTCTCTACTGTGCTTGATCTTGTTTATTAAACATTCAAAGCTTCCGCTCATACACTATTTATATATTTTGAATCCAAGTAAAATCTGGGAACCAACAAGTGGTATCAAACCAGATTGATTTATTTCAAATCAAATCGATCCAATCTGACTTCCAGGTTGATTTTACGTTGGAAGATCACCACTCATTCAGTAGAATCCTCAAGAGTACACATTCTCTAAATAAAACTCCTTCTCTTTCAAACTCTTTCATCTTACTGTTCATCTTCTTCTCAAAATGGCTAATATTGGTATTAACGCCATTTACACTGCTGGATCTCTCACAAAACCTCCAACTCTTCTTCGTAATGAGTATCCACAGTGGAAAATAAGTATGATCAACTTCTTTGATGGTATAGGCAAAGATTTAATGCGATCCGTGACTAATGGACCTCATTCACCCATGGTTCTTGTTCCACGTGTTCCTGCTACTGCAACTACGGCTGAAGTTTCAGCTCATTATGCTCCAAAAGAGCTTGCTGGATCTACTAAAGAGGACCGAAATATGATTGAGAATGATGGAAAAGCCATAAGACTTATTATCATGGCTATTCCAAATGATTTGTTTCAAGAACTTGATTCATGCCATACAACCAAGGAGATATGGGATTAGTTGTTAAACCAACTTAAAGGGGGTGTTAAAACCCAAAAGAACAGACGAACTCAGTGAATCAACGAATACAACGACTTCAAAGCATTACCCAATGAATCTCAGCAGCAAACTTACAGTAGATTCAATGTTTTAATCAACAAATGCAAAAAGTGTGGAGTTGTTAGATCAAAGGAAGACAACAATGTGTTGTTCCTAAGAAGTCTGAATGATGAGTGGCTACAACTCTCCATGTCTCTACAAGCAAACCAGGATCTCGAAGCTTGGTCACTTCATGATGCGTACGTGTTGGCTCCAATCATTGTGTATAAAAGTATTTAAAAATAGGCTAAGTGTAGGAACCTCAGAAGACATTTGACATACACCAAGTTTCAACAGAAGTGCAATGCTTAGAAGCTCTGTCGACCATCAAGCCGAAAAAACTTAACCTGAAGATAAACCTTAGACCACAGAGCCTCTGTGACCCTTCGCAGAGCCTCTGTGGTGACTAGCTCTGGAAGATGGAAGACTTGTGAATTTTTTGAAGAGACAATGCCATGTGCAGATCACGTGCTTCCCTGCTGTACGAAGATTGACCATATCAATAGTACACACACGTTGTTTTTACTTTCCAGGTGGCATTCCGTTTATGGAATGTCAGCCATTGTCTTATACATTTGTGTGCTCCACTCCTTGTATATGTAGGGATCACCTTTTTAATTCACAAGAGCGCACACAATTCACCCACGCTTGTCTAGCAAGAGAAATCTGTTTAGAGCAAATATTGTACACACACAACTGCGTGTTCTTGGTGTTTTGGCAAGGCACTGAAGATTAACTTTCTGTGATTCATTCTGATTGTTTATAGTTATATTTGTAGTTTGTTTGTGCGTGTTTACTACCAAACGATACCATTCTTATGCATTAAATCGCTTCCGCATATCACTCTTCTTGCATTTGTTTTGGTATAATCATTGTTAGACCCAAACCGGGAACCTATAATTGGTATCAGAGCATGCTTTGATGTTCAATATCAAAGGATCTAGTTCTGCAATGATTCAAAGCCGTTTGGTAGAATTTTGAACTGATTTTTGCTTTGTGTTTCATTCTCAAAGAACAGTCCCTATTTTCAGTGCTTTCTTCAACAAGTTTGATTTAAACATAGTAATAGGAAAGTTTCTTATCTTAAATCGTTCAAAAGGCTTATTATAAGTGATACAGTAGTCTTTCCTTCTATATTCAAACTCAACCTTAGTTTATCTGATCCAAAGTTTATCAAAATCGTCAGAATGGCGAACACTACTAACTTTTTCACAGCAGTGTCTCAAACAAAACCTCCCACTCTACTAAGGGATGAATATCCTCAGCGGAAGATCCGTATGGTCCATTTCCTTGAGGGGGTTGACCAAAGACTTGTTAAGTGCCTCCACAATCCACCATATGTGCCTATGGTCACTGTACCCAGGGTCCCTGTAACTGCTACTACCCCTGAAGTTCTTGAATACCAAAAACCCAAACCAATCGATGAATGGGAAGAACAGGACTGGGAAAAACATGAAATGGCCAAGAAAACCAAAATACTACTCATCATGACCGTTCCCAATGACATTTTCCAATCTCTGGACTCATGTGAAACCTCCAAGGACTTATGGGTAGAACTAGAGAAACAGCTTGAAGGGGGAGCTAAAACCCAAAAGAACAATCGAGCTCAATGCATAAATGAGTACTATGCATTTAAGGCTCTGCCGAGCGAACCCCTACAAAGCACCTATGACAGATTTAACTCTTTTATAAACAAGTGCAGAAAGTTTAGGATCCAAAGAACATCAGAGGAAAACAATGTTATCTTCCTCAAGAGCCTTAATGAAGAGTGGCTCCAACTATCTATGTCCTTACAAACTACACATGATCTAGATATTTGGACATTGTCAGATCTCTTTGGCACCTTAGTTGGCTAAGAACATTGCATAGTCCAGGACAAAACCCAAGAAGGTGGGCTTCTGGCACTGGTAGTCAAGGCCACAGAGGTGCATGACAAGCCACAGAAGGACAAGACCGGTGAAGAAAGTGTAAAGAAGAAGAAGCTAAAGAAGGTTCTAGTTGTTGAAAGTGATGAAGAATATGATTCCAATGAAGAAGTGAAAATGGCTTCCCTTGCCAAGACTTTAGCATTAATTACAAAGGAGTACAATAGGGGACTCAAGAAGAAGGCCATGTTCAACAGAGGACCGGATGAGAGAGATGAGAGAGGTGGTCGATTTCAGGGTCAAGGACCACAGAGGGGATATGGACCACCACAGGGGTTTCAGCCAATAGGCTATGGAAAAGAAGAGTTTGGATATCAACACAGGCTACATGAGAAGAGAGGAGACGAGAGAAGGATGATGGATCAACAGAGGGACATCGAGTACCCACAGAGGGGTACTAAGAGAGATGATGGTAATGGAGGAGAAAAGACAACCACAAACACCCCTCAAAACAATGGTTGCTTCAAGTGCGGAAAACCAGGACACTTTGATTCAGAGTGCCGAAGCAATGGCCCCAGAGGTCAACCTGTCAAAGATGTTGCCTTTTACAAAAATAAGGCATAATTCTATACACAGAAGTCCTTGATGGCTGAACAGGACAACTTTGTCTCTGACGAATCCTCTGATGAAGGGGATAGAAATGCCTTGTTTTGTGGAATGACAGAGCTCAACTCCTCCGATACTGACCGTGAGGTAACTCAAACTCTCATGACACAGAATGTAAACTGTTTAAACTAACAGAGTAATTTCATGCTTTTAAAAACAATGGCCAGATCTTGAAAAGAAACTTGCCTTCTATGAGCTAGAAGCTAGACTTCTTACTCAGGAAAATGACAAGTTGTTCCTTGAAAAAACAACTCTAGAGATGGAGCATATTAATGAAAAGAAATCTTTGAAAGAAAAGGTCATTTATCTTGATAAAGCCTTGAAAATAAAGATCAAGGAGCTAAAGGACAATGAAAGTGACAGATTAAATACTCTTGCTCTGAATTTTTTTTTTCCAAAAAGAAAGAGAAGTCCTTCCTCAAGACTTGTTCGATAGAGACTTGTTGATTAGGAAATACCAGGATGCACAGAAGGTGCATGAAAAGGTTAACACCCAAGTCGGCAGAAGGGGTATAGGGTTCTGTGACATTGATCCCTATACTGGAAGCAAACGAAATAAATCTTTAACAAACATCTTCTGCCTTGGAAAAGTTCAAACAACAGGTTTTCCCAACTTAACTTCTACTTTCAAGAGGCAGAGAACCTCTGGAGGACCACATAAGAGGAATCCATTGATTATGACAAATGTTTGGTATGAAAACAAAGACTTGTCATCATCAACCTCTACAAAGAGGAAATCTAATCCAAAGAAATATTTGTCCCAAAAACAGATAGGACTCTTCAAATTTGGTCATCCAAAGACGCAAACTCAAATGGCTTTGTGTGCATGATAACTCCTGAAAAGGAATTATCCTCTGAGGCACCTGAGTTTGTTCCTGCCTCTGCGGAAGAAAAGTTAGTTAAATGTTTTAAAAAATATTTAAAAGAAACCTATGAGAATCACTTTTTCAGAAGTCCTGATATGACCTCTGTCGTACTTGAAATCTTTGAGCAAGATTTGATGGAGAGCTTAAGAGTTCCTGAAGTTGTCCCCTGCATTCTAAAAAATTTAAATATCTCAAAGGACAATGATGATGGAAAATGTAGTACATGTCCAGAAGATCATGCCTATAGTCATAGAGACTTCCTTGGTTCAGACTCTAAATCTGAGAATGAATCATCCTCTATCAAAATAGAGACTGGCTATGTTGAGCTGGAAGTAGTACCTTGCAAACTAAAGGGTTTTAGACTGCCCTCTGGCATTCCTAACAGAGTGATTTCTCCAAAAGTGAGCTCTACAAGGATCCCTATTTGCCCTGATTTCCTTGACATGTGTCTACAAGCTAAGACCTCTCTTGAGCTTGAAAAATTAAACAAACAAAAAGAATTGTCACCTCAGAAGCCTAAAGCTCCAAAACCTTCAAAACCTTTTCAAGAAAAATTCACTTGGCAAAAAAAGCAGAAATGGGTTAAAAATGACAAATCTTTTGCTTATGTGGCAGTGAATTCGAAGGAAGGATCCCACAGAGGAAGGGTACAACCTAAGAGCCATCCAAAGAGGTTTTTTGAGAAAAATCAGTCTAGCCTAGATAGGTGTTTTTGTAAAAAGAAGTCCAATGCTAGGAGAGATTGTAATGACAATTTCTTTGTACCTATCTTTGTTGATTTCAATGAAAAGTTTAAACAACTTGCTTCTGGTGTCTCTTATTGCAAATGGTTCAATATCATGCATGCTTTAAGCTAACACTTCTCAAGCCCTCACTGCTTCCTCTCTCAGCCCAAATCTAAGAATGCAAAATTCAGGGGTGAGAAGAAGCAAAATGGTTTTTCTGTCAAAGAAGGTAAAGCCAAACCTAAAGAGGCTAAGGCAACCTTAAAGACCCCTAACAAAAATGGACCCATTTGGAAATGGGTACCTAAATCTCCTTAATCTGTGCAACAGAAGCAGCGTGTGCCCATATGGTACCTAGACTCTGGGTACTCTAGGCAAATGTGTCTTGTACTAGGCCTCTATACATGCTTCATATCGACCTATGCGGTCCCATTTCAGTGTAGAGCCTAGGTGGCAAGAAGTACATTCTTGTACTCATAGATGAATTCTCTCGATATACATGGGTTGAATTTGTCGGAAAGAAGTCTGATGTTCCTTTAGTACTAATCAAACTTATGAAGAGAATACAAGTTCTTTATGACAGCAAAGTTCAGAAGCTGAGAAGTGACAATGGCACAGAGTTCAAGAACTCAACCATTGAAGCCTAACTTACTGAAGAAGACATTTCACATAACTTCTCCGCCGCAAGGACTCCACAACAAAATGGTGTCATTGAGCGCAAAAATCAGACACTAGTGGAGGCTGCCAGAACAATGCTCACTGCTTCTGGATTGTCTACTTCTTTTTGGGCAGAAGCAATATCAACAGGGTGCTTCACACATAATAGATCTCTGATTGTGAAGAGGCATTCAAAGACCCCCTACCATCTAATCAACTAGAGGAAGCCAAACATAAAAGTCTTTCATGTGTTTGGCTGCAGATGTTTTGTCCAGAACGACAGAGAACATAGTGGAAAGTTTGATCGTAAAGCTGATGAAACCAAGTTCATTGGTTATTCAGCATCCTCTAAGGCTTACAGAGTCTATATGCTAAAATCAACACTTATACTTGAGAGTATTAATGTTTCATTCGATGACTCTTTTCAGGTGACTTCTGAGTAAATCAGCTCAGGACTCGATCAACAACTGAAAGCCTCTAGTGAAACATCCACTCGAGTTAAATCATTTGATCGAAGAAATGTTCCATGATGACGGCCCCTCTGAAGATGATCACAGAGCCTCTGGAGTCGAGGCCTCTACGGATCAAACAGGTACATCCTTAACCGGTCCAAATGTCACTTCACCCTCTTTAACTACCTTTGTAGGACCAAATGTCGAGGGGGAGCAAGATGAGAATAATGACAATCAAGGCTCCATGCCTAATCTTTTTGAAGATCAAATTCCCACGATCTCAGAGGAGTCAACACCAAAGCAATCACAAAACTCCAACCAAGGCACCACAGAGGTTTCTACCTCGACTCAAAGAGCACATTCTAGCCCTGTGGAAAGCACGAATGATCAGCCTTCCATCATAGAAGCTGCTCAAGAGCCTGAAATCATCTCTACAAAAGTTCAAATTGATGCTCCCAATGACCATCTTCAAAGAATGACAAGATGGACCAAGATTTAACCCACAGAGCTAAATCATTAGTGACCCATCTAATAAAGTGAAGACTCGCTCTGCTACTGCAAATTTTTATTTCTTTCAAATTTTGTTAGTATTATCGAACCCAAGAAGGTTTCTGAGGCCCTTGATGATCCAAATTGGGTAGAGGCTATGTAAGAGGAGCTTCTGCATTTTGAGCGCAACAAGGTATGGACCCTAGTGCCTCTGCCGAAAGGCAAAACTGCAATAGGGACCAAATAGGTCTTCAAAAACAAAAAGGATAACGATGGGGTGGTCATTAGGAACAAAGCAAGGCTGGTGGCCAAGGGATATTTCCAAGAGTAAGGTATTGACTACGAAGAAACTTTTGCCCCTGTCGCACGGCTCGAAGCAATCAGGATCTTTCTAGCCTTCGCAGACCACAGAGGTTTTAAAGTCTATCAAATGGATGTAAAGTCATCCTTTCTGAATGGACAAATACAAGAAGAATTCTATGTCCAACAACCACCAGGGTTTGAAAGCTCGAAATACCCAAATCATGTATATTTCCTAGACAAGGATCTGTATGGACTAAAGCAGGCCCTAGAGCATGGTATGAAAGGCTTTCTAACTTCTTGCTTGCAAATAATTTCGAGAGAGGTACAACTGATACAACTTTATTCTTTAAGAAGAGAAAATGTGAGATTCTACTTGTACAAATATATGTGGATGATATTATCTTTGGATCTAAAAATGAATCTTATTGCAAAAAGTTTGAGTCATTGATGAAGAGTGAGTTTGAGATGAGCATGATGGGAGAACTAACATTCTTCCTCCGGCTCCAAGTCAAACAAACCACATAGGGTATTTTTATTAATCAATCAAAATATGTCTCTAACATATTTTCAAAATACAAACTCTCTGACTCTTCAGCAATGAAGACCCCAATGGCCACTGGATCCAAGCTCTATGCAGATCCAGAGGGCAAATCTGTGGAGTGCAAGCTCTACAAAGGTATGATTGGGTCCTTTTTATACTTAACCGTAAGTAGACCTGATATAATGTTTGCCACATGTCTCTGTCAAGATTCCAAGCTAACCCAAAGGAATCTCATCTTCTTGCTGTTAAGAGGATCTTTAGATATCTAAATGACACTAAGAATTTTGGCCTTTGGTATCCAAAGAACTTTGGCTTTGATCTTGTGGCTTATACAGATTCAGATTATGGAGGATGTAAGCTTGACTGAAAGAGCACCTATGGGAGTTGCCAATTCCTAGGAGGAAAACTAGTAAGTTGGACTTCTAAGAATCAGAACTGTGTGTCAACCTCTATGGCAGAAGCTGAATATGTAGCTACCGCTAGTTGTTACTCACAGGTTCTATGGATAAGAACCCAACTAAGAGACTATGGTATGGATATCAAGAAGATTCCCATCCTCTGTGACTCAAAGAGTGCCATTGCGATCTCTACCAATCATGTTCAACACTATAAAACCAAACACATCAATATCAGGTATCACTTTCTCAAGCATCATGTAGAGGAAGGCACAATTGAAATGTACTTCGTGTCCACATATTATTAGCTTGCCGACCTATTCACAAAAGCATTAGATGAGAAGAGATTCTCATTTTTGGTTGGTAAGTTAGGTATGATTAACTTGAGTTGACTCATAGAACCTCTAAGCCCTGGCACAGAGCTTCTGATGTACAAAATTTTATTTTAGTATGTATAGCTTTATTTTTACTTGTATAGTTTGCTTCTGTACGTACAATTATCTGGTTTGCATTAAATTTGTTGTCAACTTTATTGTGGTTCTTTGATCTATGTCTTGTACAAAACCAATCACATATGATCCAAGCATAGATCAAGGGGTAGCATAAGGAGACCTTGAATCTGATCACAGAGGTTGATCATTCGAGGGGGAGCCAAATGAGCCATCTTTATCGAGAAGATTGCAGTGTAAAGTGAGGTCTTCGCACAATCAACTATCAAAAACACTTTTCTGGGGAACAAATTTTCAAATATGTCCAAGATTACCAGGATAATCAAACCAAAACCTTGATTGGTCAAAATCTCTCATTATCTTTCTTTTAATAGAAATTTTTAGCCTTAGAACCTCTGCGACCTCTCACAGAGCCTCTACGAGATGTAACAGAGTCTCTGCGCCCAAAAGAGACTTCTTTGACCACATCAATGTCCTTCCATATTTTAGGTAAAGAAAAGTTGTTAACTCTGTCGAAGTTCCTTACCGCCCTAGATCACAGAAGCTCTTTGCCCATAGAGCCTCTGCAATACTCAACACTTATGAAATTTCTTCACAAAGTATTATGGGGTGCGGGTTATTCTTGAAAGTCATAGGCATTTGGGTATAGCAAATGCCACGCGCATGAGAATAGTGGGAGATACACGTACTCGATCGTGTACCGCCCTAATGACGTGGCAAAATTTGATTGGGTTGTGCATTGTATCGTCGTTTTTGAAATGACTCTCTAGACGGCTAGACACTTATTATGGACTTCAAATTTTATCTTTTACCGCCTAATCAATTTACCCCTCTCACACCCTAAATACCCAAACCCTTTCATCTTTTTACCTTTTACCTGCTATCTCTCTCTCTCAAGAACTCAAGCAAAAAGAGTAAAACCTACAACTCTTCTTCTACATTTCTTTTCCATGGATTCGAACTCTGTTTCTAGAGAAAACACCATCCTTCCCCCAAGGAACAATGGTGAACAACATTCTGACAGTGCTGAGCAACAAAACCCCTCTCCAGTTGAATGATCTCCTTCGCAAATGCTTAGTACCGCAATGTATCTCTCACACTGAAACCTAACAACCACTATGTGGTACTGAATCCTGAGGCTTTTAACAAAGAATTTGAACCCCTCATCAAACTTTTCAAGAATCATTTCATAAGCAAAGCCCTAACCATGAACAAAAAGGATATCCCTGAATCAATCGTTAGACAATTTTGGCTAAGTTGTAGATATGAAGAATCTGAACCTGCCATCATGGGCTATGCCACTACTGAAAACATGGACCACATTCTGGAACTAGAGATTAACCGAAAATTAATCTCCTTTGTTTTCGAACTACCCACCAGAAGGCAACTGGGCATAGTCAATTATGCCGAAGAACCCTCCGATGATGAGCTTGTAGACTTTCTCCTCTTCATTGGATATGCCAAACCCATAACCAAAATAACTGACTTCAGAAGGCAATTCCTTCCTCCTATATGGAATATGCTCTTATCAATACTGAACCGTTGCTTAACTGGAAAGATTGAGAGTCCATACCAATCTAGTCACAACATCTTAGCCATAATGTATGTGATCTTAGCAAGATGATTTTGATGACTTATTTGAGTCTGCAATTGATTTTCTAAATTCTTATGATGGGTGTGTTGAGGAAAGTATTGATATGTTTGACTTTAATGCTAAACTTCCAGATCATTCTACTTTTATCATTAATTCTGAAGCTTTACCTAGTGTGTATGAAGTAGGTGAATCATCAACCACGGTTGGTGACTCAGTTTATGTGAGTACTGAATACTATGAGAAAGGTAAGAAGCAAAAGAAATGGCGCTCATAGAAACGAACCAACACTGGTAAGCTCAAGAAAAGACAAACTCAGAAATCTGTTTTTCCTAACAAATCTAAATCTTTTGTTTCAGAGTTGAAAAAGAAAAGGTCAGAAGAACGAACTGAGTGGCGACCAAAACAGAAGGTTGGTGAGAAAGCAGAATCATGTCCTGTTAATGTTTGTAATAGACAGACTGTAGTATTTCTGATGTAGTTGGTACTGTTGCTTCTAATAAACAAAAACTTGTAATTCCTTACAAGAAATATACAATAAAGCAATTACTCCAATTATCTTGGTCAACTGCTAAGTCATCTAAATATAGACGGAATGATTTTGTTTTGTCACCAATATTCTGATGATTGGTTTGGTTCTTATCATGTTTATCATTCTAAAGCTTCTCATGTTTTTCAAAACAAAAGAGGACCCAAATTTATATGGGTGCCAAAATCTTGCGCTAATCTGAAAGGACCCACATTTAAATGGGTACCTAAAATTATTGTTCCTTGATTTCTCCTGTGAAGACCCGTCATATGTGGTACTTGGATTCTGGTTGCTCCAAGCATATGACTGGACAGAAAGATATTTTGTCTAATTATACAGAGAAATACTGGGGGAACGTGCGCTTTGGAAACGATCAGTTTTCACCAATCTTAGGCTATGGTGACATCATTCAAGACAACGTAACGATTACGAAGGTGAGCCACGTTGAAGGTTTAGGACATAATCTTTTCAGCATTGAATAGTTCTGTGACAAAGACCTAGAGGTTAATTTCAAGGCCAAGAGGTGTTCTATGCGTACTGAAGACGATAAGGAACTCTTGGTCGGCACGAGAAATTCAAACCTCTACACGATTAATCTGTCAAAAGTCAAGACTGACAATGAGGTGTGTCTACTGTCAAAAGCCTCAATGCAACAAAGCTGGTTATGGCATCGAAGGCTTTCTCACCTGAATTTTCGTTACATCAACAAACTAGTCACGGGAAAATTAGTCAAAGGACTTCCTGAGCTTAAGTACGAGAAAGAACACCTGTGCACAACGTGTGAGAATGGCAAGATGAAAAGAGCTGCTCATAAGCCAAATCCTGAGCCTAGTACAAGTTCTCCACTTGAATTGCTGCATATGGATCTCTGTGGTCCTATGCGTACACAAAGCATAAACGACAAAAAGTACGTATTAGTGATTGTGGACGATTACTCGCGATACACTTGGGTCAAAATTTTGAGAACAAAGGATGAGACGCTC
This sequence comes from Arctium minus, assembly GCA_954870635.1. Lineage (NCBI taxonomy): Eukaryota > Viridiplantae > Streptophyta > Magnoliopsida > Asterales > Asteraceae > Arctium > Arctium minus. The sequence continues at coordinate 94,415,168 of OX941082.1, read as the reverse complement.
GAAGTCATAATCACTTTTCTAAAGACTATCCAAGTGAATCTGCAAAAGCCAGTCAAGATTCTACGAACAGACAACAACACAGAATTCAAGAACAGAATTGTTGAAGATTATCTCGAATCGGTCGGGATAACACATCAGTATTCTGCTGCCAGAACGCCTGAACAGAATGGAGTCGTAGAAAGATGGAACCGAACACTAGTCGAGGCCGCTCGAACTATGCTAAGTCAATCGGATCTACCTCTGTTTCTATGGACTGAAACTGTATCGACTGCTTGCTACACGCAGAATCGATCCATAATCCACCGCCGGTTTGGTAAAACGCCATATACTTTAATAAATAATCGTACATCTAGCATTAAACACTTTCATATTTTTGGATGCAGGTGCTTCGTCCTGAATGACAAAGAGAACTTGAACAAGTTCAGTCCAAAGGCTGACGAAGGCATTTTCATCGGCTACTCTCAAACATCTGCTGCCTACAGAGTTTATTTGAAGAAGTCCAAGATCGTGGTTGAAAGCGTAAACGTGACATTTGATGAGGAATTTGTTTCTGAACAAGACGGTTCAGAACCCGTACTTACGGGAGTGCTAGCTTCTGGACAGATCAGTCCAGAACCTATGGTTAAAGACACTAATTCTGATAAACCATCTACTTCTACATCTCATTTATCCGAATTAGATTTATTGTTTGAATTCTTTTATGATGAGTTTCTTGGATCTAAATTTCCTAATCTGTTATGATTGACAGACCTGAAGATTCAAGCAATCATCAACCAATCACTTCAGATGTATCTACTAAAACTGTTCCCACGGTTCAGCAAGAAACTCCAATTCAAACACCTACTCCTTCAGTTGAAGTTGTACATGACACTGCCGAGACAGAAGTTGCTGACTCAGTTGGTTGCATTGTAACGACTAATCAACAGCCAGTTAATGTTGTACCAACTGAAACTTTTGCACCGAATACTTCAACTGAACCTCTCCTTGAACAAGAAGAAACTGAAAGTGGATACTTAGATGAGAATCATGATCAATCTACATCAAATCCACTCCCTCATGAACACAAGTGGACCAAAGAGCACCCGATAAGCCAGATCATAGGAAATCCATCTAAACTAATGCAAACTAGGTTGATACATTAAATATGTGTTTGCATGACTCATTCCTGAGCAAGGTAGAGCCAACACGCGTATCTGAAGCTCTAGCCGACTCAGATTGGGTAACTGCTATGAAAGATGAGCTGAATCAATTCGAAGCACTCAAAGTCTGGAGACTAGTGCCTAAGCCTGAAGGTAAAACCATTATTGGCACAAAATGGGTGTTCAAAAACAAAAAGGACGAAGATGGTATCGTGATTAGAAACAAAGCAAGACAAGTGCCTAAGGATATAGGCAAGAGGAAGGTATTTACTATGACGAGACTTATGCTCCAGTGGCGCGCATCGAGGCTATTCGCATGTTTCTTGCATACGCCGACCACAAGAACTTCACCGTATACCAAATGGACGTGAAGACTGCCTTTCTCAACGACATTTTAAAGGAGGAAGTCTATATCTCTCAGCCTGAAGGCTTTGTCAATCCAGAGAAACCGCATCACGTATACATTATGGACAAAGCTCTTTACGGCCTGAAGCAAGCCCCTCGAGCCTGGTATGAAGTGTTATCTAAATTCCTAGTCAAGTCTGGCTTCTCGAAAGGTAAGATCGATACTACTTTGTTTATCAAAAAGGAAAAAGCCGATATCATTTTAATTCATATTTATGTGGATGACATCATATTTGGCTCAACAAATCCAAAATACTGTAAGAATTTTTCAAACCTCATGGTGTCAAGATTTCAGACGAGTATGATGGGAGAGATGAATTTCTTTCTCGGATTACAAGTCAAACAATTTTCAACGGGAATCTTTATTAATCAATCAAAGTACATTTTCGATATTCTTAGAAAAATTAAAATGGAAAATTGTTCACCTATTGGAACCCCGATGGCACCAGGAACTAAGATTGGCACGGATCCTTCGGGAAAAGTTGTCGATGTTAGAACCTACAGAGGGATGATTGGTTCTTTAATGTATTTAACTTCTAGTAGGCCAGATATAATGTTCTCTACATGTCTATATGCTCGATATCAGGATTCTCAAAAAGAATCCCATTTGTCTGCAGTTAAAAGAATTTTTCGATATCTGAAGGGCACTGCAGATCTTGGTCTGTGGTATCCTAAGGATACAAGTTTTGAACTGACAGCATATTCAGATGCAAACCATGCAGGTTGTATGCTTGACAGGAAAACTACGCCGGATCACATACAATTTCTGGGCGATAAACTCGTGAGTTGGGCTTTAAAGAAACGACTCTGTGTATCTACATCAACAGCTGAGGCAGAGTACGTCGCTGCGGCGAGCTACTGTTCTCAAGTGTTATGGATGAGAACATAACTCCGAGATTATGGCTTCAAATACAACAAAATCTCGATTTACTGTGATTCGAAGAGCGCGATTGACATATCTGCTAATCCTGTTCAACATACCAAGACCAAACACATTGATGTACGATATCATTTTATCAAAGATAATGTGGAAAAAGGTAAAATTGAACTTTATTTTGTAAACACAGATTACCAACTTGCTGATTTATTTACCAAGCCTCTCGACGAAAAGAGATATAATTTTCTCATTTCAAAACTTGGTATGTTAAATCTCAAGACTTAATAAGTGATTACCTACTAAAGTTTTGTTATTGTTATTTTCTTCATTTCTTTATTTTTAATCTGAAAGATATCTGCACTTAAGTTTGTTCATGATCTCAGGGGGAGTGTGAGATAATACAAGAAAAGATGATCTACATACATTTGAGGGGGAGTTAATAAAATTTGCATATGTTTATCACTGATAAATTTTCTGATGCATAATTTCAGGAGGAGTAAAGTTTTACTGCTTTATGTCATTTTTATTTTCAATAAATTTTGTGAATAAAGCTTTGTACTTTGACGACTTGTGATTTTTTTTGTAGAATTGAGAGAGAGCTTACATGATCATATCATATAAGACTTAGAGCTGACTTGATGAGACTTAAGACTGAGCGAAAATGTTTATTTCTAATCTTAATCTCATATGTGAATGAAAGAAGGACAACTTTCAGATATGATTCTCAAAACGATTTCATGAATTTAGAAGTGTGATTTTAAAATGTTTTCATTTTCATATGCTTTCATGAGTAATAAACCGTGTGTTTCCAAAGATAAATACTTGTGTATTATCTTTTCCATATACTGTCAAGTATTCACACACACCGGTTTAAACTTTTTGTTGAATATGTTATCACCGTGTCTCAAATTGAACAAAATTTTCGATGGTGATACACCCCGCTTGATATTCAAAGTTTGAGCGTTGATTTCATTTCTAAACATTTCTTTCAAGACTTGTCTGTATTTTGATTCGTATATACAATATCAAATTTTTGTTGACCTAAGCTTTAATTGCTAAATCATTCTATTTGATCTTTTTCATACACTGTCAGATTTTCAAACTAGTTTCTTGTATTCATTTCATTCATTCAATATACTTGTTTTGAATAATCTTCAATGTTTAACATGCTCAAATCTTCATGATTACATCTATGAGCCTACAGATATCTGACTTGTATATATATGTGCTTTAACTGTCAAGTTAAACCATGTTTGAGCAACATTGTACTTTTAGGATTACATGGGTTCATTGTGTGAGCTTAAATGAAACTTCTATGGATTCACGTTAACTAGTGTTTCCTACCCAAGAAGTTAATCCTTGAGTGATCGAAAGTGTGAGGAGTCAATAAATGAGTGTGGGTGTGATGAGGTAAAATCAAAAGAGAGTTTGGTTAGAAGCGAGCTTAATGTTAAAATGAAAGAGGGTGTGAGAATAGAGTAAAAGAATATCAAACTCTGTACCAACTTTTTCTGATTCGGACAACCACATTGCTGGTGTTTCACATTTCTTCGTGAACATCATTGAAACAGGCAACTAACCCATGCCAACTCTTGATAAAACCCCACCATCTACTCATTTTCTTCTAAAAAAGAAAATGTCTCAATATTTTAAGGGGACACATCACATAATCTATCTGGTTTTCATTTGAAAATTTTGGATATCGAAAAAGAAGGAAGTTTGCCTCACCTTCGCACTTCGATCATGCACAATAGAGTCTGTGTTTAACTGTTGTTGTCTCAATAGTTTACGCAATGTTGAGCCTGATAAAGCAATCATATGCTTAATTCTTTCAAACACAAGCACGAACACACAGGAAATTCGTTTTTCTGTCTAAACGTTCATAGAATAAATTTTTGTTATTCGATGATTGAATGGAAGACCTGGGGAAGTGAACATCAAAAAGCTCCTTTCCAATGTGTATTTATTACACACAGTGACTTCGTGTTACTGACAGACACTTTAACTGATTCATTTGTTGATTCAGGTGTTATACTCATAATTTGTCTGAGTTTGAAAAGATTCAGATGAATATCTTTTGGATCGATGAATAGTCAGAGGCTCTTGTAAAAGATCTGTGAAGAGTTTTGATGATTTCAGTGATCAATCATCAAAAAGGGGGAGAGGATCAAGAAATGTTTGAGAAGTGATCAAGAATTGTTGAAAGCTGTAACAGAAAGTTCAAAGATTTCAGAATTTGAGCAGAGTTTATTGAAATTTTCTTAGAAGACAATTTGCTGAAGCAAACTGAGTTGAATTTGAAGATAATTTCTTTCCGATGTCTGAAAGAGGTTTTTACAACCTTGGAAAGATTGTTACTATTCTTGAAGACAGACTTTGGGGAGAGTACAAAAAGTTTTTTAAGACAGATTTTTCAAAGAAAGTGGAGATAAAGCTGCTAAAGATTATTCAAAGAGGGAGATTGAATTGCAAAATCTTTTTAGAGATGATCTTGAATCCAAAGGGGGAGAATGTTAGTGCATATATTTTTTGGATATAAGATCATGAAGTCTGAAGACTGAAAATCAATCAAGTCAAAGCTCAAGTCAACTATCAAGCAGCAAAGTCAAAGTCAAATTGTAATAAAGAGTCAAAGTCAAAGTCTTGTGTTTTGTTTTGTGTTGTAAGCATGTGTTGTTTTGCTTTTAATAGACATATGACTAGTTGTCATGTTAGTAGTTGTAAGTTGAAAGAATTTGGAAGTTACATTGTACGGAGACTGATTTCTAGAGAGAGAAAGTGCTTCAGAGAGCTTGCATACGAATTCATTAATTGGAATTGAATTAGGTTAATTGTTTGTTGAATTGTCATCTTGTTAATGACTGTGATTAGAACTTGATAATCTTGGTACATAAAAATCTCCCTCTGGACTACGCAAGACTAATCCTTAGAGAAATGGTGGGTGTCGTGATTAAGAAGAAGGAAGAACAATCAAGGGACAAACCTCTACCATCACTTATTTTCCAGAGGTTCATTGCTGGACTTCTGGGAAATCACCTTGTGGAGAAGAAGGTTCCCCTGGATAGACATAAGTTCAAAACCCATTCCATGACCACCCACAAACCCACCATCGTACCTTCTGGATATCCAAGTGCTAGACCTCTGCCAGAAAAGATGTTCACTTAATTGGGTAGAGAAGATAGGAGGGCGTACAGACGTGGATACAGGACTCCAAATCTGAGTCCTGCAACCCCTCCACGCATAGGAGCCACAGAGGGTGAGGAAGTTGTGTTCCTTAGACCAACTGCTTTAGAGGGAGAACAAGGTGGTATAAGTGAGATGAGAGTAGACAGAGAGGAAAAACACGAGCGTGGGGATGGGGTTGAGAGAATCCAGGAGAAAAAGAAAAGAAAAATCCACAAAAGGACCAGAGAAGAAGAGGTCCCAAACCCTCCTGCAGTTCAGATGCCAGAGGTCGAAGAACCTCGGAAGAAGAAGAAGAAGAAGAAATCTTCTAAGAGGACTGATCACGAAGAACCCCATGTTGATACAGCCTTTGTACCATCTCCTAAGGTACACGCTACAGAAGAACCCTCAAAGCAGAGGAAGAAGAGGAAGCTAGTAAAATTGGCCGACAAGGCTAAGGATGATCTTGCCTTTGTGCTCTCTGAAGATAGACAAGCAAAAGTAGCTGAAAAGGAACCTGCAGAGGTTAAAGATGCACCTCTACAGAGGAGAAGAAGAAGAAGGGTGATCATTGATGAAGCCCAAAATACTGAGGTCGAGGCCAGAACAGAAGAAAAAAGGCCCCTGAGCCCATTAGCAATCGCGACAGAAATTGCCAATGAAGTGGTGGAGAGATTAAGTACTCTTGCCACAGAGGCCACTTAGAGACATTCTACAAAGGCTCTTGTAGAAATGGCCTCTGCATTTGAAATGTCACCTCCCAGAGCTTAAGCTACAAAAGCAAATGGCGAAGAGGTTCTGGTAGAAGATGTCACCGGAAGAGAGGGTAGTGATGAAGAGTTAGGTGAGGAGCGGGAAAATGATGCCGAAGGCACACCATCCAACCCCCCTCTCAGTGCAAACCACCCATCCACCTCTACAGGACTAGTGCAGCAAGGTGTTGAAGAAGGAGTGCACACTCCGAACCCTAACCCACCTAGTTGGACAGAGGAACTTCTTTCTTCCTCTGTGCCAATTTTACCAAGGGATAACCAAGCAACCACATCCTCTCAAAAGGATGGCGGTGGTGTTATAAGTGCTCCATCGCCCCAGAGTACGATCCCTACCTCTGCAGAGGTATTTGTTGCCTATGATGCACACACGAGAGACATCCAAAACTGTTCAGAGCAGCTAGTGAGGCCACACATAGACTATGTGGTACTAGACCCACTACAGAGTCCACTCATCGAAAAAGAAGTGCGCGACTCTGAATCATCACTTGATAAAAACGATGACAGAACACCCGTAGATGGCTCTCCCTCTGAAGAGCATCAAAGATCGGGTGGAAATCCTAAGGAGTCCAACCTCAAAACAGGCTCCCTAGGTGCCAAAGGCTTATTGGCAAAATCTGGGTCATGTGTTGATCCAGAGGTCACCCCTGGTGCATATGTCATGAAGGATGAGTTTCGAGTCTTCGCTGACGATATGTACCAAAGAATGGATAAGTTGCAAAAATCTATCCCCTAACTTTCCTCACTCAAACTAGAGAAGCTTACCGAAGAAGTCTCAACTCTGAAGAATTTGTCAACGACAAATGTTGTGGATGGAAAGAAGCTTGCACTCGCCTCTGGCAACTCAGTTACCAAAGAAGATTTCGTAAGTTGACAGTGGCTGTATAGAAAACACAGAGGCTCTGAGGTGTTTGGCTGAGATTGTGAACAAACAGAAGGAAGCCCCTCCTACTCCAACCACCACTTCACCCTCTTCAAAAGAGGCACTAGCGGCTCTAAGAACAGAAATAAAGGACATGGTTCGCAGTACCATGGTCCCTCTGCCAACCACATCTCAACCGTAAATTTCCACATAAGTGAGCCTCCCTTCTTCTCTCGCCACAAAGAAGAACTTCACAAGATGGGAGAGTCACTAATGCAGAAGGTTCACAAGATTGGTGAAGAACTCACTTCTAAGGGCAAGAAAATCTCAGAAGAACAAAAGCGTACGGTCGCCCTTATGAAGTTCAAGACCGACTATGAAGTCAATAAAGCCACAATGGCCACACACGATGTTGTCGCAGTCATCGAGCATCATACGAAAATGAACTTTAAGAAGAAATAGATAAGGAAGGAACCCTCCTCTTGCCAGGCAGAGGCAAACCAACAGAGGGGGAAGCATGATGACCAAGGGTTGGACGGTGCCGGTCCTTTTGGTCCTCATGAGGGTGAGAAGGCTCTGCCATCGATCTCTGCAAAACCTATTACAAACACTCCCCTCAGTATAGTACCATTGACCTCAGAGGGCACTACCAAGAAGACCAAATATTGTGCCTCTGAGTTTAAGAAATTGAGTGCAAATGTCTTCCCAAGCACCACCATTCCTACAGAGCCCCTCACCAAAGCCAGAGTGAACGTTGAAGTTGAATTCATCGCAGAGGGACTTGAGAAACTTGTGCAACCCTCAAGTCCTGAGCTCATACCAGTCGCCCCTATACCACCAGTGCAATTCTCTGTGGTATTGGAGCCCATTAATGTTAATGAAGATAATCAGATGATGCCTACTGAGAGATTTCCGCAGAAGACAAAGACCTCCACTTCCTCTGACCCTAAGGCGAACAAACATTTTGTGACTGATCGAGTTAAGAGCATAGTTCAATCCAAGGACGCCATGCGAATACCAATTCCAAGTCCACCACCGAAAGAGCTGCTTTTCACGAGAACATCTACAACTACTTGTACAGTGCAGAAAATGAGAAGGTGTTCATTCAGCCAAACATCCATCCTCTCATGAAGGAAAAAGTCAGAAGGAGGTTCTAGAGAACATCACAAGAAAAATCAGTTGTCTTCTCTATCTATGACATCAAGAAAGTTATGGGACTCACCTTACACTCGCTTGCAAACAAGGCAATTATGTATGTGAAGTACCATGTTGAAAGAAAAGATGGTCAGAAGCACGTTTTCTCAGATGTTGATCTTATAAACCTCTGCCCATACGATATGCCACAAGTTCATGCATACACAGAGCAGAGACTGGGCAAAAAAAGGAGTTCATGATAGCCAATGGGTGCATAAAAGAGGTCATGCACGAACATGTCAAATACTACAACAAGATGGATTTTGAAGTCCCTCTGCGACTTGGAGTCGAGAAGCTTGCAGTAACAAGGCCATATGACCTCATTCCTAGCTAAGAGGAGATACCATCCAATTCTCTGATAGTGGAACCGGATAATGGGTTTGTCTATAAATATGATGATGGACACAAGAAGATTTTTAAACCTCACTAGAGCTACAAGTATTCAAACGACACCCTTCTGAAGATCCGGAACACTATTCTCAGAAAGATCGGGACAAAGAGAGTTCAGAGGGGACCGACAAAGAAAATGATAGAGGACATTAATGCACAACTCAAGTTTAGGGATCTCATACTTAGCATGCAGAAGACTCTAGCTCAAAGCTTTACTCAGTCGATCAATGATTTCCCAATGTAAATGTACTTGTACCTTTGTTTTGTTATTTAATTTCTATGAATGCCTTATGGCATCTGTTTATATGAATGAAATATGTCTTCAGAGGATGTGTTCCTTTCACCTCTTATGTTTCCTACTTAGCCTTACTCCAACTTTCATATATTTTATTTTTCAATACTTAAGGGGAGATTGTTATCTCCAATTATTGTGTATAGAAGTATTGAAAAATAGGATAAATGTAGGAACCTCAGAAGACATATACCATACACCAAGTTTCAACAGAAGTGCAATGCTCAGAAGCTTTGTCGACCATCAACCCGGAAGAACTTAACTTGAAAATAAACCTCAGACCACAAAACCTCTGTGGTGACTAGATCTGGAAGATGGAAGACTTGTGAATTTCTTGAAAAGACAATGCCATGTGCAGATCACGTGCTTCCTTATTGTACAAAGATTCACCATATCAATATTACACACACACGTTGTTTTTTACTTTCCAGGTGGCATTCCGTTTATGGAATGCAGCCATTATCTTGTACGTTTGTGTGCTCCACTCCTTGTATATGTAGGGAGCACCTCCTGAATTCATAAGAGCGCACACAATTCACCCACGCTTGTCTAGCAAGAGAAATCTGTTGAGAGCAAATATTATACATACACAACTGCGTGTTCTTGGTGTTTTGGCAAGGCAATGAAGATTAACTTTATGTGATTCATTCTGATTGTTTATAGTTATCTTTGTTGTTTGTTTGTGCGTGTTTACTACCAAAAGATACCATTCTTATGCATTAACACTCTTCTATATATCACTTTTCTTGCATTTATTTTTGTATAATCATTGTTAGACCCAAACTAGGAACCTACAATACTGAACCCTTGCAGCTCAAGAAAAGGATGTAGCAAAGCAGAGGGAAAATACCTCTAAAGGTGGTCCTCTATTATTAATCTTAAAGACCTCTAGAAAATCCATCAGAAGGGAAGAACTTAGAGAAAAACCTATCAGCGAAAGAAGTAAGGGAAAGAAAGCTTTGATAGCTGACAGTGAAGAAGAAGAATCAGTCATCTCTGATGATGAAGATGAAGACATCAATGCTTTTGCCAAATCTCTTGCCTTGATCACTCAACATTTCAACAAGAAATTTGGGAAGAAAGTATTTGACCGGAAAAGCAAAGATGGAAGAGAAGAAGGATCAGAGAGAAGAGGAGTGTTAGATGTATATTGTATTCAAGATTAAAGAGAGGGTCAAATTTGTAATAGTTTGAAAGTTCAAGGGTTTGGTTATAAAGTCAACTTAGTTTGACTTAGTATAAATAGGTTTGCTTTGTGTCAGATTAGTAGTCACATACGCACAGAGACATACGAATTTCAGAGTGTGGTAAGAAAGAGAACTCACACACATTGAAACACACCCACGTGAGACTTGTGATTACGTGTGAGATATGTAACTTGTTGTAATACTTGTGATTTAATCAATAAATCTGTTTTTGTATGTTTGTGTGTGAATATATGCTAGTAATTCTGGGTCACAATTGGTATCAGAGCTTAAAATTCAACGATTTGAAGTTTTTTTTAGTTCATATTCTGAACGAGTTTCTTGAATCAATTTTAGTGTAAAAGTATGTTTTTGGTAAAATTCTTGGTCTAAGATTGGTAGATAAGTGATATAGAATGTATTTCTTGGAACAAATTGCATTTAAAAACTGATTTTGGTGATAAATTTGTGAATTTTTGGAATTTTGGTTCGAAAATATGTCGAGTACTGTTTGATTGAATCTTTTGTGATAGAGTGTAAATTTAATTGTGATATTGAATTGGATTGATCTTTACACTAACTTGATTGATTCTGTGAAGTTACAACTTCCGATTTGAAGAATTGAATCGATTTCTGCATTAAAATCGAATTTTTTTGTCTGTGAACTCAAGAGCCCGCAAGATCTAAGCATTTCGTATGAAGAACTCACAGAATTACTAGATATCGCTGATAGAATTCGCAGATTGTATTTCTAAAGTCTTTTAAGTATAGAATTCACAGAGCTGTACTCTACGAATTCTCATGGAATTCGCATAGTTTTCTTTGATTTTGTCTAAGTACAGATTTCTTATAGCCTTGTTTACGAAAAGCTAGAATTCGCAGAAGACTGTTATGCAAAAAGTGAGTTTTTGAAAAATTTCAAGGAAGGAATTCGCAGATAATGATATATGAATTCTTGAAGAATTCGCAGAAGCTTTATACGAAAAGTAACAATTCGCAGGTGATACGAAAAGTTTGTGTTTCTCAAAAAAAAAATTATAAGGAAAGAATTTGTACCTCTGTGTCTTACGATTTCCTTATGCGAATTGTGCTTATGTGAAAAGTTTCTCATGAAAATCTTTTCAAGGACAGAATTCACATCTTAGAGTTGTGCGAATTGTGAAGAATTCGCAAAAGGCTTTATACGAATTCTAAAAAATTCCCATATAAGCTTATGTGAATTGCTTAAATTTGGTTGTCTCTTGTTTGCGAATTCTATAATTGTCTTCATGCGAATTGTTGGCTAGCTTATACGAATTCCTGTGCTATACGAATTCTAATGTTTGTTTCCCATGCGAATTGCTCTTGGTTAGAGATACTTGCGAATTCTAGACTTAGAGTTTTTAGAAATTTCAATTTCTGAAAATTTTCAAGTCTTATTCAAATTGTTGGATTAAAAGATCATTACTAGCTAAATTTTTGTTTGTGTGCAGATAATTTTCTCATCATGTCAAAAGAATTGCTTTCCATGGGTTCCCAATCAAAACCTCCGGTCTTGTCTATCGGAGAGTACTCACAGTGGAAAAGGAGGATGATTCAGTTCTTGAATCACAAGAACCGTGACTATATGAAATCCATCACTGACGGACCAGTTCAACCAGTTATAACTGTACCAGGTCAAGCTGCTACTGACACATCTCCTGAAATTCCAGTTCGATATATGCCAAAGCCACATTAGTACTATAGCGAGAGGGAGAAAGAACTTCACAAGATAGATGAAGAAGCTCTTATATATCTCACAATGGCCATTCCAAACGATATCTACAGCAGAGTAGATAGTCGAGAATCAGCTAAAGCCATGTGGGATGAGCTAGAAAGGCTGTTTCAAGGTACAGAGAAATCTATTCAAGCAAAGTTGAACCAGAGTATCAATGCTTACGAAGGATTTCATGCCAAGGAAGGAGAAACTCTTTTGGATACTTATACTAGGTTCAATGTGATTCTGAATGATTTGAGGCGAAACGGGATGAATAAATCTGTGTCTGAAATCAACTATAAGTTCATCAAGAACTTGAATCCTGAATGGAAGAGCTATGCCATCAACATTCAGATGACTAAAGACATGGCACAAGAGGACGCTAATGACATCTTTACTACTCTTGCTCAACATGAGGATGAAGTGAAGCTTTTAAATGATGAAAAGAAGATTGCCAAGGACTCTTTAGCTTTACTTGCTGAAATATCAAAGGGTTCAAGCTCAAAGACGGTTTCCTCATCAAAGTATAAATCCAAGAGATCCAAAGCCTTCCTCGCAGAGCTTAGTCAATCAAGTTCTGAAGATTCTTCTGATGACACTGATGTACATTCTGATGATGATATACAAAAGTTTGCTGAGAACCTGGCCCTCATCACAAAGAAATTTCAGAAAAGTTTTGGAAAGAAGAGATTTTCAAAGACAAAGTATGAAGGGTACAGGAAAGACAAGTCAGAAAAGTACAAGCCGAGGTTTGGAAAGAAGGAAGAAAAGAAAAGAGATGAGAAAAGAGAAGAGAAGAAAGAAGAGAAATATAAGCCTAAATTTGGCAGGTGTTACAATTGTGGTAAGCCTGACCACTTCTCCAAAGATTGCAAGTTCAAACGGGTGAAGAATTTAGAGTATTATGCCAAGAAATCTTTACTGGCAAAGAAGGCAGAAGAAGGAAAAGAACTTATGGCTGAGGAAGAAAATTGGTTTTACCAGAGTTCTGATGACGAATGAGCACACTTCACACAAGTGTGTATGATGGCTAAAGTTGATGATGAAGCTGAAACCTCTTCTGACCAGTCTGATTGTGAATCCAAGGTAAGTACTCTTTATAATTCTGAACTTTTTGAATCTCTCATGGCTCAGATTCAAAACATGGAAAAAGAGTTTGAAAATTTTAAAGGCAAACTTAGCAACGAAAGACAATCAATGATGAGTTTTCTTGATGAAAACGCATTATTGAAAGTTTTTATTGAGGAAAAAGAGTTAGAAAAAGATGCCTTGAAGAAAGAGAAAGAAGTTTTAAAATCAAAAATCACTGAGCTTGAAAGGAATCTTGTTAATTTAAATTCTGAAAAAGGTGAATTTAAAATTAAATTTGAAGCTTGTTTTCAGGAGCGGAATGACGCTTATTGCAAAATTGAGCAGCTAGAGGATTTGAATTTAAAGAGAGGATAGACTGAGCAAACATTGAATTTACTTACAAACAAACTCCAAGATGTCCGATTTTATAATGCTAAGAAAGGATTAGGTTTTGAAGAAAATGATGTTTTAAAAAGAGCCCCAGAAAACTTGTATAATTTTGAGAAATTGGGGTCAAAACCTAAGAAAATTCCGAATATTCATGATAAGTTTGTTAAAGCCGAAACTCTTAAGTCTGACATCTCTTCTAAAGGAAAAGAAGTGATTGATGATGATACATCAAGTTGTGTTGATTCAATTTCAAGTTTTAAATCTGTTGGTTTTTCTTATAATGAATTGAACAAAAGCTATAAAACCAGAAAACATGAGTTTGTTGAGTTTCAATCATTATTTTCTACATTTACACCAACAGAATCAGCCAACACTGAAACAGATATACCTGAAACTTAATGTCAGTATGATGAGTATGAATCGGATACTGATGTTGAGAATCAGGCTCCAATATCTGAATCAATCATTTCTGAATCTCCAAAAGAGGTTAAGACTGATGAGTGTATAAATGTCATGAATAATAACATTAAAACTATTTTTTCAAAGAAAATGACTGGGGAGATTTTTGAAAATATGATGAATGCTTCAGATCCTGTTCCTGTTATTGAGAAGTTAGAATCAAACTCTGAGCTGAATCAACCATCTACTTTTGAAAAACAAATCAAAGATCTTTAAAAGATAATTAAAGAGTTGGAAGATGAGAATTGTGATCTCAAATTCAAACTTGACAAATCTTTTGAGGAAAACAAAGAACTCTCCAAAGAGTTACATAATTCGAAAACTGGTTTGTTTAAGCAAAATATTGATGAGAAAAAGATGTTTGAATCTCATAAATGGAATGTTCATTTAAACCCAGAGTTTGAGACTATCACTTCCAAAACCTCTGTTGTTTATACTGAAACTCCTGAATATCCTCCAAGTATTTTTGAAAAAGGAGAGTCTTCTGGTACTTTAAAGAAAAATTCATCTTTCAAGAAGAAAACTGACAAGGTTTTATTTCCTGTTTCTGATAGTGGTAGTTTGACATGTACAAGTTCTAACAATTCAAAATGTCAAATGTGTATGAATATTTGTACTCAAATTGATAAATCAAAACTATTGACATTTGCTCGTAAGAACTTTATTTGCAAACACTGTCATGACAATGCTTTCACAATTCACACCATTCCTCCTAAATCTAAAGTTGCTAAAAAGGCATCTCGTGCTAAACCTGTATCTAAATCCTTAGTACAACATGCTAAAGTCTTTCATGCTAAAAATGCTTATCATTCTAGAAAAAAGAGATTTAATGAGCTTAATGTAAAAATGGTTTGGAAATGGATACCGAAGCCTCGTTATGAGTGGCGAATCAAGGCTAAGGTAGAAGATTTGAATAAATTGCATAAGGCTAATCAAGAAGGACCCATTTGGATATGGGTACCTAAAAAGAAGTGAATTGTTGCAGGCCTCACATTTGTGGTACATAGATTCAGGATGCTCGCGTCACATGACTGGATTTAAGCATCTGTTACATAACTATGTTGAGGAACCTGCAGGGACAGTCAGTTTTGCAAATTCAGAGCTTAATGGAATCATTAGAGGACATGGTTCATTGAAAAATGGCACCATCACAATCAAGAAAGTACTGTTTGTAGAAGGGCTTGATCATAATCTTTTCAGCACAAGTCAATTCTGCGACAGTAAATTTCAAGTTCGGTTTACTGTTGACAGCTGTTTCATTGAAGATAAGGACGGTTGTGAGATTTTCAAAGCAGAGCGACATGGAAATTTATATGCAGTGCATTTTCCAACACTTTCTGCAACAAGATCTATTTGTCTAATTGACAAAGCTTCAAAAGTTGAAAGTTGGATTTGGCATCGGCGCCTGTCTCATCAAAATTTTCAAGCGATAGATCAGTTGGTGAGACATGGAATAGTCAAAGGTCTACCATCACTGAGGTTTGAGAAGAATTCACTTTGCCCAGCCTGTGAGATGGGAAAAATGAAACGTTGTTCACATAAAGCAAAAACAGAATTCTCTTGTTCAACACCTCTGGAGCTTATTCACATGGACCTTTGCGGCCCAATGAGAACTCAGTCTATTAACGGGAAGAAGTACATACTTGTTATGATAGACGAGTATTCCAGATACACCTGGCTGGAATTTCTGCGAAACAAATCAGACGCGCCAGAATTAATCATTGCTTTCATCAAAAAGATTCAGGTTCGACTTCAACTGCCGGTTAAGACATTGAGAAGTGACAACGACACAGAATTTAAAAATGATACTCTTCAAAGTTATCTCACGTCAGTTGGGATCTCTCACAATTTTTTTTTTGCCTACACACCTCAAGAGAACGGTGTAGTTGAAAGGAAGAATCGAACTCTGGTTGAAGCTGCTAGAACGATGCTGGCATATTTTGGTCTTCCAATGTATCTGTGGGCTGAAGCCGTTGCGACTGCATGATTTACCCAAAACCGTACCATTGTGATCAAAATACATAAGAAAACAACATATGAGCTTATAAATAAAAGAAAGTCGAATATTAAATTTCTTCGCGTTTTTTGGTTGTAGGTGTTACATCCTTAATGATCGTGATAATCTTGGCAAGTTTGACAAGAAAGCGGATGAAGGCTACTTTGTAGGATACTCTTTGATGTCAAAAGCCTATCGTGTCTACAACAGACGAACCAAGACTATCATGGAAAGTATGAACGTGTCTTTTGATGAATCATCTACATTGACTTCTGAACACAGCAGTTCAGAACTCAAGCTGAAACAGAAGGCTTCTATTCAAGACGGAATAGAACCGGAACCTTCACAGACTAAGTCTTCTGACTCACTTAATGTATCATCTGAGTTAGATTTACTATTTCTTGATGCATTTATGGATATATGTGCAGACTTTGATAAATCAAACATATCCGCATCAACTTCAGAGGTCTCGGTCATAACTACAGACATCTCTGGACCTTATGATATTGTCACAACAACCTCATCAAGTACATCTACACCTGTTATTTCTAACAATAGTAATTCAAATTCTGCATCTGTAAATACCGTTTATGGAAAAGAAGTCCCGAGTACTTCTTCTGCTGCACCAGAACTACTTCAGTTAGAAACAAATGTACAAGATATCCCGAGTACATCTGAGGTTGCGCCTGCGATATATGATGAATATGATGATGATAACATGCAGATCTCTGTTCAACCACTTCCAAGCACTACAAGATGGACAAGAGATCATCCCCTACATAATATAATTGGTGACGTACAAAGTGGAGTTAAAACGTGAGCGACATCTGCGAATTTTTGTCTATACTCGAGTTTCCTTAGTTCTCTTGAGCCAAAGAAAGTATCAGAATCCTTGCGCGATCCTGAATGGATTCTTGCTATGCAAGATGAGCTTCTAAAATTCGAGAGGAACAAGGTCTGGCGACTTATTCCACTACCCGAAGGAAAATCGGTAATTGGTACAAAGTGGATTTTCAGAAATAAGATAGATGAATCTGGAGTTGTAGTTAGAAATAAAGCTCGCCTCGTTGCAAAGGGTTATTGTCAACAGGAGGGAATTGATTATGATGAGACATTTGCTCCTGTTTCACGGATTGAAGCTATTCGGATATTCTTAGTATACGCAGCCCACAAGAATTTTACAGTCTATCAAATGGACGTAAAATCTGCATTCTTGAATGGGATTTTGCATGAAGAAGTTTATGTTGCTCAACCCGAAGGCTTCATTGATCCGAAACACCCAGATCATGTCTATGTTCTAGACAAGGCATTATATAGATTAAAACAGGCACCGAGAGCATGGTATGAAACTTTAACCCAATTTGTACTCGCTTCAGGATTTAAGAAAGGTACTATCGATACAACTCTCTTTCTGAAAAAGCAAGGTGAAGATATGATCCTAATTCAGATTTATGTGGATGACATTATTTTCGGTTCTACAAATCCTAAATTTTGTAAAAACTTTTCAAAAATCATGGAATCCCGATTTGAAATGTCAATGATGGGTGAACTGACATTTTTTCTTGGTCTTCAAGTAAAACAGTTACCCGAAGGCATTTTCATTAATCAGTCAAAATATATTAGAGATATCCTGAAAAAGTTTAACATGACTGAAAGTTCAGTGATGAAAACACCAATGGCAACGGGAACACT
Organism: Arctium minus; assembly: GCA_954870635.1. NCBI lineage: Eukaryota > Viridiplantae > Streptophyta > Magnoliopsida > Asterales > Asteraceae > Arctium > Arctium minus. Next base: position 94,397,547 of record OX941082.1, on the reverse strand, counting down.
TTTAGATGCTAATCTTTCTGGTAAATCTGTAGATCAAAAAGTGTACCGTAGCATGATTGGTTCATTATTGTACTTAACAGCAAGTAGACCGGATATTATGTTTGCCACATGTTTCTGTGCTGGGTATCAAACAAACCCGAAGGAATCTCACCTAGTCGTTGTAAAAAGAATTCTTAGGTACCTTAAAGGCACTCCCGAGTTAGGCCTTTGGTATCCTAAGGGTTCGAGTTTTGATCTAACTGCCTACACAGATGCTGATCACGCAGGTTGCAAGCTGGATCGCAAGAGCACATCAGGATCATGTCAGTTTTTAGGTGACAAGTTGGTTAGTTGGACGTCAAAGAAGCAGAATTGTGTATCTACATCTACCGCCGAGGCTGAATATGTAGCCGCTGCAAGTTGCTGTTCACAAGTCCTTTGGATGCGGACACAATTAAAAGATTTTGGCTATTCATACCACCGAGTTCCTATTTACTGCAATTCAAAGAGTGCGATAGCCATAACAGCTAATCCAGTGCAGCACTCAAAGACTAAACACATTGATGTACGATACCACTTCATCAAGGATCATGTGGAAAAGAGTGACATAGAGATGCATTTCGTGCAAACAGACTACCAGTTGGCTGACCTTTTCACCAAACCGTTGGATGAAAAGAGGTTTACCTTTCTAGTCAGCAAATTAGGTATGCTAAATGCCATTCCATGATTTGAGGGGGAGTATATCTTACTTTGTGCTTATCTTGAATGTTTTTTTTTGGAAATTATGAACAGTGCCTATTATTCATCATGTACTGACGAAGGCGGAATCATTTTTATAATGATTACCAAAAAAAAAATTATCTTGCAGGATTACATTTTCAAGTGACAATGGTTTCTGATTACATCAGATCAGGACCCGATCTTATTTGGTAAATTGAACATTATTATTCTCACCGGAGAATATGTAATCATGGCTTCTGAATATTTTAATTCAGAACCCGTACTCAACTATTTTTCTTCTGAAGGATGCTCAATAGATCACATCTTTTCAAGAAGTTTTTTCATTTGAGGGGGAAGTTAGTGAATTACACTGTTATATCTTTTAGGGGGAGGAGATAATAGTTAGTTGTACTTTCATTGTTATATATATATATTTTTTGATAACTTGAATTTTTGCAGATATTAAGTGAAAGAATATCTGATGTTTTTTCAAGGAAGCTTAAGAGAGAATATTCATTTTAGGGGGAGCTTACAGGTATATTTTCTTTACCTTAATTTTTAACACTTGTTGAAAGATGAACAACTTTCACTCGTGAAAAATGTTTGTTAATGTTCAAACCACTTCCTATTCTTTAAATGTTTTTCATGAATTGAGAAGTGCGTTTTTAAATGTTTTTGGATACTTTGATGATTATCTGACCGTGTGTTTCTAATGACAAATACTTGTGTAATTGTTATGTCTATATACTGTCAAGTATTCATACAAACATTGGTTCAGTACATTTCTTGAACTTGTTATTACCATGTATCAAAAGATAAATCTTTCTATGGTAATACTCCCGTTTGTACTCTACTTTGTTTGAGATCAGACGTCATTTCATCATTATATGTGCTTTCATTGTTAAAATGTTTATATATTGTTCATATAAACAACATTCGTCTTTGATTTCCCAAAATTATTATTCTTCATGAATTTTGATCTGATTTTAATCATTGTCAGATTCTCAAAAAATTTATATTCTTTCATGATTATTCATTCATACAAAGTTTTGAGAAATCTTAAATGCTTAAAATGCTCAAATTACGTTCTTATTTTTGATGAGCATACATATACTGACAAATGATTTCTTGTGCTTTTCTGACAAGAAAATCATTGAGCAACGCATGCTTTTAGGACAAATACATGGGATTCGATGTGAGAGCTTAATAGAACTTCCATGGATTCACGATAACGAGTGTTTCCTACCCTGGAAGTAATCCTACGAGTAATTGAGGGGAGAGGGGTCAAAAGATTTGAGTGTTGGTGTGTGAAGAGGTAAAATGGAAAAGAGATATTGGTTAGAAGTGAGCTTAAAAGATTAAAAGAAAGAGGGTGTGAGAACAGAGTAAAAGAATATCAAACTCTGCATCAAAATCTTTCTGAGCCGGGTAGCCACATCTACTGATTGGTTCACATTCTTTGGTGACCATCATTGAAAAAGGCGGTGAGCCCATGTCATCTCTTGCATACAACCCCACCAGTTACTCATTCTTTTCTTAAAAAGAGAATGTTTCACATTTTCTAGAGAAGCAGGACATAAGATATTGGTTCTTCACTCGGAAGATACTGATATTGATAAAGAAGGAAAGTTGTCCCACCTTCGACCCTTTATCATGCACTTTGAGTCTATGTATAATCATTGTTGTCTCATTGGTTTACATAATTTTAAGCCTTAACAGCAATCATTGTGCTAATTCTTTCATAACACAAGCACGAGCACACAGAAAATCTGTTTTTCTGTCAGAACATTCATAGAAAATACCTTGTGTTTTTCAATGATTGAATGGAAGTCCTGAGGAGTGAACGTCAACTCAAGCTCCTTACATTGTACATTCGTTGTACACAGTAACTTTGTGTTACTGACAGACATTCCTAACTGTTTCATATGTTGATTCAGGGTTACCATTCCAATTTGTCTGAATTTGAAAAGATTTGGATAAATACATTTCATGAATTGACATCTTATTATCATATCTGTTGGGGAAGATTGATTTCTTTCATTCAAAGAAGGGGAGATTAATCATGAAGACTATGTTTATCAGATGATTTAGGGGAAATTTTTCAAAGACTATGTTGACAATGAAAAAGTTTTGATGATTATGATTCTCACAATTCATCAAAAAGGGGGAGAAATATCAAGTTTTCAAAGTCAGATTAGAGTTGATATTATCAAGAAGGGCAAAGCGAAAGGAGTGTCAAAAGGAGATATATAAAGGTTTCAAAGTCAGGTTTCAGAAATGGGGAGATATATCAAAGAAAGGTTTCTGAAGAATAGTTTTCTGAAGATAATATGTTTTTGCTAAAGTTAAAGAGAGAAAGTTTGAAGAATGTCAAAGTTTGAAAGTTTTGAAGATCGTCAAAGTTTGAAGATTTCAATGGTTGTGAAGAAAATATCAAAGTTGTTAAAGTAAAGCCAAAGGGGGAGATTCACTTCAAATGTTCAAGATGTCAAAGATTTGAAGTTGTTAAAGCTGAAAAAGATCATTTGCTGAAGATACTTTTGAAGATACGAAGACCTGAAGATTATTGTCAAAAAAAATTTAATCTTGAATCCAAATGGGGAGATTGTTAGATGTATATTGTATTCAAGATTAAAGAGAGGGTCAAATTTGTAATAGTTTGAAAGTTCAAGGGTTTTGTTGTAAAGTCAACTTAGTTTGACTTAGTATAAATAGGTTTGCTCTGTGTTAGATTAGTAGTCACGTACGCACAGAGACATACGAATTTCAGAGTATGGTAAGAAAGAGAACTCGCACACATTGAAACACACACACGTGAGACTTGTGATTACGTGTGAGATTTGTAACTTGTTGTAATACTTGTGATTTGATCAATAAATCTGTTTTTGTAAGTTTGTGTGTGAATATATGCTAGTAATTTTGGGTCACAATGAACATTCATGAACAATAATAAGATGAGCATTCAAACAAATGAACATATAATATGAACATTCATGAACAATAATAATGTATGTCAATGAACATTTATGAACAATAAACATATGAACATATGAACATTCATGAATATCCAACGTACGTCGGTTTCAATTTTGATTGAGAGTAATTAATGAGCCAAGCTTTATGTCTCAAAATAATGGGGAAATATTTTCCCAAAAATACCCTTTTTCACATTGGTTCAATATATCGGTCATTTAATTAAAACACATTAAATGCATATTAATTTAGATTAAATCTCATACATCCAATCTCATCATCAATGATGAGGATTGGTTCACAAAGTTAATAACAATTACAAGGTTAACAAAATAAATCAACCCTATATTTACTTTTTATTTATTTATCTTTAAATATATTGGTTTCTTGACGGTTTTAACCTCTCAAAATCTTTGATTGACATTTTAATTACAGTACAATTCGAGTAAGAAATAATTACATGTGTTTAAAACCGAGTCTTACATCACAGTCTCGCCTCTCTCCTCTCGGTAAGTTGATATCTCTAGGATTTAGGTTCACTAAATCGCGTCTTAGACTTGAGTAATTAACATGTTTGGAAATTTGGGGATCACGTGAATTGTAGAATCATGTCAAATTGCTATAGAATTTCATGTGGTTATCAACTTCCATTGTAGTAGAATTCATATTGATTTTGAAGTTAAAAAATTGTAGCTCATTTGACTTTAAAAATCAAGGTTTATCCCTTTTTTATTTGGAAAACAGGGAACAAGGAATCACTATTAATTTTGGTGGGAATACAATTTGCATACTAGAACCATATATGTATTCCATATCTTATTATGGAAGTTTATGTTTAATTAGCAAATTTAGGTATATAAGTTTTCAGGTACTCTTTCTACACAAAAGTCCCATATTTTTGAAAGCTTACGTCTCATTAGCACATTTTTAAATTTGTGATCATCGATCAACACTAAATCTTCTATTTGTTGGTTCCATATGTTTTGTCACTTGTTTAAATCTATTAATTTGTGAGAAGTCTTCGTTTTTTTAACTTCCATTGATTTCTTTTTCCTTATAACATAAACATGTGTTGACTTCGTGGATGCAACTTCTCAGTCTCATTCATTTTTTATGCTAAATTCATATATTTTATTTTTGAGCTTTTGTAAAACACTGCATTTCCTTCCATTAATTTTTTTCTATGAGAAATTTGATGTTATACGAGTTCAATTATAAACTAATGCAAGATCTAAGTACCAAGGAACATCCTGAAATTAGTTTCATTACTTTTGCAAATGATGGTAATTTTGTTCAACTAATTTGTAAATGTAGTAACTTTGTCCTTATTTTGTGGTTTTCTTTAGTAGTTTGTATTAACAGGAACACCAACCATTAAATGAATACCATTATATTTTATTTTCATATTTCATATCATAATGTAACTATTGAAGACCGAAAATACATAAAAACATCCTTTACCACAAAGATTTAAACAATATATCTTCCTCTCACATTTGACTCAAAGTAACATTATTTCATATTCGGGGGACTTATGCTTATAACAATTAGTTGACTTAAGTATTTTACATTCTCATTCATGTTGTAATCTAATGATGTCACTCACGTAATTGCTTAGACATCTTGCATTTTACAATTTTTTCATATTAAATGGGTATTAGATTTTGTTGAACAATTTATAAAATACTTTTAATTTATTTCGTATTGTTTAACCTGTATTATGAATTTGAATATTTAACATGTTTGATTGTTACCACATCTCAATACTAAGATATATGAGCATGAATATATTAACGAAAATATTTCACATTTACAACACCCCAATACCTTTGTTGTTTTACATTACATTTCATTATTTAGAGCATCTCCAATAGCTTATCTAAACTTGAGAAACTAAGATTTTGAGCCAATATTTGTTCTAACACCTTCCCCAAAACTATCTTTAAAATAAAGAAAGTAGGAGAGAGAAGGGTTTTTCTCCAAATATGGAGAACGCCCAAAAAAAATGATTACCATGTGAGAACACCAATAGAAAACTTTGAAAATAAATATTTAGAAAGATAAGTAATATTTTAATAGATTAATGGAATATTTTAATATTATAATAAATGTTGAATTCTCCAAAATAGGGAATTTGTTAGAGTTGAATGTAATTTTTTAAAGATTTTGACTTCAGTTTATCTATGGGGAATCTATTGGAGATGCTCTTATAAATTAGCAAATTGCATTTTCTTGACTTATTTTTTCAAGAACAAATTCTCATCACCGTGCAACGTTCGGCGTCACTCACTAGTTATATTTTAAAAAAAATTATTAATCAATTAATATATGTGAGGTTGACCAATTTTATTTTTATTCATATTATATGTAGTAATTATTTAAAATAATAAATTAATGCTTTCTAAAATTTATAATATACATAATAATCAATTTGAAATTCTTTTTATTACATATTATATTAGTTAAAACAATTTTACTAGCATATTTGTATTAATTAACATATTTTATTATTAGGGATATGTTTTAATTATATTATTATAAAATATTGTAATAAACTGATTAATTTTTTAAGATGTCTTTTTGGGTAATTTTACATTTTTCATCTATCTTATCAGTTAGTTTTAATCAAATATGATTAGTTCAATAACTAGTTGATCAACTACCAGCTAACTTATAAGTTAATTCATCAATTATAACCTAAATTGATAGTATTATAAATATCAATAAGCATGTAAGGCACTCAAAACTGTTTAAAAACTAGAAGCGTACTCACACAATGCAGCGAGATACATCACGATATTAATGTTTCATTTTATTTTTTTATTGATTTACAGTACGATTTTGGATGGTTTTGAGAAAGTGATAATATTTTTTTTTATAACTTTGTTTAATTTAGGCTTAATAATATAATGTTTTTTATATAAAAAAATTAAGTATTTTGTTAGAATTCAATGATTATCTTATATATTTTAATGACATCTAGAAAAAATAACCGATTACATATTTAATAATATAATTAAAACAAAATTATAGTAATATAATATATTAATTAACAGTGATACATGAAAAGATCTGCATAAAAGGAAAACCCTGCACATACCAAATTGGTGGGTGTTAGAAGTCTGCAATAGTAATATATATCTTATGCTTTGATACTTGTAAATTAAGATATTTTTAAAATTTTGCATAAAATGATGGTACATTGTGCCTAATAATTTGTATTTAAGAGTTTTTTTATCCGTGCTTTATAACATAGTATAGATACTTAAGAAGAATATTTTTAAATGGTAAACTACAAATTTCTTCACTCGACTATTTCTCAACCAAATATTTAGTTTATTATTATTAGAGTGAACTACGATTTTCGTCCATGGTTTGGTGTTTATAACGGTTTTTGTCCATGTGGTTTAAAAACTGCTTTTTTCGTCCCTGTGGTTTAAAAACTGCTTTTTTTTATCCCTGTGGTTTGCATTTTCTTGCACTTTTTGTCTTGCAGCCTAACTTTGTTAAAAAAAAGTCAGTTAAATAAAGGGTATTATTGTCTTTCTCCTTATTTTTGTTTTTTCTATATTTTTTAAATAATTTTGATGAATATATATATATTATATATAATGTGTGTGAGTCTCTCTCTCCCTCTCTCTCTCTCTCTCTCTATATATATATATATAGGGTTGGGTTTCGATGAGAAGTTGAGTTAATGGTGAGAAGCATGAGAAGTGGTTATCTACTGTTGGATGAGAAATGGACGCATCTTAGAGTAAGATGCATCGAGATAAGATGCATCGAGATGCACCAGAACAATTACATTCTAAGCCGCAATTCATGGGAGGGCTTGAGTTTAAAAGAGATTAATGGTTCAGATCCACTTCTCACGCTTCTCACCATTAACTCAACTTCTCACACGATTCTTCGCCTATATATATATGTAAATATTTACATCCTCCATTGAATCCGTTCATCTTCCGGTGAATGTTGACATCACTTAATCCAACCATCTTCCGGCAACTTCCGCCCAACAGTGTAACACCCGTATTCTCGGTAAGTATCTTTCGTTTATGATGCTTAGGTTTTAGTTTTTCGTTAAGCCTTATTCCACAAGTTAGTGTATGGGATAAATCTTAGGATTTTGCGTCATGTCTCAAGTTTTGGTGCACGAAGAATCGGAATCCAGTTGGGGCTCGATACAGTGTCGGCGATAGTGCCAGGGACTGTGACACCCTGTCACTATCGCTTGACAATGTCGCCAAGGGTGTACCGAGAGTAGTAGTGTGCCGGCGATAATGCCAGCGATTGTGACACCTGGTCGTTGACGCTTGGCAAAGTCGCCAATATCGTACCGAGAGCCGGGTAGGGGCGACGACTATGACAGGCGACTATGCCATTGTCATAGTCGCGGGGCATTATCGCTAGCGGGCCCCAGGTCCTTAAATGCCCCAAAACCGATTTTCTCCTCCAAGCTAAGGTAAGAACTTTCTCTCTTCATTAAATTCTCTCAAGGGGAAAGCATTAAATGGGATTTTATGGTTGATTGAGGTTTAGAGAACCCAAGTGTTTAAAGATCCAAGTACTCCTCCATCTCCCTCTCAAGTGTCATCATCTAGGATTTGTGTACAAACCTTACAAGGTGAGTTTCTCCACCCTTTGTTCTTACATAATTACTAGGGTTCTTGTGTTCTAGCTTCCATCTATGTCTCCTAACCATGTATTTGGGTTTGTTGTATTTTGACCTAAATTAGGGTTTTGAGAATATTAAGGTTTTGAAACCTAAACAAGAATGTTGGAAACATGTATTTAAACTATGATTAATGGTTTTTTATGTTCCTCGCATACTTGACAAATAACTCTCGTTTCATGGGATTTGGTAAACCCAAAGTGAAATTTGGATTTTGATGAGATTCAAGTATTGAGTTATTTATTGATAAAGTTGTGATTGGAATGGGATTATGATATCTATTGGGGGTAGTGATGGCCAAAAATCGGGCTCGGGCCGGGCCGGGTCGGGCCAAAACGGGCTTCGGGCCCAAACAGTGATTTTAAAAACCAGGCCAATCGGGCTTCGGGCCGGGCCGGGCTTCACCCAAAAATGTTCGGCCCATTTAAGGTGGGAATAAACCGGTTATATAAAAACCAGGTCGGGCCGGGCCCTAACTGGGCCGTGATCGGGCCGATGATTTTCTCGTATTTTTTTAAAATAATTTCTTTATATAATGGATCACTAAAATACACTTTAAAAATACGTTTTATTTATAATAAATCACTTAATTACACTTTAAAAATACGTTTTATTTATAATAAATAACTAAAATACACTTTAAAAATACGTTTTATATATAATTTTAAGTTACAAACTTACAATACAAGTATTTATAGGGGTTTGGGGGGTAAAAAATACAAAAAAACGTATATAAACGGTAACATAGCGTCTCTTTTTTTTTAAAGTACGAATCGGGCCGGGCCGGGCCAAAAACCGGGTCGTGAACCGGGCTCGGGCCGGGCCGCCAAAAACTCTAAAAACATGAACCGGTCCATAAGTTCGGGCTTCAAACCGGTTTGGCATCGGGCCGGGACGGGCCGGGTTTTGAGGCGGTTCGGGCTCGGTTAACTAGTCGGGCCGGGCCGAGATGGCCATCACTAATTGGGGGGTTTGTGATAATGATTTCTCCTTAAGGTGGGGAGTTAAGATTCCGTGTTGGTAAATCTTATCTATGTAATTGGTTTAACTTTTCCTACATGATCAACTGTGGATATATTCGAATGTTTTTAGTATTTGGTCTTAGTACAATGGATCAATAGGCACGGTGTTCCCAATGTCCCGTTTTGGACATTAGGTTCACCACTTTGGCACGAAATAGGCATCGGGTCACCATGGTAAGTAAGGTGTGGACTTATATGGTCGAGCAGCGTCCCATGGGCAGTAAGATGTAATTCCATTGTGCATGACTTCCCGTTTTGGAACTCTCAAGAATAGTCCTAGAGGGGTTGACTTGATGTTTTCGAGCAATAGACTTAGAGGAGTTGAGCTCACTAAGTGGTTGGTGTTTATTTGTACCATGATATGATCACTAATGGTTTAGTTGTTTGCTTTGATTTAGCTCACGGCTACATCCAACCGTACAACTACAAATGGGTTTATGTATTCCATTTCTAAATTATTCGTTCTCACTAGGCTTTAGCCTAACACTTGATTTTTTTGGTTGTCATGTATGACAGGTCATCTTAGCGGCGGGGCTCGTCGGGATTGAGTGGACGACCAAGTGGTCGAGAGTGGTCCTATTGAAGATTCATTGACCGACAAATATGCTTTTGAGGACATACCATTTTGGGAGAATAGCGACACCCGACTATAATCTATTTTTGACGAACTTAGATTATTAGGTTGTTGATTTATATTCTTTAATTCTATTTGGGTTTGTATACGCCATACTCTATTTCCCTGTTTTAGGGTGATACACTTTGGTTTTAAAATGTCATTACCGTATTAATCAGGTTTTAATTGACCCATATTTTAAGGTGTTATAGGTTACCTCTATTTATAGACGTCATATTGTCGAATTTTCGAATTTTAATTTTACCCTAAATTTTAGGATGTTACAAACAATGCCTGCATCACCCTCCTCCATCAAATCGCAACAAAGACAATCGAGATCTACACTCCTCCCCTTCTCCTTCTTCGTTCCTTCTACTGTGATCACCACCCTCCTTCATTTCTCTATCTCCATTGCAACTCTAGTCTCCTACCGATCTTCCTTCTCCATTTCTCTCATCTCCTCCGATTCCATCACCACCAAGGGTGACACCCAACAGTCCCATTGTGACTCCCCTGCCCTTTTTCTCCTCTCTCCACCTTCATCCCCGTAACACAAACAACACGAGATGATGGAATCAATATTTTTTCTATAGACGAAACCCATATGTGACCCCTCCTATCATCAATCCCTCCAAGACCCAGATTTCCACAACATCTAAATCATCAACTCCCCCAAATCGGTGAAACATGTAGCTCCCCAACTCCTAGATCGACGTCACCCATCTCACATTGATTAAGCCTTCACACATGGTGGTTATGGTTGTTGCCTGTGGATTTTGTTTTGTTTTTGGTTTTGTTTCCAGGTTGTGATAATGTTCCAACTATGTTTTTGAAGACATGGGTTTTTGAAGACAATGTTCAACAAATGGTGTTGGGTTTTCTGGATAGATTTAAGCTTTTAATATATAATTAGGGTTGTTGATTACATGGGTATTGGAAGGGTTTTTTTATTACATGAAGTTTTGTTTTGTTTTTTTCTAAAATTGAAGAAATAAGTGGAGTGTATGAATTAGGTTAAAAGGAGGGGAAAGAAGATGGGTGTAGGGTGGAGAGTCATTGTGGGATTTGTAGGGAGAGGAAAAGTGGGTATGGGATATAATATAATAATATATAATTATAAAAATTATTTAATAAAATATGTAAAAAATAATAGAGAAAAGGACAGTAATACCCTTCATTTAACTGACTTTTTTAACAAAGTTAGTCTGAAGGACAAAACATGAAAGAATATTCAAACCACAGACCACAGAGATGAAAATCATAGTTTACTCTTATTATTAATTTTTTGGGTACACTTGGTCCAAATTTAACGTTTTGGTCCCTATAAGAGAGTTCTTAAGTCAAAGGCTTTAAATTCCCTGTGCTTTTTAAAAAAGTCTTCTAATTTTTTAAAGTAAAGGTAAGTGTGTTTACATTTTATTCTGTAGAGACCTTACTCCGTATAACATTTATTGGTTTTGCGGTTTGGTTTGATTTATGCATGTTTTACATGGTGAAGATTTTATCCTAGTCCTACCTCTCTCTCTTTCTCTCTCTCTCTCTCTCATATATATATATATATATATATATATATATATATTTCTCTCTTAATTCAATCTTTGTGGTCGGAATAAGGTCTGCGTACATTTTATTCCTCTTAGACCTTACTTGATATATTAAATTTCTTTGGTTGAATTTTCAGTATTAGTCCAAATCTTCGAAGAATACACTTTTTTAAATATGCTCCAATGTACAAAACATGATAAAATTGTAACTTTGTTTGAAGTTATTCATTCATCCAACACCAAGCTATTCGATTTGTTGCTTCATAGCCATTTAACCCCAAATACCTTTATGAAAGTTTTCAATTTCATCATATTGCATGTTGTTTTTCAATCCTACGTACTTCAATGTTGGCCAACAATGTTTTTTCAATATGTTTACATTTTTTTAAGAGCTTTCAATATGTTTACTTAAAGGCTAGTTTTTCTATATAAATCAATCACTTATAACTCATCCAGAAGCAAGGTTTTAAGTTAAGATGTATGTAAACATTTGTACGTCTCAATTTTTAAGAGAGAAAGAGAATGTTGATCACTACTAATATAACACAATACTTATTTTTTAGATCTAAAATATTTAGATTATAATTAAGAGTTGAATCAAACAAATTAACAAAAACGTGAATGTTATAATCTTTAATTTAACACACATATCAATATATTTCGGGTTTTTAACATGATATTCAAATTACCGGATCTGCCGCATGTAGTTTGTATTTTGTTCAAACATAAATTTTGGAGTTCTTTTTTTTTATAAGAAGTTGCATTAAATTTTCATTTACATTCTTTGTAAAATTTACAATTCCGGGTCTTCCATCTTACCATGGCTATCTAGTCATTGACCAATCAACGCTTCGTTTTGTTCCCTTATGCATTGATGAATACTCTTTAAAATTGCTGCAATAAGCCAACTTTTCTCTATGAGGTTGGCAAAACCTTTGTTATGACGTCCAAGCTGGCATTAGTTTGTATCTCGTTCGACTATTAGATTGAATCAGGGTCGGTCCTAGCTACGTGCAGCCCGTGCCACTGCACAGGGCATCAAAGCTCGAGGGGCATCAAGTTGTCATCTATTACTAGTTTTTGGTTTAATAATTTGGGAATTGGACAACTGGGCTTTAACTATAAAAACAGACCAAAGCCTGATAGTGATGGATACGCTGAATGCACATCGTGAACCGGTGATCGCCCAATATTTCAACAACTCAAGTTGATTTTTATTTAACATCTTAACGAACAAACAAGTTTTCTTAATGAACGAATAGATTACGAAATTTACAATTTGCAATTTATCATTGTTCTTTTGACTTTTGTTTAATTTAAGGTTTGACATTACCACATTAGATTTACGCTTTAGACTTGAGACTTGTAACTTTCTGAGTTTTACTCTTTGCTTACTATGACATTAACTTCGATTTAATTTACTATTTTAGTTAAAACTAATTATAGTGTTCCTTATCTTTTAGTTTTAAGTTCCATATATTAAAGTAAAGGTTCTATTGTGCTAATTTCAATTTGAAAAAGGGAAAACTAAAAGAGAAGGAGACACGGTCTTAATTCAGGTTTTATCCTTTTATCATTCTATATTTTGTAATTTGCGGTTTTGGCTTTTATGTTCCCCGTTTGAATTTTTTTTTAATTATAAGTAATAAAATCAATGTGAGAATGAGTCACCTAGCTTAACTAGGTTCCAAATCCTTTAAAAAATCGTATGTTTCCTCGTTTTATTTGCTTAAAAAATAGGCATAGGGGCATTTTTTTAGCGTTTTCGCATAGGGTATCAAAAACCCTAGGAACGGCCCTGATCGAATAAGTGTCTTATTAAGAAGTCTTTTTCTTTGGCTTACATGATCAATCATCACACTCCACTACACGAGTCCACAACTAGTTCACCAAGATTTAAGAATTTTTCACGTACTTTTCTGAATCATGCGGTTAATAACACATATAAATGATCATTTAGTTCCTTTTATTTATTAGAGGAGGGTTATTTTGCAACCCATTCAAAGGTTGCAACTCTTGCAACCATAATCTTAGCCTTCCATCTCAACACGATATTCATTTATTTTTTATTTTATTTTAATTCAGTCGAAAGGGCTTATTAGTCTTTTTTTTATATACGTTTAATATATTCAATTTTTTAATTCATAGATTTAATTAATGCATGTCCTATTTTCATGCGATAATGCGGCGGTTTTTTTTGGGTAGTTATCTTCTTCCTTGTTTAGTTGATTGTTTTAGTATTTTTTTTTTTTTTTGTGTATTCATCGGTCCGATATTCATGTGGTTCGATTACATAATTTTTTTGGGCGTATTTTGTTAGTGGATGAGAGATCATAGTTAGCGAGGTTGTTTTTTTGTTTTCTATTACTGTCATGGACAATAATCCTGTGGATCATGAAGACGGCAATGGAGTCGAGTGATGGAAAATTCAGAGTTTTCTGGTTCTGAAGTTGTAGTTGTTGCAGAATTGCAGATTTCGGTCGATGTCGGCGATGATTTTGATTCATCATTCTCACCTTTGGAATCCGACAATGATGACGTTGTTTTGGCCTTCGATTCTATGCAATGCAATTCATCTCATGCTGTGGTAGGAATCATCGAGTTCGAAGACTGTTTCCACGCTAAAGATTGCTTCGTGCCTGATGTTGAAGTGAATGACGAAGGTTGGACTTTTTAAGATTTTTTGTGTTTTTATTTTATATGTTCTTGTATAGTTCATTCGGTAGGGATTGTAATGATGAAGATTTATATTGTAATAAATTTTGCTTCTGCCTATAACAAAGCAGTTTGTTTTTGTGAATGAAGTTATTGTTATCAATGTGTTGCCTCCGAAGGATATGTATTTATGTAGGGTTGAGTTATTTTGTTAACCTTGTAATTGTTATTAACTTTGTGAACCAATCCTCACCATTGATGATAAGATTGGATGGATGAGATTTAATTTAATTAATATGCATTTAAAGTGTTTTATTTAAATGACCAATATATTGAACCAATGTGAAAAAGGGTATTTTTGGGAAAATATTTCACCAATATTTTGAGACATAAAGCTTGGCTCATTAATTACTCTCAATCAAAATTGAAACCGACGTACGTTGGATGTTCATGAATGTTCATATGTTTGAATGTTCATATTATTATTGTTCGTGAATGTTCATTGACATACATTATTATTGTTCATGAATGTTCATATGTTTGAATATTCATGTTCATATGTTTGAATGCTCAAATTATATATATATATATATATATATATATATATATATATGGATAGAGACGAGTGTAGCCGCATTTGAGTTAATCTGATCCGTTTAAATTCAACCAACTTTTGATCTGCACCGTTCAAATTCCTAATTTCACGCCAGATTCTATCTCCAGCGCACTCCTCTTAATCCCCCACCCCCAAATCACGATCCATCCCACTTCCCTTCTCTCCACGTCTTCGCCTTCAACCTCCACCAGCTCTCCCCTCACACCTGTTTCTATGGAGTTCCAGCCCCAATCAGCCACTCCTCCCCTTCAATCGGAATTCCCTCACTCCTCCACGAACAACCCTCTCACCACGTCTCCTAATTTCTCTCCCTTCCCTATTTTACATCGCACTCCACTCCCTATTTTCTCTCGATGAACTACTCCCGCCTTCAACCATGGAGTTCCTATGCACGGCTTAAATAGTTGCAGGTATGCGTATGTCTTCTCGGTTCAAATTGTCGAGTTCTACTTCTCTTTCATACCTCTTTCTCTCAGGTACGTTCTGCTTCAAAGGGTTTTGCTCATCTGGATTTTTTCCATCTTGTATTTGTTCAATGGTTTTCCGTCTTGAGTTTGTTCGATGGTTTGTAAGGATTGTTTCCCCTCTCAGTTTTGTTCGACCGACCACAAAGAAAGATGGAAAACCAACAATCCTTACATATTTCATTCATGTAGTTGGTAAACCATCATCTTGAAATTCGATGTTTCTTTGTTGTTACTGTTAGGGTAAATTACATATTACGTTCATATTTCGTTGTTGTTGTTGTAATTTATTAGAGTAAATTACGTATTTCGTTCATGGGTTCGTTGTTAGTATAGATTACATATTTCTTTGTTGTTGACCATATTTTGTTTCTTTGTTGTTGCTGTTAGGATAGATACATATTTCGTTCCTGTTGACCATTTCTTCTTCAGTTTTCTTTAATTTTGTTCTTTAGTTATCTGTGTCCCTCTACAAACAACCAAATGAACTGGATGCTTTGATGAAGATTACCAACAAATAGGTAACTAAAGTAATAATTCCTCATTTGTTTTCCAATGTTCGGCCGAAGAAGTTGCAGGTTTCTTCTCAGATTCTTTGATTTCGCTTCCCGTGGTGAGATTGAAGAGGGTGTAATGTTGAATGGATCAATGCCATCTCGGAGGCCAAATAAGAGACCGAGGGCCATTCAGAAACAACTTGATGTGAGTTCCCTTTTTTTTGAGTTTACACTTCGTTCTTCATATGATTAATTCATTCGAAATTTTCTCAAGGGAAGGATATATATACTCTTAATGAGTTGGTTGATGGCATCGAAATTAGGGTTTATGCAAGATTTGCGGTAGTGGGTTTCATGATTGAAAAATACTTCGTCATAATTTGCTACACCTATCTTATAATTTTTCATGGTTGAAGACCTATTATAGTGATGATGGCAAACAATTGTTGTTTTCTGATTCTTATTTGTATCCTTGATCAACTAGTTAGTCTTTAACCGGAAGGTCAAAGATCTTTGCAAAAATGCCTACGACCGGATTGTTTAGAATGATTGCGGGGCAGGACGGATGGAACAAAAATCATGGAGGAGAGACAAGCTGTCAAGCTTCGTATCACTAATATTGCAATACTCGAAGTCGGGATCCTCTCTCTTTTGCCCTTTATCTATCATGTCTTGATGAATATTCTTATTTGCTTTCTTTATATTGATGACTTAGACTGACATGAGGAATGTCGTAAATGCAAATAGAATTTTTACATTTTGGATTAGTTGATATATGTCCAAAATTTTAATTATTTTTCCGTGCTATGAAGGGGGTATTTTGAAATGCTTAATTTAAATTGTATGCTCAATTACTTTTAATAATTGGATGTTAATGAATATGAGCCGATAATTGGATCTTCGAGGTAACCCCCCCCCCCCCCCCTCTTTGTTTCTTTCTCTGAAAACAACAGTTAAAACTTTCCAATTATATGGGATTTTTGTATATGCAGCTATTATGTATTCAAGTTTTTTGTTTTGGAGTTTTAACTTACGTTTGGATTTGAACTGAACACGAATAGAGCTTCTAAGCATACAAGCACAAATCTATCAAAACTGCACACAGAAAACGATCAAGGAATCAACAGGGCTCGAAGGTAAACGACACTTGCATTATCACATTTCAATTGGGAATATTGGTTTCGATTTGGGTTTTCGATTGTTGTTGGTTTTAATGCTAAATACAGACCCAATGTGGCGGTTTTTGTATTGCATTTTCTTTCGATCTAGCTATTGTGTTGAAACAAGCAAGGAGGATCAAGAAGGGAAGTTGGGATTCGAATGTGGCCAACGAGGGGGTGATAGGAACACTTATAATCCAGTCGGAGGATCTTGTCCAAGTGGTTGCAAAGGTACCCATTTTTTCACATTTTACATCTTTTATTATTTATCATTTTATATATAATGTGACCTAATAAACAAGCGTGGTTTTCACAAAGAATACTACTTCGGGAGGATGATTTTGTAAGACATGAAATCGGGGGATGATATAGTTGCGGTTTTCCTTCTAACGGAACTTCATTGACCGAAGCAAATAAAACGATCTCTAGCAAGTCAAATGTTGATCAACTACACGCTAATCAAACAAGGTAGGGCTTTCGTAAAGCCTTTTTTCTGAATTTTGTTCATATTTTCATGAAAAAACGTAATCTATCACAAGATTAACATAAAAGTTTGATGCTTGAATTGGGACTTTTGTTAGTCAAACAATTCGGTATATTGATTCAAATCATTATGTTGGCATGATACAATTACACTACTTACTCAATACATATTTTTTCCTTATTGAGTACTTCTTTAATCATGTTCCCAAAATTCACTAATTAATAGCATTGATTCATATTAGCATACTAATAGATTAACTTTTGGGGTTTTCTGGCCACTTGCATATTAGCACATTCAGGAAATGACTTTTTCTACACTTCCGATTTCGTAGGTTATTTGTTTGCGGTATTATTTTCTTTTAAAAAATTCAAATCTAAGTCTACTAAGTTCTTGGAATTTGGATGTTCTTGCTATGTGGGTTTTGATAGAATTATATCGGCATTTTGGTGTTTCTTTACGCTTGATTATTATTATTTTTTTTTGGTAAAGGAGTATCCCAGACCACTTTGGGTCCGGACTAATCTCCTGGAAAACAGGCCTATGGCCCGCGGGCATTCATCTCGTGGCCACAATGCTGCGAGTGGGGCTTTACGCTTGATTAGATGACAAAGATGGGGGGATCTAAGCATTCAGGATCTGTAGTAAAGACAAAAAGCACTTCCAGGTGTTTGATTATTAAAAAGAAGGCAACATATGGTGTCGAAGGAGTTTTAGGTTTTAGTGATTCTTCTTCAAGGAATTTATTCAATTCCAATAAGGAGAGAAGGAGACCCCGAGTTGTTTTGAGTGACTTTGAGTTAGGTGATGAGTTATCCGACCCTCTTCGCCTGAAACCTAATACAAGTATTACAGTTACATAACTGCCATTAGGAACACTGCATTTGCACATATGGTGGAACTTAGCATAATTAGATGTTCATTAACTAACCCTTCTACAATTTGGATATATAGAGTTTTAGATTGTTACGTTCATAACCTAACCCTTCTTGTATTTCCGTTCTCTTACCGGGTAAGCTTCTTGGTCCTTATCATGCTCAATTAATAAGGTAATTGATATCGGTAAAGCGCATACCCGGTAGCATATAATAAACGGCCCCTTAGCTACCTCCATTCATATTCTTGCGACAATATTAGTTTTTTTTTTTAATTTTGCATAGTGTGATTCAAATTAATATTGCTTTTCGATCATTTTAGCTTCAAAGTCTGATGATCATTGGTCTATAATTGTCTACATTATGCATCCCATTTCATTCATCATGAGGAACCGACATTGTCAGACATTTTTATCTTCCATCTGGATTTTTATTGTGAATAGTGTGTATAATTACTATTACTCTAAATGCCAAGTGCCAAACTCTAGCCAGATTGGACCAGTGAAAATTATAAGGTTTCTTTTACATATATACTACAATATATATGTTGTGATCAGGAAGTAATGAAAACTTTTGCACCATCTTTGAAGGTAATCGGAGTGGTGTCAATTCAACCATTCTTTGGCAGAGAGGAGCGGATGGAGTCAGAGAGAGACGAGACTTGAGGGAACACCAATAGTTTCCGTAAAACAAACAGATTGGATATGAAAGGCGTTTTTTGCCACAAGGGTAAGGGTTCAATTGGGACCATCCAATCATCAATGTTAGCAGCCCAAAGGCGGTGGACTTATCGAAAATAGATTTTCCAGCAACCATGGTGGTGATCACCGGGTTCGATGCTCTACAGGACTGGAAAAAAAAGGTACTATGAGTGGATGAAGAAGTGTAGGAAAGAAGTATACTTGGTGGAGTACCCAATTATGTGTCATGCTTTATACATCTTCCCGGAGTTACCCGAATCGATACAACTTATTGAGCAAGTGAGGGAGTTCACTCACAAGGTATCGAGTAATGTTGGCTCTTTATTGACAAATTAATCCATTTTTTTTTAATCACATACTTGAACACATGTAGATTTACACAACTCTGATTTCGAAATGGAAGTCTTTTAAAAACAGGAGACTGCAAAATTGGGGTACTTCACATTTGGCACTGGATATTGGAGGTGATTTTTGGTGTTGTAATTGGGGATTTCTGTTGCAATTTAGTTCGTGATTATGAAAGTTTGATTTTAGTTTTGTAGTTGGTGGTGTTTTTTCTTTCTTTCTTTGGTTTAGTTTTTTAATCAATGGAGTAAGAAAGGGAAAGATTGTATGCATGAACTTCCCATACAAGTCCTGTAACTGTAGGAAACGAAATTGAAGACATAACATTTTTGTAATTTAACACTTTGCATATGGTTACTCCTAAATCGGCTAGACTTTGACCTTTTATTCTCGATATATGTTGGAACCTCTCTTTTGGAAGGTAATCTACTGGGGTTCTACATATTATTATCACATGATATATGTTGGAACCTCCCTTTTTCAGTAGATACTTGTGTTCAAACTTCCTCTAGATAGCAATGATAGGCATTTCTTAAATTTCTGTTGATTCCCTTGTCTTTGTCATTGTGGAGTTCATAAAGTTATTATTGATGTCGTCCATAATGTTTTTCCATGCTTAGTTCCTTCATTTTTGTTCACCACCTAAAAGTAAGTCCACCTTATGTTGTCTTTAGTTGTGTGTGGGGATCACATGTATATATGTTTTGTATAAATTGGTCAAATATAAAGTCTCAAAAACAGGATTGATGACTGCATAGAGTACGTACACCCTCACAAATATGACTTGTGCTTCTTAGAAGGTGAAATACATACTCTTTCCAGCTCTGTGTGCTGTTACACTAAGGTGTCCTCTCATAATATACCAACATACAATAGCCATAAGCCAATGGATGCACTTCCCCTGAATTTCTTTTTTTGTGTTAATTATTTGTATTGATCAGGTGACAAAAGAGAAGATGGGGGACAAAATCACTATACTCCAACAATTAGTTTCACCTTTCGGAGAAGTATGCATGATCATCAATGTATATATCTTCATATTTTTCTTCTTTTGGATGATTAATTCTTGAAAATAAAAGTCTTAATCAAGATTTAATTTCGTGTTTATACAGACTGATACAACATCCATGTTGTCTGAAGCTACCGAATACATCAAATTCCTCCATGAACAAGTTAATACGAGTTCACCCATCAAACTTCCAATATATAATTCCATTAATTACAATATATATATATATACACACATAGAAAAATGTATGTATATATATATATATATAACTTATGAATCTTGATTATTTTTTCAGGTTGTAAGTACTCTATATGAAAAATGGAGCTGCCATTATGCAACATGTACCTATACATATATATAAATCAATCTCTCTCTATATATATGTATATAAGCGATAGTGTTGAATCTTAAAAAAATCAGGTTGCTCTATGTTACCTACAGGTATGGCATCTCATTGTATATGTTTATTTTTTATTACCTTAGTAAATGAGTTCGAATCACCTTTAATTGGATCAACTTTGGTCTACTTGCACAAAGGCATTGGCGAGGAAAGAAAGAAATTTGTCTTTTCCCACTTTGAGGTAGGCATGGAATGAAAGAAACTTGCTTTTTCCCAACGTGGGTTTTCTAATTTGTGTTTTTACGAAGTATTTTCTATTTATAGTTTACTATTGAAGTTTTGTGCATAAGGGTACTTGTTGGGTTAAACGGTGTTGTCTTATTCATCTTGGATTACGGATTGTTGATCTGTTGTTTATATGGTTGTTCAGGTTTAGTAGCATGGGGTTTAGTGGAGGTTTCGGTTGAAGCCCTTAATGAAAACCCTGGTCGTGCTCGATTATGCTCCTGCTCGAATTTGCTCTGCTCGGTAAGGTACGAAAACCTTAACTCCTGCTCGATTCTGATTTTAATGGAAGGCATTTATCATCTCTAGAGGTTTTCCTTTGTAAATTTTTGTGTTTGGTAATTTGAAAATTCTGATTTTACACACATATTAATGGACCGGTTTGACCAAAGAAGATAACATGCTCTGGTTCTATCATGGTGAACGGATGGTTTATGGGAGTATGGATCGATATTTAATGAACCCTATACATGAAAATAAGAAGAATACACTTTAAAGGTAAAAACTTGATGAAAACCAGAATGTTGAACTTGAATATGGTTCTAGAGTTCAATATTCAATTATAAAAAACAGAATGTAGGATACACCAGATTTTACATATGAAAATATCAATATTTAGTTAAAGGAACCTACCGGAAAAGTGATGACTTCAAATAGATGGGGGCAAGAAAGAGGGTAATTAATATTGGGTGCAAACATGTTTAAGGATCTTTAGTTAAACTAGATTATCTCTCATTACTTACCATGACTTAATATATATATATATATATATATATATATACACACACACATCAAATATGTGTGTATACAAGGAATATCTAAATGATCAATTGAGGAAGTGGAATTTTAACTCTTGAGATCTTCTGAAAATTATCCCCTTTGATCGGCCTATCTCTCTTGCTTAGTCGTATGCTTCTTAAGTGACTTAATAATATGACACATAATTGACCTGGAGTTCCACACTAGAATAAACTATCCCTGTAAAGAACTGAGAAAATTGAAACTAACTTGGATCTGGGTTTAATATGGTTTAACTATTTTTTTGACAGTTGAAACCAAAAACAAAATTTTCTGAAATATTATAGGAACCAAGAATCCCAATTTGTTTTTCCTGTCGTGGTTAGTGCCAAATCGTATCTGGTTTGGTTTGTAATTTTTGTTGGCTTGAATTAACCAGTTTGTATATATAGGAATTAGGAACCAAATTAATTTTATTACAAGTTGCAGCACATCAAGGTATCAACCGAAATAGTCATTTTCAAGATGGAAAACCTCCAAATAGCCATTTAGTTGAACTATCATGAGTGGCCACAAGTGAGTCTTTTGATCAAGTCCTCAAACAGGTTTGGAAGAGTAGAGACATTAGACTCTTAAATCACCATGTCATCTTATTAGAAATCTAATTTTTCCCCATAGGCCTTTGGTTATGCACCTTAGAAACATTTGTATTTTTGAAATCACTTTGCGATGTGATTAGAAACCTTAGAAACATGATTTGTTGTCCTTTCGGGATTTTGTTGCTATATGCTTTTTGGAAAACAAACAATGTTATATTTTAGTGATATGCAAGGAGGAGCTATTGATAAACTCTCAATTAGTATTATCTTTTGTGCAAGTCTTATTTTCGTTGGACTCTTGTGAAGAATTGGAGCTACTGAAAATGAACAATTGGTATTATGTGAGCCTAAACATCAATGACTTTGAGAATTCTTTAAAGACACTTGAAAGTATAAAAGTTGTTGAGAGTTTTTGCACTTGCATTTGCAAAGAGGAAGTTTCCATGATTTGAATGTGGTTAACAGTGTGTTTGTTTGATTTGGTATGAATGTGGTTAACAAGTATTGAAGGGTCTGTAAGGGAACCCAAAGGTTGCACAATATCACATGAAGAGCACAAAGATTGTGCAGATGAAATAGAGGTTTTGTTTTCTCAAATGAACCGACTATTTGGTTTTCTGTTATCCAAATGGCTTTATGTTTCAATGAGATTTATCATGAAGTTACTCAACTATGTGTTGCTCTACTTTTAAGTTATGTAGGTCGCATGTTTGTTTCAACGCAAATAGGCATTTGTTTGTAAACCAGGGATATGGTCACTCTGAAATTTGGTAATGAAGATTTATCTCTATAAGGGAACCCAAAGGCATCTAATGGTTGATATTTGTTTTTAGGTTTTCAACAATTTTTATGTCTCCATTTATTCCTCACAATTGGCTTTTTGTTTTATAGGTGGCATATGTTATGAGAACCGAGGGTTTGTTCATGTGGAAGTTCCCATTTTAAAGGCCATGGATACCAATTATGAGAAATTTCAAGTTTCAACAGATAAAGCTTCTTGAAAGCTCAATGAGAGGGGTGACCTGTTGACTCCTAGTTGGTGTTGAAAAATATGTATATAAACTTTTTAGTTTTGTTGTTTTATTTTTTAATGGACTAAACTTCAAAAAAACACATTTGTGTTTTTAAACTTTTAGGTTGGATTTTAGTAGACTTAGAGGTTGTTTACCCAAGCACTTACATGATAAGCGTTTTACAGTAAGAATCAACTCTCTAACTTATTTTACCGAGTAAGATTGCATTGTAATCTATCAAAATGGTATCGTATGCAACAATTTACCCGGTAAAGCTTACCGGGTAAAAGTTGTCACCGTCGCTTACGGGGTAAGACTCCATTATTATCATTGCTCTTACGAAATAAGATTCTCGGTCATTGTCATGTTTATTCGGTAAGGTAAATGATCCATTAAGTAAGATTCACGGCTCCCGCCGCATTATGCGGGTACACAATTAGTGTATATATGTGTGTGTGTGTGTGTAGACGAAAGTGAGAAGGTAAGAAGGGATTTAGACCCTTGATCATTTTTAATCTCCAACCCACCCATGAATTACGCTTCATACGGGGATTGATCCGGTGCATCTCATCCTAATGTATGCAATCCAAGGATGGAGAAACATAACTTTTGAAATGGTAATATCAAATAACGAAATCTAGATTAAAATCACGTCGTGTACCCGACCAACGGACGGGTATAACACTAGTTATTATTGTTCATGAATGTTCATATGTTTGAATATTCATATTATTATTGTTCATGGATGATATTTTTGTAACTCCTCATTAATGAGGCTAAAAAAAACTACATGAAATACCAACTCTACCCTTAAGCATTTAATTAATGAGTTTAATCAACCAAAGATTTTGAAGCTTTCTTATTGGTCAATGATGGTTAACATAGTTAATAACATTTTATTGGTTAACAAAATAACCTACCTCTATGTATATATAGGATAGTTTTAATTCATCACCGAATGCGTTTTAGCTTCTCAGCAATAGGGTGCTATGGTGTTTGTATGTGTGGATAATGGTTATGTGAATATTGATGGGGTTTTGCTATTATTATGAAGGAAGGAACATTGCCATGATTTTTGTATTCGTGATTGTTGATTAGAGATTTTGGTTAGGTTATTAGTTTATTATTAGGATTGTTACTAATGATATTGTTTGGTCTTTTGTATAAGGCGGTATTATTTCATGTTGATCATTCTCGATTTTATAAAATTAATTTGCTTCTTACCCTTTTTAATTAATATTTTTCTGTCGTTATTCATTCTTGCGGTATTTCATCGTTTGATGTGAATATTTCTACAAATTTCATGTGTGACCCAGTTTTTTAAACTTTTTTCTAATCCCTGAGCGTAATCGTATCAATTGATTCATTTATGTAGATGAAAAGCTATTCAGCATTGAAGAATCGTCGGGTGGGACGAAGTATTTATGTTGCTTATGTTGATGAAGCCATTACACCAAAGATTGGTGATTTCTTTGATACAGTGGAGATGGCGGAGAAAATGTATAGGAAATATGCGGAGGCGGCAGGATTTGATATTCGGTTGTCCAATAAAAAGAAGAATGTTGATGGTAATATTATTTCCAGGTTTTTTGTTTGCAGTAAGCAGGGTATCCCCGCTGAGAAGACATATGATTCATTAGGTTTAAAAGGTCGTGGTCAACGACAAAGGAATTCTAATCTCAAGAAGTGTGGATGTTTAGCATGTTTGAAAATTCATTATGTTAAGGAGAGATCACGATTCGAGGTTTACAAATTTGTCATGAAACATAATCACTTACTATTTGATCGAAATGAGATGTCGTTATCTCGTGCGAAACGTGGGTTGACATTTTCGAATCAGTTGAGCGTTTATCATGCTTCTACATCAAAGGTTGGTTAGCTAAATCCCATAGGATGTGTAATGCTATGAAGGGTTGTTTTGGAGAGTCTGGAGGAACCGTTAGAGACTTCCAAAATTTTAAGCGGGACATAGTGACATTTGTCGGGAATAAGGATGCGCAAATGCTAATAAACACTTTGGTTGGTAGGCAGAAAGCATGTGCAGAATTCTTTTTCGAGTTTAAGTGTAATGAGAAGGAGCTAATTACGATTTTTTGGGCTGATGAAATAACAAGGTTGAACTATAAGGAGTTTGGGGATGTAATTTCTTTTGATGCCACTTTTCGGACGAACATGTAAGTAATTCCAAATTTGTTTATTGTTTTATATGTTCTTTATTGTTTTGATATTCATTGTCATTTACCTTATGTTTTATATTCTTTTATTATTGCAAGGCATGCTATGGTGTTTGTGCCCTTTGTAGCCATCGATAATCATAAGCGGTCTGTAGTCGTTGGTGCTGCGTTGATGCGGGGGGAAACTATTGTTAATTACACATGGGTGTTGGAAGCCTTTAAGAAGGCTTATGGACGTGAACCGTCGTTTGTCATAACTGATCAGTGTGCCGCAATGAAGCAGGCAATTCCGGCATTGTGGCCTAGTAGTGTTCACCGGTTGTGCATGTGGCACATCACGAAGAAAGTAAAAGCTAAGGTATGTCCATTTTTTAATAGAATTTGGTTGATGAATTGATGATTGCGGTTAGTTATGGCAATTCCCGTTATTGTTGTTATTTCTATGTTGTAGATGAGTGTTCATCTTCTCACTAAAACCAAGTTTGTTGCGGATTTTAAGAAACTCGTTTGGAATGTGGACCTAGACCCGACTGTTTTTTAGACTAGGTGGCATGAGCTAATGGCTAAGTATGGATTGATGGGTGACTCTTGGTTTGATGACTTATACGAAATTAAGGAGTCATGGATTCCCGCTTACTTTAGAGACAAGCCGATGTCGGGTTTGATGAAAACAACTTCGAGGTCTGAGAGCATTAATGCTTTTTTCAATGTGTATCATGCATTCTGGAATGATCTCGTGGTTTTTTTGAAGTCATTTGACATGGCTATTGAGTCCCAAAGGAAGAAGCATTGTGTGGAGGAAGTTAAGAATAATACATTGTCCCGAGAATGGTCTCCCCAAGAAAACTTGAGGCTCATGCATCGAAGGTTTATACTCGGGCTATTTTTTCGAGTTTCAAAAGGAGTTGAACAAAGCATTACGTTTTTGTGGTTTGGTTGATATCAAGAGGGTTGATGGGAAAAGAATTATTACCATTACACAGAAGAATAAAGATTCGGAGGTGAAAGCAACGTTCAAGGTATTATTAATAATACCGCCTTTTTGTTATGATGGTTTCCTTTGGATTTTTTGTTTCATTTGTTTTTTTTTAATTATAAACGATCTGTGTGTGGGTGTTGTTATTTTATGTGTAGGTTATTCAAGATAAAGAAGAGGAGACTATAAATTGCAGTTGCAATTTATTTGTTTGAGATGGAATCCTTTGTCGCCATGCGTTGAAAGTTATGATTGAAGATGTATACGTTCGGATTCCTGACAGGTATATAATGAATCGATGGAGACGGGACTTAATTCCTCCACAATGGCTTCCTGCTCGGGTGAGGTATGGCGAGGTAGATGTTGAAAGAGAGAGGTTGATGGCGAATGCATTTATAACAGTGGAACATATAATAGAACGTGTAAGGACCGATAAGTCACTATTAGAGAAATTTTTTGATATGTTGAATGAGTGGAATGATGGAATTGATGGTGAGATGCCTGCAAAATCTTCCGTTGAGTGCAAGAGAGAGATCATCCAAGATATTATTGGTATGTCGAAGCCTGATGAAGTCGAAGTTCTTCCTCCTACCGAGATTAGGAACAAAGGATGTGGCACTGGTAAGCAGCTTGTTGGGGCTCGTGAATGAGTGTCAGAAGAGGCCAAGAAACCCAAACGTCAATGTCGTACGTGTCAAGAAATGGTGAGGCACGATTCTAGGAATTGCCCGATGCGCGGTTTGTGAGTGATAATCCAAGAATTCTCTAAATCTAGAGAGAGAGAGTAGAGAGAGATAGATAGAGTAAGCGCAAAGTATGAAAGTATTGATATGTGCGTGAATTTCTTACAACAACCAAAGCCCAAAGGGACTTAAATACCCTTCGCTTATACAACACAGTATGTGACACTAAACACAGTATAAGACCAAGCCTATAAATACAATGATTACTATAAAATCAAACTTAACAATCTCCCCCTTAGTAATCATTGGCGTTGTGGTCTTCAAAATCAATCTTCTGAATCAGCACGGACCAACTAAGCGACTTTGTGAAGAAGCTTCTTGACTTAAAAAAATTTATTCTCAGCATCTTTCAGTCTCAATTGCTTTTGTTGTCTTGACAAGACTGGACCTGTTTGTAATTAGCTTGAAAGAACAATCGGTTCATCAGCTTGTGCTCTAAACGATTCACCTCTTTCAAATAAACTTGAATGAACTGTGGTGATCGGAGCTGGAACAACAAAAGACTAGTATGACTGAGAAAAATAGAATCTTGAGCGAATCTTGATCAGCAGATAAACATTTGAACTCTTTGTCTCTTTATCATATCCTTAACTTCTCCCCCTCATCACCTTGATGATCTGGATCAACTTGGTCATGCAAATGTTGGAGACGAGACAGTTTAAGATCTGCAAAATCAGAATAAAGGAGAAAGAAGAGAGGTTTGCGCGACACATTGGTGGCGCAAGGTGAGTTTTGCGCTAGACGAAGGTGGCGCAAAGTGAGGTTTGCGCTACCAACTGTTGGCGCTACCAACTGTTGGCGCAAATCTGACTTAAACTCAGAAAATTTTACCTGATAAGCTCTTTGACTCCCCCTACACAAATGCACTAAAATATGACAATTCAAGTTAGCATTTGTATAGAAAATCAGATATTATCTTTTCAGAAATTTTCTCCTTATTCACTCCCCCTTGAATAATGAACAAACCCATTTAAACGATATGAGAACACAAGAATTGAAACATCAATGTAGAAAGAAAATTATACTGAATATGTATTTTGAAACGACTAAATATATAAAAATTTAAACATAAACAAATAGAATTCTATTTAGTAAAATATCACAATAAAATCCATCAAATGAAATCAAATGTATGTATTTGGATATAGAAACAAGTTTTATTGCATATCAAGTTAAGACATGTTCAGTTTCAAAAACTTTCATCAATCTATTTAGTGTGCTCGCATGTGAACTCCGATTAGCTTCAAGAAAATGCAATTCTAAAAATATAATAGAGAACTTTGCATGTAATCACACTAATCCATCAAGAATTCAGACTTTCACAAATTTACAGGTTTATTGCAACTCAAACATATCACCAAGTATCATGAGATGTGTGCTCATTGGCATCTTTTAGCATTGTGCACTATGGCATCTTCACATGAGTGTGCTCTTTGGCATCTTTTAAGCTCGTGCACTTTGGCATCTTTTAATCAAAAAGTTCGGTAAGTAAAGAACATGCCATAAACGTAACTTTCTATCTGATCCTATTGTAGGATTTGGGTCAGCCACTCCCAGACCAATTGGCCTTAGGGGACTAGGTGTCAAGCACCCCTTAGAACTTACTTTCCCAGATCAGAAAGGCTACATCGACACATCCTAAACCCATTCATACTAGTAGGACATGACTTTCGATCTGATTCTATTGAAGGATTTGGGTTCGATCACTCCCAGATCAATTGACCTTAGGGGACCAGATGACAAGCATCCCACAAAACTTAATTTCCCAAACCAGAAAGGCCACATGTACAAACTTTTAAACTTAGAGATTTCTGATTTATAAGAATTTAATAATCATCTCAAACACAAGATTTTACGTCTAAGTGCTTAGCCCATATTTTCATTACAATCCAAAATTTAGACTTTTTAGGTTTTCTAAGCATTGTAAACTATAAATATTCCGAATCACACAACTTTAAAGTAGTATCAAAAGTTACAAACATGTTGCTGACTTTTCGACTTTTGTTAGACTTTAAAAATGAACATATAAAAACTTTAATATAACAAAGCAACTTGAAAATTTATCCTAGACACACATTTTATTCAAAAGAAAGAAAATTGTAAAACTTTTACTTTATAGAATAAAATTTGTGAAGGTTTAAACTTTTAAATTCAACATGCCGAGATTTGAAAATAGAAACATTTGATCGGCAAGTTTATATTCAGTTGAAACAAAATAGAATTCAATAATACCATCTTCCACATAAAGTATAAAGAAATTGTGACTCATTTGAAAATTTTGGGTTGAACAAATTCAGGAGTTTGAATAAAATAGCTCAGATTCTTGAAAACAATATGAGAAAACAGGAATGACATCATTATCGGAGATAAATGCAGTGGAATAAAGTAGATGTACTCACAGTTTCTCATTAGTAAGAAGCTAACAAGCATTGAAGAATGAGTCCTAGACTGACATGTCTAGAAGTCAAAAACTTTGAAGCATGGGTTCTGAGCTGAAATACTCAGAAGCCAAATTTTTCTTACTCCCCCTTTACATTTGATGCCTGCAACTTAGAAGCAATATGAGATTTTGGTACCCACTTGAATTTGGGCCCATGTTTGTTAGTAGCAGTTCTTATGGGGATAAACTTGTTAGATTTAACATATAAAGCACGAGAGATAATCACAAGAATGAACAGAAGAATCAGAAGAAGAGAAAGCATAATCATCTGAATTAGAATCAGAAGAAGAATATGAGACATTTTTGGAAATTTGAATCATTTGCTTTATAGAGTATTTTGAAACTTTATTACAAACAGCAAATGAATCACTTTTATATTGTTTGTCTACATATATATCCTCATCAGTCTGAGAATCATCTGATATCCGCTTGGCTCTCCATATCTGCTTGGAATGAGTACTCAAAGTCCTATCTGAAATCATTGAAGTACAAGAATTAGAATTATCAGAAAGAACTGACTCTTGTTTCTTTGACTTCTTTGATCTTCTTCTTTTACGCTTAGGTTTATAATAATCATCATTTAGCGTAAAAGATTGATCAAGAATTTTCGTTTTAAGATTGGAATCAGAAGAAATAATTTTACCTAAGCAACCAATCTGATCAGACAATAAATCTGAAGTTACCTTAGAGTCAGAAAAATTTTGAGAAAAGATTTTAGATTTTAGAAATTCCTTTTTATTTTTTTGAAAATCAGAAGAAAGGCCTGAAACTGAATCTTGTTTTTGAGAAAATAAATTTTCTTCAAGACTTGAAGTCATGAAAGAAAGAAAGATATCAGATTCAATTTCTTTTAAAATATTTTGATCTTCCATTTTATCTTTAAGTTCAATGATTTTGCCTTCTAATACTAAAGGGGGAATATATCTCCTAGAATCATAAGAAACCGGAGATACATTTTTCTTATCAGAATTATTGGCAAAAATATCAACAAAATCATCAGACACCGAAGACTTGACGGGAGATATATCATTTAAACATTTTCTGCCTCTCTTTGATTTATCAGGAAAATATTTGGCATTTTCACGCGTATAAACAAAAGAAATTTCCTTTTTCTTATTATTCGTCCTTTTCTCATTTTCGATTTCTAACACTTGCTTTTCATTCATCCAATCAATTTTAAATTGAGGAGCATATTGAGCAAAAGTTAGATAATCGTATTTATATAAAGTTGGGGATTTTTCAATCGCATTGTTTAAACAATGTGGATTTTCAAAACCAAGTCCCGATTTTTCTTTTAAAGTTTCATCACTCCTTGGTTTATTCATGAAAATTGTTTGTTCAGATTGGTTCCTTCGATATAACTTTTCTTCTAACTTATTTATTTTATTCGAAAAATTATCTTTTAAAGTGGTCATGTCAGTCAAAGACTCAAGATAAGTCTTATTTGATTTTTCCAAATCATCTAATTTCGTTTGAAAGATGTCTTTTGTATTTTCCAAAATAGATTTTTCATCTTTCAAAGAAATTTTCAATTTGTCAATCAAATCTGACTTTTCTGCATTTAAGTTATTTTCAGATAATAACTTTAAGTGAAGATCATGTAAAGCAGAAATCATAATATTCAACTGTGAAGAAATAAAATTGTAATCAAACTCAGAAATTACCTCATCTTCATCAGCATCAGAATCATCATCATTTGACTGATCATCTCCGATGAAACACATGTGAGCGGTCTCAACAGTATCAGCTTCATCATCGGATTGATCCAGCCAGTATTCCTCTTCTACAAGCAAAGTTGTTCTGTTCTCTCTTTTCTCGGCAAGTTCCATTTTCTTTCTATAATATTCCGAATACCGAACCTTCTTCACTCTACACTCCTTTGAGATGTAACCCGACTTACCACAGTTGTAACACGCAGTAGCTGTCTTTGGCTCGGGCATTTTGACGTTAGACCCAGAATTGAAGCAAAGATTGTTGGAACCCGACCGAGGTTGGAACTTTTTCTGATAATATTGTGAGAGAAGGATCATTGCTTTCTCGAGTGCCTCGCCATCATCATCAGTGGCCCCGTTGTAAGCATTTTCAGACAATGCTTGTTCTGTCAGTTGTTTCGTGAGGAGAGCAATTGGGTCCACTGATTTCTTATTCTTCTTGTCCAGTTTGGCCTTTTTCTCAGTTACAATGCTCTCATCTGTCAGTAGAATCTCGTACATCTCTTGGATTTGCATTGTAGATATTCTGACACCGTTCCTCAATCTATGGAAAGATTTGTTCCACTCTGGTTGAAGTGCATTGAGGAATTTCAGATTTGTCTCAAGCTTAGTCTTTTCAACTTTTATCTTTCTCAAATCATTAATCACGGCACAGAATCTGTCATACACAGTTTTCAAGGACTCCCCATCCTTGGCTTTGAATTCTTCAAAGTTGTTCATATATCGAGTATGCCGAAGTTGAGTTGCAACTGAAGATCCAAGCATGATCTTTTCTAGTTGTTGCCACATAAAATTAGGATGATTTTTGAAACAATCAATCCGGTTGTAGACTGAATTTGGCAAGGCTAGCATCATATTTGTCTATATTATCACGATCGGCTTGATACTGCGATAACTCATCTGGTGTATATTCTTTGGTAGGTTTATATAATCCAGAAGCCAGAATGGGTTTTTCAAAAGGTCCTTCTGATAGAATATTCATCATGTCATGTTCGTTCCTTTGACGCTCTATAAAATTCAGAAACCTATCTTGCCACTGTGTAAACTCGTTTTCATCAATCAGTACCGGAGGACGATTTTCTATACCCAATGACATCATGATGTCATTTTTGTAGAACTGAGCTTGATAAGCAAACTTTGTAGAATCCATAGATGACAATCTTCAGAAAAAAAAAATGCTAAGTCTTGAAACAGAACTGGCGCAAATTGAAAGTTTGCGTGAGAGGCAGAAGGCGCAAACGAAGATTTGCGTGAGCAGTGATTAGCGCAAACTGAGATTCACGTGAGGTGACTCAAACTGAACTTTACTTGATCACAAATAAACGCAAACTTGATTTTGCGTGAGATAAAGTTGGCGAGAACTACTGTTTGTGTGAGACTTAGTTGGCGCAAACTTAGCTTTGCGTGAAGAACTAATGGCACAAACTTGTGTTTGCGTGATGAACTGAAGACGCAAAGAGGACTTGCGTGATACAAAGGTGATGCAAACGAGTTTTGCGTGATCCGAAAGAAATGCAAATATCAACTTTGCGTGAAGAACTCGCAAAAAGCTTGTGACGAAAAACTGAATAAGAACCTCTGGCACAAAGCTTGATGAACTCGCACAAACCTCGAAGAACTCGCGCAAAGATGAGATCTGGCGCAAAACGAAGTCAAAACTCAGAAAACTTCCATAAATCGATTTTAATACAGAATTTGATGACAATTTCTTGCACAAATATGTTCGAAAACACCTTTTTAACACTTTGAAATATACAATTTTGATTAAAAACCATAAAATCGAAAATTCAAGATAAGAACAGTACTTGAAAAACGGTTTTCCAGAATTCGAAAATCTTCAAAATTGACAGTTAAAACATGATTTTCTTGCAAATTGATGTGAATCAAAAGATTTTTAAAACTAACAACGGATCCAACAAACCAATTTACAACAAAATTTGATCAAAAACACGTCTGAATTTGATGAAAAATCCAAAAACGATATTTTCTTGAAAAAATCAAGAAAATCAATCAAATTTTCAGTTTAAATCACAAATTCAGATACTAAAAAACAACTATATCAGTTCTCTCAAGATCTAGATTGGCTCTGATACCAATTGATAATCCAAGAATCCTCTAAATCTAGAGAGAGAAAGTAGAGAGAGAGTAAGCGCAAAGTATGAAAGTATTGATATGTGCGTGAATTTCTTACAACAACCAAAGCCCAAAGGGACTTAAATACCCTTGGCTTATACAACACAATATGTGACACTAAACACAGTATATGACCAAGCCTATAAATACAATGATTACTATAAAATCAGACTTAACAGTGAGTCTATTTGATATTTCCTTTATCGTATTTGTTTTCTCCTGCTAAACTTAGGATTTATGTTATTCACAGACTCAGATGCAAGTATACTTTTTTTAAGTCAGTGTTTGATGTTTGGATGATTGAATGATACATATATTTGCCATGGTACAGAAAGCAATAAAGTTCTGTTATTTTTTGTCTGTTTGTTGATGCATGTGGTTTTTTAGAAAGTTTACTGTACTTTGTCTGAGATTTTGGTTTCTGTGTGAACTATGTGGTGCATGGGGTGTATGTCTGTTATTTTCAATTAATTGCATGGGGGTTTTCTAGAAAAAATTTCTTTTTTACTGATATTTTGGTTGTCTGAGTGATTTTGGTTTGTGGGGGGCTTTTTTTTCCTTTTAACATGTAGTTTGTTTTTAATGGTTCGAGGTGTGATGATGGTATTAAGATGTTGATTGATTTGTTTTTTTAATTATATTATTATTCAATAAGATGACATGTATATCCTTCCAAACGATTCCTTTTCCATTTAAATAAGATATCATGTTTTTCCATCACTTTTCAATTCCTTTCCATTCCAAAAAAACCATATTTCTTCATCAATGGCCGGGTCATCTTCTTCCTCGAGTGTTCAGTCCGATTTCTGTCCCAAATCGTATGCACGGGTTATGGTTAGACAGCACATGAAGCTGGTATCTGAAATAAGCGACCTTAAGGAGTCCTTGAAGATGTGTCGTAGAAAGAAGAGAGAGCTGATGATTAAGTATGAGAAAGCCCTCGAAGATATGATGATTGCGACGATGGAGAATCAAACCCTAAAGTATCTCTACAAGTGTTTTCAACAGGCTTGTACATGTGATGCCAGCCAGCATTTTTCATACCCATTTGATGATTGATGTGGTTATCTAGTTAAAAATCAAGATGTTTAAATAGGTTGTTGTTTTTGTTATTTAGATTGGTTCTCTAGTTTTTGGTGGATGGTGATGTGGTTGTCTAGGTTGGTTTTCTACTTTTTGGTGAATGGTGTTGTGTGAATGCTAGTGGTATTATAAACTAGTATTTTCATCCTTCGAGCGTTACTTTGGTTTTTGGTTTTTGGTTTTTGGTTTTGGCTGTGTAAATGGGTATGGTACCAGAAGCGTTATGTTGGTTTATGAAATGTATATGTCTTTTAGTAATTTTTATTTTGTGGTGTTGATTTGTTTTTAGATGTGGTTGGTGTTATTGGTAACAAACATATATATATATATATATATATATATAAGTTTTTTGCGTTGATTTGTCCAGCATTGTCGATTCGGTGGATGATTAGGTAGTCAAAGCGAACTTTTATATTCAAAGCAACAAAATTTACACAGTAATGTGGTTTTTGTAATGGTTAGTATGTTGATTTATGTAATTTATGTTGCTTGCTAACTTTGTGTTGCTGGCAGAAGCCTCTGGAATGCAAACCAAATGTGGTTGATATGCTCACGTGTTGTCATAAATGGATAAGTATCATATGAATTCTAATTCATCTAATTCAAAATAACTATATATGATTAAACACATAGCACGTGGTGTTTCATGAATGTTTATTCTTACACCCATATTTCATTTTTAATTCCAGTTAGCAGACAAACATGAATGATTTTTTCAATGGTGTGTTGGGTTAATGTCACTCGATATTCATGAATCATAATTCATCATAACCAAAATATCCAAAGGAATTTCGTTCACATGCAGTAAGACTAGATTGATAATGTTAAGCTATTTTAAGCGCTCTAAATAACTACTCCCAAAATCAAAAAAATGCAGTAATGTAACCAGTTTCTAAATCATATCTAAAGCATGATTCTCTCCCAACGAACCGATTTTGCATGCTTTAGTATGTTGGCACAAACATTTTGTGGGATTGTGAAGAACTTCGCAGCTTCGGTCTGAACACA
Source organism: Arctium minus (assembly GCA_954870635.1). NCBI lineage: Eukaryota > Viridiplantae > Streptophyta > Magnoliopsida > Asterales > Asteraceae > Arctium > Arctium minus. Next base: position 94,361,977 of record OX941082.1, on the reverse strand, counting down.
TTCTTTCTTTTTGTTGCAGTCACTCAGAACGATCTTCACAACGTACTTTATCCTCAAGTCGTTGATCTGATTTGCATGCTTCTTCTCCATGCTGTCAAATCCCGTTTGCCATTTCTTTAGATCTCCCATGAAAGTTTCCATCATCCTCATTACAAACACTCTGTTGTCTTCGTAATTGTGGTGTGTTTGCAAATCCATTTGTGCTCTATTTTGACCAATGTTGTCGATTACTTATCCAACCAGATTTTCAAGGGTCTTCAAATGTTTAATCATCAACATTTGCTGAAATAATTCATCAATATATTTGTCAACAAGAAAAGAATGTAGGTATCAATAATAGTGTGGTAAATGTTAGTTGGGTATTGAGTATCATACCATCACATCAGTTGCATAGGCATAATGCTTGTACAATTCATCATCATCCAATGGATTTGCATGTTTGTTGTCTAGAATTAGTACTTATGGTTTTTCAGGTTGAATACGAGCACATAAAAGTGATCGTTCGTTATCATTGGGAAAACACCTATTGTACAATTTCGTTTCATTAATTTCTTCATATATATGAGTTTATTCATCGACAAATGATAAGATCAGTTGATGTAAACTTACCAGATCAATGTTTTTTAGTTGCATAGCATATCTGTTGTTCCTTGTTGTAGCTGCTAGGTTCCGTCTGAACCATGCATACATGTTTGGCAGATTAATATTCCTGTTGTGCAGCTGAAGGTCACCCTGAACATTGGTGTGGAGCAAGGTAAATTTTTTTTGTTAGTGTTGTAACAAATTTAGGTGCAATACTCTATTGTATTAGGTTGATAAATAATGCATAATTTGCTTAACACAATGTTTGTATTGAAGAAATATCGCTTAGGGGAGTCGTGATTTCGGTATCGTTCTTCATAATTCAACACTGTTGCCCATGCATCTATGACGCGTCTTTTCACCGATATGTTTGCTGCCAAGTTTTCCATTGCAACCCGAGTCATCCATGTCCCATCATTCTCCATGAAAACGTGGTCCCTATGTGTAAGAGTAATGTTTGTGTTATTTATTCATGTCAATCATTTTTATTTCATGTACCAGTGTCATAAAAAGTCGAAAATCTGAATTTGAAGTACTTACAGTGTATCTCTGAGGGCTGCTAATTCCCATTCATGTACACGTTTCTCTTCCGTAGTCACGTTAAAATCAACACATCGTTGAACATACGGGGACCGTAGATGATCTCCGAGCCTTTTCTCTCGTCTGTTTTCCCGTAGATCTGGCTGCAGTTGTCCAACACCTTGGACCATGTCTTCGTTGTCCTCGAAGTAAGATGTCATTGGTATAGGTGAAAATGTAACTGCCTTCTTCCATTTGTCTTGACTTCCATGGCTGTTGCATGTCTTCAATGTGGAAGTGAGTGCATGTGGATTCTGTGGGATATGTGTAGTAGCTTATTGTGGTTTTTCGGGGCTTATCCCTAAATCAAAGCAAGGTGCTTCCACTCCAATATCTTGATTTTTGCCTTTTGATGAAGACTTCTTCTCCTATGATTTTTAAACTTCATTCTCAACCGACTCAAACACTTTCGCCACAAATGTGGGTGACTCCCAACATGCATCAAGTTCAGCAGGTGTATAGATGTCCTCGTAAACGACCATTGCCATGGAATTTTCAAATCCTATCTCTTCACCTTTTGATTCAGATTGTCCATGAATTGAAGTCCAGCGGATGGTATTGAACAAATTATCCAGATCGTTTTTGTATTTGTCAAACGCAGGATCATTTGGGAATGTTATTGTTGCACTTTCTAGCCACTTTTTTGCTTCACCTTTCGCATTCATCAATTGTTTCATCAGCAGGTCTAGGTATCCCACATATCCCTGTCCAATCAGCGAACATGAATGTTAGTTTTTGAAATTTTATTGGTTTCATGGATATAGTAGATCTCAACCGACTCAAACACTTCCGCCACAAATGTGGGTGATTCCCAACATGCATCAAGTTCAACAGGTGTATAGATGTCCTCGTAAACGACCATTGCCATGGAATTTTCAAATCCTTTCTCTTCACCTTTTGATTCAGATTGTCCATGAATTGAAGTCCAGCGGATGGTATTGAACAAATTATCCAGATCGTTTTTGTATTTGTCAAACGCAGGATCATTTGGGAATGTTGTTGTTGCACTTTCTAGCCACTTTTTTGCTTCACCTTTCGCATTCATCAATTGTTTCATCAGCAGGTCTAGGTATCCCACATATCCCTGTCCAATCAGCGAACATGAATGTTAGTTTTTGAAATTTTATTGGTTTCATGGATATAGTAGATTACAAACCTCTTTCCCTAGGTTCCCTAGAGGTGTGTGCGGAACTTGACTGCATTTTCTTTTGAAAAAAGGTCTCCTAACTTGGTATATAACCTTGATGGGAAGTAATTCAAACCCGCCATCCTCAAGTTATGTCGTTTCTCTTTTTCTCAAATGTCTCATATTCCACATTGTAACGGCTAGTTTTTTTTGCTTCTACTTCTACTTTGTCGCTGATAGTGGCTTCCACATACAGTAGCTGTATTAAAATGCATTTGTTAGTTGTTTACATTTAGTTGGAGGTTAGTCCCTGACATTGTTTTTTTCGAAGGTGAATGAAACCAAAGGCAAGTTGTGTGAATCCGGAAGTGAATCAATCTTAGTAGTGAATGTGATGTGCATGTCATTGATTTCAATTGAGTATAATGTTTGGTTGAGATGATATCGTCTCATATTGTACGCAAATTTTTTAGTTTATGAGTTTGAAGAAGTACTTACAGTGAGGTAGGTAAGTGGTCCAGCATAGAAGCACATGTCATTATCCCTCCTCCATTTGTCTTTGCTTGTCTTCAACTTGTCAAAGATGTATTTGCTCCAGTTTATTTCGTTCACCATCGCCTCATTCCTTAGCTTCGCTATGAAACTGAGGTTGCAGCTTCCCATGCTATTACAGTCGGCGATTAGGTTCACAAACAAAACCAGGAAATTCATTTTGAACATAAAATCTAACTTGTTAGTTTGTAGAATAAGGTTAATTATATTGGTTGGCCTTATGTTTAGCTTCTGGAACTGTTTTCTCCAGTCCTTTGTCAATTTGAGTCCAAAACTCCTGTCATCCGACTCTAGTAGGTCTATTCCCCCTATTGGGACTCCTAATATGTCATGTACAAACTCTACTGTTATCGCTATACTGCATGTGCGCAAATCTAGTTGCATCTTCCTAGTATCAAGCATGTCTACAACGAAAAATCCCAACTTCGATGATACTCCGGCTATCGTCATTTCAATCAACGATCCTAATCCCAATTCCTTAATAGCTTTTTCCTGCTCTGGGGTCAATCCTTTTATAGTATCATGCATTGTTCGAGGGGACGTCCGGGTCCTCAGATTGGCGAATTTTATCCGTTTTCTGATGGAATCAGATGTTTCTGAATTGGTTGGTTTCCTTTTCTTCTCCGTGTCTTCTAATGGTTTATGTGCAGGACGGTCATCAGTTGGGTTCAAACGAACCGAATTCCTTGTGTAAACATTTAGACTATATTGTTGATAAACTTATTTGATAGATAAAGGTTATGTTGTTAGTTGTTTGGGGCCGACCTTCTGTCTTCATTGTCGTTTTACTTACTGAGCTTTTGTGTTTCACATCCATGCCCTCTTTCTTTGGGGTAGACTCATTCAGCTCGTTTGCTTTCTGTAAGCCTGCACGTGTTGCGCTTCTAGTGGATCTAGACAAACTCCCAATATCGATGATGGGTACTAATTTGAAGTCACTGTCGTCTGGTACATTTGCTTTGGAACGAAAAATAAAATACAATTATGATCTTTTTTAAGCACGCAAACTCTAATTGATGGTTCTAATCAAAATACTAAGCATACTACCTGTATTCTTCTTATTCTTTCGACTGTATGCTTTAAGTGGTTTATCTTTCTTCTTGTTCTCTTCTGCTTCTTTTCCTTGAATCAAGATGAATTGGAAAGGTAGTTAAGAGCTAATCAAAAGTAGTTGCAAGTGCACCCACATCAAAAGTTATGATTGTGCTACCTTTCCCTTCCGCAGCGTCGTGCTCTCTGTCTTCCATTGTCAAATCCTTCATTAGGGTCTCCACTCCATTTTTTATTAACACAAACAATATAAGTTGGTCATTGGCAGTATGGTGTGTGTCGTAGGGTCTTGTTTGCAACTTCATGGTTGGTAATCAATAGTGCAAATTTATTGGGTTGGTTGTCATATTTTGCTATTCTTTGTTGATGATTACTCCACCATGCTACACAATTCATGCTAGTTGTTTCATGAATATTTATTCATGCATACCTATTTCATTCATAGTTTGTGCATCAACAATTATTCGCATATGTATTCTCTGTGTTCTTTTTTTTTTGGTACATCCATTTCGTTTTACCAAGTTCGGTTGAATAATAATTATTACTAGTGAATGATCAAACATGATTCATTATTCATGGGATTTAATAAGTTAATTTCGATCAATATTCATGAATCATTAATCATGCTACCCACTTAAACCAAACATTACACAGGCTGAAACCGTTTGTATGTTCGTAGGTTAATTCTTTTTTTTTCAAGGTTATTCATAAGAATTTTGGTAGGCAGAATGATGTTTATACCAGTATGATTAACAAAAAATGACACATGCCTTCAATAAGCTGTTTCTTTTTTAATATTATTGATTTTAAAAATTCCCTTCAAGATCAATTGTAAAAGCAATATACTTACCAAGGGAGGAATAGTTATTAAGGTTATGGATTTCATAACGAAAAAGGTAACATGCAATCACAAAAACCCTTTTTTATTTTGATTTCAAATCTTCATTATGCGATGTGTAAAATTTGGGGATATTTCAAATACCTTCATTATGAGTTTCTTGAACATCAGTTGACTCTGAGGTGACTATGAGTTGTTCATTGACAACGTCTGACGCCTGCTCGTGATGCTCGTTTTCGACAACCGATGTAATTTCTTCATCATCATTGTCGAAGTCGATCATGATTGGTGTAGACGCAGTTTTCTTGAAGCGAGAGAAGGAGTACTTCAGCATGATCCTTGTACTTTTTCTTCGCCCTGTGAGTCGAATATCCAAAACCCTAGTTATGTAGAATTCATCAAACATAATAGTTAATATAATTTTGAGTTTGAATGTACCTCGATTTCTCTCGGCCATTTGGAAGATTCGGTTGCATGAAATGGAGTTATAATCCTTCTCGCAGTTTTTGCGGAAACTGAATCAACAGGGTGAGATTTTTTCGGGGTCTGATTTTTGATTATCACGATTCCATGTTTAGCCGATGATTCAAATAATTTACATTCCCATTATACCCTTTAACGCCTACAAATTAACCCAAAAAGAAAAATGAAATTCATATTCAAGATGTGGATGGATTGATCTGTACCGTTGATTTATAAATCAAAGGTTGGAAAGGGGGTTTCAAGGTTTGCATGAAATGGTAGGGGTTTTATATTAAACCACCCCTTATTTATTAATATCTTAAATACTAATAATTTTGTTAAACATTTAAATAATCAACTATCTGACTATTATTAGTATCAGAAATATGTTCAAACACTAAGGCCTTGTTTACTTGTCTCTTATTAGGTCTGACCCAACAGGAGCTCTTATCTCATTAAGAGGTAGGGTTGTTTACTTCAATCACTTATTTAAAAAGAGCTCTGACCGTTCCTCTTACCGGCCCATATACGGTCACCAACGATCTCCACACTTACCCCAGTCAGAGTATCAATCCCTTGATTTTTTCCGATTTTATCCCTTTCTTCCCTATTTATATCGCCCTTCTACACAGAATCAACCATCGTCTTCTCACAACATCAGTCATCGCTCCCAATTTCAATTCTCTGCGTACATCAATAGACCTTACCTCTTTTGCTCCGAATTGCAATTCCAGGTACGAAACATAGCAATTGATTATCTAGTTCAATGATTTTGATTTTAGAGTGTTTATGTGTTTTCTTTTCTATTGAATAATGTGAAATTCAGAGTGCAATGATGATAGTATACAATTGTTGGTCAATCTATGAATGTTGTCTTTGGGGTGTTGTCTTGAGATTAATGGTATACATTTGTCGGTGTTCTTCCTCTGATTTCTTTCTTAAATTTTCAATTCCAATTGTCTCTTTGAATATACTTTTCTATAAACTTAGGGAGTATGGGAGTATATACAGAAAAATAACTATTTGTTAACTAATTAATTAATAGACTTGATGTATCTGAAATCTGGAAGGAAGGGTTTATAGGGGAAGAAGATAAATATATAATTAATTCATGTTGTCAATATGATTTGGATCATTAAAGGTAGAATTTTGTTGTAGTATGGTTGTGTTCTGTAAATTCAATTCATTAGTTTTAAGTAGTTCCAATGGCTATCAAGAATTTTATATTCAATTCAATTCATGGAACTCTCATATGTGTGGAAGGCAATACCCTGAGTTGTTAGTTGATAACCCAATTTAAATTTAATATCCCATAAGAGATCCTGCAAGTGGGCTTTGTTTGCTCCCAATCAATCGATGTACCATTTACATAATAAATCAAATTTGGTAAGCATTCTTATTTTTGTTTATTCCATAGTTTTTAGTGGTTGATTATGATAGTGGTAGGCTATGATCATAGTAAGAAGGTACATAATGTGTTGTAGTATGGTTGCTTCATCATCATCCATCATCACTTTAACTGGTTTAATGAACAGTAATGAGACTCAGGGGTTGTTTACCAACAATAGCTAATAAGCGTTGTCTGGAATAAGAGGTCTGACTAGAATAAGCGGCTCTGTCTAAAATAAGTGTTGATTGGAAAATGAGTGTTTACCAAATATTCTGGATTTGGTGCTCACCGACAAAAAAAGACCATTGTAACCCAATATATGGTGCAGTACTAAATACAATGCAACTATTTACCAAATATTATGTTTGAAGGATTGTTGAATCGACAAAAAATGCAAATTTCATAATTGAAATACATCTGGACAAAAAAACAAATTAAATTTGAACAATTTGTGTACATATCTTAATTTGAAGCATTGGACAATAATTGATTTGCAATCTGATCAAGCAAATTAGTCATATATTCATTGTCTTGGGAACTCCACTGCATTTCATCGACTTCTATTTCATTGCTTCTTTCATGTTGTTCTTCAGCAGCGGTAAACATGGTATTCTCGTCGTATTCCATAAATAACATGTGGTGATTGCTTGCTTCGCGATTCATAATTTTATAAGAAAATGCAATATCTAAGATCAGTTATTTATGGAATACGACGAGAATACCATGTTTACCGCTGTTGAAGAATAACATGAAGGAAGCAATGAAATAGAAGTCGATGAAATGCAGTGGAGTTCCCAGGACAATGAATATATGACTAATTTGCGTGATCAGATTGCAAATCAATTATTGTCCAATGCTTCAAATTAAGATATGTACACAAATTGTTCAAATTTAATTTGTTTTTTTGTCCAGATGTATTTCAATTATGAAATTTGCAATTTTTGTCCATTCAACAATCCTTCAAACATAATATTTGGTAAATAGTTGCATTGTATTTAGTACTGCACCATATATTGGGTTATAATGGTCTTTTTTTGTCGGTCAACACCAAATCCAGAATATTTGGTAAACACTCACTTTCCAATCAACACTTATTTTAGACAGAGCCGCTTATTCTAGTCAGATCTCTTATTCCAAACTGTGCTTATTTTGTTTTTCCAGAATACAAATCCAAACACTCCAAGAAAGAAATTAGTAGCAAAATAAAGGCTAATTCGCTTGGCCCATTTATTCAGCCCAATAGCATCCAAACCCTAACCGTAACTTTGGTTTCAAAGATTATCCATCCGCCACCACCCGTAGCGGTTCTGCAATACAACCGTCTGATTAACACCCACCGCCCGTCAACAACCAAACATGCCCGGCGCCGTCGTCGAAGAAATTGAAACCCAGCAGAAGCTTGAGCTTCAAGTACTTTTACTTTTTTTATTATTAGTATCCATAGTATCATCTTTATGTATCATTTTTTTGTTTCACTCAACTGTAATTGATTCTACAGCACGACGAGCACCCAATCGTTGAGGACGTTAAGGATGAAGATGACCACGACGATGAAGACGCTGACTCCGACGATGATGAGGATGACAAGGAAGACGGTGTCCAAGGTCGTTACCACCTTTTCTACCGTTTTGTTTTTGACGTGCCTGATTATTTGTTTCAAATTTTTATGCCCATTTTTTGTTTACTCCTACATGAATTGCTGTTTTTGGTGCGTTCCACTCTGCTACTTAGTTGTGCATCTATGCGATTCATGTTCCAATTCATTCCGTAATCCTAATTATTAACCGATTATTAAGTGGTGGTCCATGCTTTATTAGGCTTTATTGTGAGGCAATTTCTGTACGGTCTGTTTGGCAACTCTATTTCCCTTGTTGTAGGCATTGGACTCAAGCATCAGTTAACAGGTTGAAATAAAGTTGGTTCAACCCCAACTTTAATCCTTGAATTATAGGTGAGGAACTTATCATTAGGGGAATATTGTTATATTTATAGTATTAGAGAACTCCATGATTCCATTCCTTATAGTTATGGAACTATGGTGAAGTTCAGAGCTATGGCATTAGTTTGTCTTACCTAGGGAATTGCTTGTAAGTGTTGTTGTCTACAATGAATGCTGGCAATGGAAAATTTAAGTGCACAAGGGGCTGTTTGATAGCTTTTGAATGGATTCCTATTAAGAGACTCTGACTGGTTTTTGGTTCATCGTGTTTGATTTGTTGGTTTTCCACCTCTGATCAGAGCTTCACCACTGACTGAAATCAGCAACACCCTCCCCCCCCCCCCTTTCCCATTTTACCCTTCCCCTTTCTCTGTGTTGTTGATACTTCACCCTTCTGCTGCTTCAATCAGCTGGGGGCGATGTGGAGAGAGGATAGGAGAAAGGAACGGTAATGGTGGGGGTGTATTAGATTTCATTAGGATTTAGGGGTTGGTTTTCAATTTAATTAATTTTGTTTTTGTTTTTTTCCTCCAACTTCGGTTTTGTTTATGATTAATTAAAGTGTTTGTATGTATAAAATTTATAAGCATTTAACAATTCATAAGGGTACATTCATGTTGTATTCTGCTTATTAATTTTACTCATAGAAGGGTAAAATGCTAGTTTTAGTCATTTAGGCTGTCCATTTTATCAAATGGTCATTTTTCATTCTGCACTTAGCCTAGTTATCAAACCATCAAATGCTCTTAATCATTCTAGCTTCTTAATCTCTGACATATTCATTAATTTATTATCAAACAGCCGCTCACTATGTCTTGGCTGACCAGTCTAATTTCTTGAAGGATGAGGATTTCAACTTCTGGTCTGGTGGTGACAACAGATCCCACCTCATCTAGAATCATATCCCTGATCTTTATTGCCTACTAGTTGCGTATTTACTGCAATGCCATTTTCTTTGCTCGACTTAAATGTTTAGCAGTTTTCATTGGAATATCTTTGATACACACTGTATCAATCAAATACGTAATTGCTATTGGAATCGAACGAAACAGTTAAATACAGAGGATAACGATTGATTACAAAACTTTCTCGGCTTTCGAGAGACGGATTTCTCTCCCACAGGCCTACAGCCCAAAACAACCATAAAACTAATCGATGTCTTTCTCCTCTCTCATCCCTTTTATTTATACTACTTAAGCAAGTAACCGACTCTCCTATCCCGCCTACCAACTTTGACCAATTGACCTCCGGCACTACCGAGGGTATAACAATCTTATCATTTTACTTGATGTTTATTCTGTCACTAATACAGCACCACTTGTCCTAAAAATGTTGTTTTAATTATTTATCGTCTTAAGATCTATGCTGTCAATCGCGCCGCTATAGCGGTGCCTGCGGTGGTATAGTAGCGGTTAGCGGTGGCTCTGGTAATTGCGGTGGTCAAATAGCGGCCTCAAATCACGGTACCCCTAAAATCGGCGCTATTTGCTGCTTTTTGACCGCTATTCTTTGGCGCAATAGCGGCGAAAAAAACGCTATTTCTATTAGAATGATTTTTAGAAATTTTGGGCTTCTTTTAAGGTTGGGCTCATAATAAGTTAATAATAGGTTTCAAGTTGGGATCACTTTTCCAGTTGCTTGCAATTAGCTTGCTCATGAACGCTTTTCCTTGTTTATTTATGTGAAACTTACTTGCTTAAGTTGATGTTTTGATGTGGAAGTTATATACTTTTATTTATTATATATGATATATGATATAGTGATGGCCATCTTGGCCCGGCCCGATCGGTTAACCGAGCCCGACCCGCCTGAAAGCCCGGCCCGTCCCGGCTCGGTTTGGGTTTTTGGCCTTTTGGCGGCCCGTCCCGGCTCGGCCCGAGCCCGGTTCACGACCCGGTTTTTGGCCCGGCCCGGCCCGATTCGTACTTTAAAAAAAAGACATTATGTTAACGTTTATATACGTTTTTTTGAATTTTTTTTGTATTTTTTACCCCCCAAACCCCTATAAATACTTGTATTGTAAGTTTGTAACTTAAAATTATATATAAAACGTATTTTTAAAGTGTATTTTAGTGATCCATTATATAAATAAATTATTTTTAAAAAAAATGCGAAAAAAACCATCGGCCCGGTTTGGGCCCGGCCTGGCCCGGTTTTTATATAACCGGTTTACTCCCACCTTAAACGGGCCGAACATTTTTGGGTGAAGCCCGGCCCGAAGCTTGATTGGCCCGGTTTTTAAAATCACTGTTTGGGCCCGAAGCCCGTTCTGGCCCGGCCCGAGCCCGATTTTTGGCCATCACTAATATGATATGTTAAGTTATTTATACTTTATGCTTACATATATGTATCATATATATATATATATAATTCTAAGTATTATATGAAACGCTATTTTTGGAACGCTTTACCATCGCGATAACCGCTATTTCAAATCACGGTACTGACCGCGATTTCATATTTTGACCGCTGTAACAGCATAGCTTAAGATAGATGATCAATTTTGTCTTAAGATTTATGTTGATTATGTCATACTGGTTCTTGTAAGATTCTCTTGATATATTTTTGTTTCCTTCCTCGAGATATTGTTCCAATATTTAGTGCATCATTAGATACTTGATCAATAATTTTCTGGTCGTCCCGAATTTTTGTCATTTTCCATGATGACATTCATCTCCCTTCTTATTTATAGGAAATGTTGTTTGGTGGGAGGCAATTAAGTGTATATTGTCATTTGTATGTAATCTTTTTACATTTATAAAAAATATGCAGGTGGGAGTGAGAGTTCTAAGCAGAGTAGAAGTGAGAAAAAGAGTCGTAAGGCGATGCTGAAACTGGGAATGAAACCAGTTTCTGGCGTTAGTAGAGTCACCATTAAAAGAACAAAAAACGTAAGCAACCCTCTTCATATCTATGATCCAGTTTTTACAACACGGTCATGTTTAAGAGGTATATTTTATGATGATGTTGCAGATAATGTTTTTCATCTCAAAGCCGGATGTGTTCAAAAGCCCCAACTCTGAAACCTATGTGATATTTGGAGAGGCAAAGATCGAGGATCTGAGCTCACAATTGCAGACTCAAGCTGCTCAACAGTTTAGAGTGCCCGATATGAGTTCCGTTATGGCAAAGTCAGATACTTCTGCTGCTGCTGCTGCTGCTGCTGTTGCAGAAGAAGAGGAGGAGGTTGACGAGAGTGGTGTTGAGCCACGAGACATTGATTTGGTGATGACACAGGCAGGCGTTTCGAGGACAAAGGCTGTAAAGGCTCTCAAGACTCACAATGGGGACATTGTCAGTGCGATCATGGAGCTCACCACTTAGTCTGTGGCTCTTTTGAAGGCCAGTTTTGGAGTTTAATGTTTGGAGATGAAATGAACACAGGTTTATTTTCATAAGAATGATTGATATCTTTATTGTGTTTCGGATCCATCTCGTTACATTGAGCAGTTTTGGTGCCAATTGAGGTGGTGTTCATCTAATTTTTGTAGTTTCTGTTTTGATCCTGTCCTCGGCATGTATCGTGTGTGTGTATATATATGTGTGTTCATCTAATAATTGGTGTTAACTATGTGAACCAATCTTGTCCCTTAATACTTGAAATGTATGGATTAAATTAATCATGACATATTTGTGATAAATGAAAAACTAAACAAAAACAAACATTATTGAACTGGAGTATTTGTGGAAAAGATTATGAAATATGAACGCTTGTAAACAATCTTATTGAACACATATGAACATCATATGGTTATGGACACAATTCTACGAATGTCTTATGGTTATGAACACGTATGAGCACATTCTTATGAAGAACTTATGGTTATAAACATATTCTTATAAACACCATTGAACATCATTTATTAATTCAATTCAAATTATTATGGATTAATATGGTGAACAAGTTGAGTGTGTTTTGGAAACATTTCACATATAAACCGACAATATGTTCATGTTGATTAACAATTCACGTTAAAATTAACATAATTATTCTAAAATCTTGAAATATGGTGATATGATTATGATCCCTAAAAATATGCAAGTAATAATTTGTAACATCTCATCAAATACCATAAAAATAACTTACACATAACAAATTGTAACATCTCGTTAAATACCATAAATGTAACTTACACATGACAATTACCTATTTGCCCTTAATCATTAAATCAAACATTTGAAGTAACTTTTACTAAAAATGAATCTTGTTGATCCAATAAGTTTATAAAGTTAACACTATATTCTTAGCTAACAAAAGATTTACCATACATTTTTTCTTTTTCTTTGGTTTTGTGTAAGATTAGATACTGAAATCAAGATTACAAAGCAAGCCCATTTGGTTCAGAATCATTCAAACAGAACCTAAAGCATAAATTAAATAATATTTTAATTATAAATAGAAGAGTAAACTCCAATTTTGGTCCACGACGTTTAGTGATTTCTTTGAAAGAGATCCCTATGGTTTCATAATTCAAGTTTACATACCCAGTATGGATTTTGCTCTAAAAAAGGTCCCTGGACACTAACACCGTTAAAAACTCCGTTAGAGGCAGAGGCATTTTCGTCCAACCATGTTGTTGTCCTTCTTTTGCATTCTTTTTGGTTTCTTCTTATTATGGTATAAAATTATTAAACTTTAGGGAACAAATATGTTGATTACTCTAATATATTTATATATATATATATACATATTTTTTGTGTGTGATTGTAAAACACAGGGACCATCGTCCTCGGTGATTTGGTCCATCGCCGACCAAACTCTCCGGCCAAACTCCATCGCCGGCCAAAACTCCATCGCCGGCCCTGCCTCCTCTCATCTCGGTCTCTTGCTACTCCCATATCCAACAACAAGTTTGAAGCTCTAAAAAAAATCGATTTGGGTGTCCGACGATGTCTCCGGCACCACCACTCCCCTCCTTTTTTCCTGCACCACCCCTTCGATCTCTATCTCCTACAACTACCCCCAAACATCCCCTCATATACCTACGTTGTTATCCCTCCCCAACGATCTCCATCAGGACAATCGTGGACACACAGGACCAATGATTTCCATCAAGACAGGTGTTATGGCTCTTTGAAATCAAAATCCATAACCACCACACCACCACCACCACCACCGGCGTGAGTATAATGTCTGCAAGAACATCTTTGATTCAAGAAGCAAGATCGACTACTATCCAGTAAATTATATTAATAACATCTCAGAGGTGTGGTTACAGATGACGAGATGAGAGCTTGAGAAGAAATCAAGAAATCGAAACGATGGGGAATCGCCGGCGGCCGGCCAGCTTGCTGCTGTTGCCGCTACCCTGGACAGGGAAATCGCCGGCGACCGACCGACTTGCTACTGTTGCCGCTAATCTGGACAGAAGTCAACAAGAACCTAACTAAATTAAAGAATGAAATATATAAAATACCCACAAAGAATGAAAGCTTGGAAAGGAAATTAAAGAATTTAATTTCCATAAAAATCAAACAAAATCCCATGATTCCCATCTTCCTATATATACATTAACATCATAAATACAGAAATGGGTTTTTTTGCTTAAATTGTGAGAAGAAATTGGGAAACAACCAACACCCAGAAAAATCGACGTTTTCTTGTGTGACGATGGATGTTGGTGAGATTGCTTCAAATGATGAAGAGATGGAGTTTTCTTTTGGAAGAAAGGAGATGGAGTTTTTTTGGGGAAGAAAGAAGATGGATGGTGGCGTGAACAAGAAAGAAGCAGATCAATTTTGACTTTTCATTTTGGTTTTATTTTAGATTTTTTTTTGTATTGTTTTGTTTTTTCTAACGTCGTGAATCCTTAATTGGTTTGAGCCTGGTCGGTTGCACGACTGGCCCGAATAGTAGATCTGACAAACGTGTCGTGTCGTGTCGGGTTCAAGGTTAAACGGGTTGAAATGTCTAACCCTAACTCAACCCGTTTAATAAACGGGGCAGAAAATCTCAACCCTAACCTGACCCGCCTAATGCGACACGACCCGCCTAACCCGTTTAACATTTATAAAACTAAAAATTAAAAACCGAAAATTCACAAAAAAATACAAAATCCAAAATTCAAATAAAGCATTAGAAATCTAAATTTTATAGTTCAAACTTATAAGTTCTAATCAAATCTAATAAAACATTAAAAATCCAAAGTATTAAAAAAACTTATAATATATATATATATATATATATATATAGAGAGAGAGAGAGAGAGAGAGATGATCGAACTATAATGTTAACTATTTAAAAAAATAAGAGAATAATTATAGGTCAATCATTTTATTAAATAATACCTTAAATAATTAATTATAGAAATAAATAAATAATGGTATAAAAGTAATTTAGTTATATAAAAGTTATTTTAGGTATTTATTTAAGATTCTACTTTTACCATATTTGTAAATTTAATATGATTTAATTTTTTATTAAATAATTTTTTTTAATTCATTTAAAATAAACATATTTAATTTTCATCTAAAGAATTCTTTTTTTTTATTTAAAGTAATATTTAAAAAATTACAATTTTCATAAAAATCACATGTGATTCATAATGAATTAAATTTTTTTCAAATTTTTTTCCTAATCATATGTGATTTAAAGTTTGAAAAACAATAATTCAAATTAAACTTTGAAAAGAAAAGATAATGAAAACATAATCATATGTGATGTGTAGCAAAACACAATTAAAATTAATGTATGAGATCACATGTATTTCTAAACGTAATTCATAAATTTTCATTAAAATCACATGTGATTCACAATGAATTATTTTTTTTAAAATGTTTTTCCAATCATATGTGATTTAAAATTTGAAAAACAATGATTCAAATTAAACATTGAAAAGAAAATGAAAACAGAATCATATGTGATATGTAGCAAAACACATTTAAAATATATAAGATCACATAATAATACATAAAAGAAAGTAGTGAGTCTTTTTTAGAAAAAAAATGCCAATTAATTGTGGATATCACATGTGATTTTTGAGAAAAAATGTATTTTTTTTTAAAAATAAACTAATTCAATAAAAATAAATATTTAAAATGAGAAACTAAATCACATTTATTTTAATGTTGTAAAAAATTATAAAAAAACATGAAAAAATACCTTAATTAAATTTATTACATAATCTATATAAAAATAAATGAGTTTTCTTATATAATACAACAAATGACACATATGTCCTTTTAGATGATTTTTAAGAAAGTTTTATTTAAGGTATTATTTAATAAAATGATTGGTCTAAAATTATTCTCTTATTCTTTTAAGGGGGTGTTTGGGATTGCTTATTTAAAACAATTTATACTTATTTTGAAAAGTGTTTACCAACTTATGTGGTGTTAAACAGGAGTTTTCTAAAAAGTGTTTGATTAACTTATTGTGGTACCAAAACGTAATAAGTTAATAAGTTGTTATTTAAAGATGTTTGGAATTGCTTATACATATAAAATAACCAAAAAAGTCATAAATACTTTTCAAATAAGTTGATAAGTTAAAACCAAATGACTTGTCAAAAATTCATTTTCAGCGGTTTGGCACCGCTATAAGCCCTTTTAATTTTTCTCCATCCAAACATTAGAAGATGCTTATCTCCGGTGCCAAACCGCAATAAGCTAAAAAGTACTTCAAATAAGCAATCCCAAACACCCCCTAAATAGGTATCATTCTCGCTTGAACCCGACTCTATATATAAACGGGTTATTCGGGCCATTTCCGAGTTGAAAATTTTGACCTTGACCTTACCCGTTTAATTTTCGTGTCGTGCCGTGTTAACCCGTTTACTTAAACGGGTTGAAATGTATTACCCAAACCCGTTTATTTCGTGTCAGGTTAGCGTGTCGTGTCAGTTCTTGCCAGGTCTACCGAACAATTACTCTAGGCCTGATTACGGATCAGCCCAGTATTGATTAACCAGAATCGCTTATGTGGGCCTAGTTAAAGTTGCCCATCTCTAGAAGCAACCCGGGCTAATTATAAGTAATTCTTTCATGCTACCATGATAATTGATTTTGTTATACCATTTTCTGAGTCAAGTAGTCCAAAGCCATTTTGGTCTAAGTTTTTGCATCCCCAAGACGCGCTCATTGAGACAACCTTAGAATCATAGTGATTTTAATTCTTTTAACTTTGAAATCATATATAAACTAACTATTTATTTCATTTCTACTTGTGCAAAAGTGAGGCAATAGTTTTCCACACCACTTCAATCGCTACATTTGAAGATCATATTTTCATTCACCTACACTTTGTTTTAGGATCACGATATATCAAAACGAAGCTTTCGCCAAAACCCACAAACATCTTTCCAATTCTCGAAGCAGAATTATCTAACCGGCCGACTTAGGGCTGCAAGTGTTGGTTGCCAGCCGCAAATGTAAAACATAAATCACATCATGAAAATGACACCTTTACATTACAATAATTATTTTATGCCACCAATGACGTAAATTTCTGGATCCACCACCAGCTGCCCCTCACCATCTTACGTTAACAAGTCATTGTGTGCTTTGTGCTTTGCCTTTATTTTAGTATACCTGTTGTCGATAAACAGTCTTGGAGTTCTCTTTTCATATTTGTGCTTGTTACTTCATCATACACACACAAACTTGTGTTTAGAGAACATAAACACCTTTATACAATCATCCCAATATATCACAAATATACACATAATCTGTTGCCATTTAGTACTTGTTTTGATGATATACTTATGTACCTATTAAGACCAAAAGATTATATATCATAATCTCAACTCAGACTCCCATCACTCTGTCAAGAAAATTCATCCTTTAGAACATGCTCCCAGTCTGATGATGCATTGTATGAAGCAGAGTACAACCCAGACTCGAACCGATTCTGCATCAGTCTCGTCCCACCAGACCCCATACCCACTTCATCTTCTGCTTAAAAAACCACACAATCTCATTAAGGAGTTGTTTGTTTTTTTAAAAAAACCTCTTAATGACTCTTAAGTCTGAATCGTTCAGACTTTTTTACACATCATCTCTTATTAATCATAACTAAATTAAGACTTCAGACTTTAGACCTCTTAAAAAAACAAACGGCACCTAAATCTCACCGTAAGAATAGAATCTACATACACATTTCATCTATCCCAAACTAGCAGAGAGGCGGTTTACATGCCTGCTTGTAAAACCAAATACTAAAAAGAAACACAAACCGCAATTATGACAACAAATAATACAATAAGAAAAATTAAGGAGTAAACTATTGTTTTCATCCCTGTGGTTTGATAAAAATTGAGACTTTCATCCTTGTGCTTTAGAAATTTTGGTTTTCGTCCCCCTGTGGTTTGCAATTTATTGCTGTTTTCATCCACATGGTTTATATTTATTGTTGTTTTCGTCACCGAGGCTAACTCCACTGGTGGTTCACTAAGTATGATACTGAGGGGCGAAAACAGCAGTGAATTGTAAACCACAAGGAGGAAAACCATAAATTCAAAATCACAAAGCCGAAAATGATTCATGTAGTATAGAAAATACAAATTTTCAGTTCATTACCTTTACGAGCTTGATGCTGGAAATGAGCACCATCTGCCAAAACTTGCCATTCAACATTAACAGGATCTGACTCACCTCGGCTCCTCAAAACATTCAATCTTGCAATAATCGAATGGTCAACATCCTCAGTACCCAAGGCTAACGGGTGCTGCATCTTTTGAGAATGCATCACTACTGCATCATCTGCTAGACATTAACAATTTCATCATCATCTTCACATGTGAATGTAAAAATTCATTTCTTCATTACCTTTAACAAAGTCATGCTGCAAATGGGGTCCCTCAGCCACTCCAGAGCTTTGAATTTCATTACCAGAAACTTCAACATCCACAGATTCTTTCTCTGCCGTATTAACAGGTTTCGACTCTCCACGACGTTTCAGGATATTGAATCGGGCCATTACTGAACTCTCAACATCATCAACGTGGCCATCAACATTCAGCAAAGAAGGATTATGTGCAGGGATATTTGAGGCCTTGCTACCAGCTTCATGTATCAGTTTGGGAGCAATTGGAGAAAAATTGGAGCTTGAGATTTTCTTTAAGTCGGAACCAACTTCAGATACATCTGAGAATGAAAAAAGTGTGTAAATTTAGAGACCATAAATATAAGAAGGTTTTGGACTCGAATGATAGCATAGCAATACCTGATGCTTCAGATTTGGCCATCTCTCTCTTCACACGATGAAAACGAGCTCTATAACTTAAGGCACACAGCTCTGCTTCAGCTTCAAGCCACAGATTCTTGTACAACAGATTGTGGGACGGTAGATCCTCCTTGCACTCTAAATTCTCATCAAGTACCTTCTTTATTGTCTGATGGTCCACAAGCAAAGGGTTTCAAATCCGAAGTTGAAAATAAAAAGAAGCCATCCATGGGAAAGAACAAAGAAAATACCTGAACCATGTTATGATCTTTCTGTAAATCAATGTCACCCTGTAGTTTCTCAATATTCTTGCCAAAATGATCATTGTTCCTTTCCCGATGTAGAGCTGACAGATGAACCGCCTGATCATGAACTATACCAGTAGGTCCATTTGTCACTGGAGACTTGCCCACAAAAGTACCCTAGAAAAGACATTAGCGAACCAAAATGCTGAACTGGATATATGATAATAAGATAGTCAAAACCACACAAACACGCAAAACAGATATGCAGAAACTAAGGGTGCGTTCTTTGGTATGCGGACGGGCAAGAGTGAGGTAGGTAGGTGACAGAATTGTTAAGGTTTTACTTTGACATGGGTAATTTAATAATTCACCAATCTTGTCCCATCTCCTTGATTTTTTTTTTTTTTTTGGGAAATTTAATAATTCACCAATCTTGTCCCATCTCCTTGATTTTTTTTTTTTTTGGGAAGGAGTATCCCAGACCACTTTGGGCCCAGACTAATCTCTGGAAAACAGGCCTTTGGCCCGCGGGCATTCATCCTGTGGCCACAAGGATGACACCCGTGACAATAATTGGCACAAATGCTGCGTGTGAGGCTCGAACCCGGGCAACCGCTATTTTGTGTTCCACCTGATTTATGTTCCACCTATTTTGGTGGGACAGTAAAAATGCATTTTGTCGCACTCAATTCTGTCCTGTCGCAGTGTAATTGCGTGCCAAACGTGGTACAAGTTTTGTATTGTCCTGTCCTACTTACCAAATGCACCCTAAAAGAACAATGAAGAAAGACTACCTCCTGAAGCACATTTGAACTGATATGCTGAGGCAATGTATAATTTTGTGTGGGAGGCACTTGCTGAATTTTTCTAGACATACAGACATTAAGATTGCCAACGATATGACCAAGGGCATTGTGATCTTGTTCCTTCAGTCCACACTCATCCTTTGAACAATGAAGTAAAAGCAATTCTGAGAGGTTATGAAGTGCTTTAACAATAACATTCACATCAAAATTTTCAGCTGATGCAATATTAGAAGCATCTTCCACGGAGGCATGCAGAGTCTGGCCCACAATTCCATCCGTTGTTTGGATTCTCATACCAGATAACAGATCATCTTCATTGAGATTTGGTAACTTCAGTTTAGAAGCTTGAGAGTTTGCATCACCTGAAGGTTCGCTCAAGAAACTATATTCCTTTTTCTGTTTGGCCACATCACAGGAAGACTGACCTTGTCCTTTGCTAGCTTCGGCAGAATCGAATCCTACAACCACTGCTCCAACAGACTTGTGGTCTTTTTCAGTGGGCGTAGAAGCTAATGTTCTCTCATTGGAAACGCTATTTTCATGAAGTTTCTTCATAGGATGCTTAGGTGGCTCTGCTTCTTGGGATCCAAATGGCAAAAAGTGATTGGGAGCTCCTTTCCAGCATGGAGAATCTTCAGCAGGATTATGATGATCTAAATGCTCTGACAAACTTGCTGCAGACTTTCCATCTTTGATGATTTTGATATCAGGAAACTGGAAATTGGAAATTGATTTGAACTTGAAATCCAATTGATCGTCGTTAGACATCTTCATCTTGTTGGACGCATCTCTCATTGCAAAGGAATCAACCAAGGCATGATCATCAGTTCTTCCTATTTGAAAGCTCAGTTGGTTTAAAGCTAAAGAAGTACCTTTGGCTTCAAAACCTGGTGAAAGATGAGACTCCTTTTCTTTTAAGGGGTTATGAGTAACCAAAACATCATTGCTGTTAACAGCTGCACTACTGCTGATCTCCACACTTTTGGTAGAAACAACACCCTGAGATGAAAAGGTTGCTGGAGGTTTGATCACAACAGAAGGCAAAGATTTTGTTATTGACGGTGGTTTGAGATTAGTATAGCTATCAAATAATGATCTTGTCCCATATGGAGTGTATGAACTATGGCTATTCCACTGTTCTTTGGGAGGTTCAGGTGAGGGTACCAGCGGATGAGATTCTGAAAACTCAGGAAAGGCTGTAAAAGTAACTTCTTTTGAGATCCCATTCGAAACAAGCCCCTGATTTACAGCAGAAAATGATGCACCATGTGACTTCCCAATGATTGAGGTTCCAATGTTCTTTTCTCTTACAAGATTGGAGTGTCTTCCCGGAAACACAGCAGTCTCTTCTTTTCCCTTGCTCAAAGTTTCAACGTCATAAGCTCCTATCAATTACAAAAAAAAAGCAAAGAATTAGGCCTGCATATCCTCAATTACACAATAAAGTTCATATATACCCTATGAAACTAAGAGCAAACTTTAAATTTCTTTTAAAAGACGGCCTGCAAAGCATATCAGTAGTCTCAAACAGTATTTTCACACAAATGAGAACCATGTGGTGTTTTTGCAGGGAAATGAACTTTGAAAGCTTAGAAAGGTAACCTTTTTAAAGCTTCTTCTACTTCAGACATACAACCATTATGTAGAAGTTAAGGTAAATAGAAAAGCTCCCTACACGAAGGTGTAATTGTCCCTGTATTCGCTTTTGAAAAGATACTGAAAACTCATATATCCATAGGTTTCAACATAGTTAAGGTATGCGACAATGAATCCCATACAAGATCATATGAAAGAAAGTCAAGAAAACAAAGAAAATTATATTGCACTACCATATATCCAAAGAAGTGTGCTAGTTGAGGAAAGAAAATAGTGAAAGTATTCTCCACATTCTCATTGTATTTGGTAAATGAAAGCCTTTACAGAGATCAATTTACTGGTGTGAAACATATAAGGCAGCAATCAACTCAAAGGACATCAATAACCAGTGAGAGGGAAAAGAAGTCCACACCTTGATTCATATAATTCCTAGAAGCAAGTGAACCTGCAATGTTTGCCTCCTCTGAGAAGAAACTGTGTTCAGAGTCCAAATTTTTTCCTCTTGATCCATCTGCTAGTGATCCTCCCCAGGTGCCTACCTGTGGTGCATTATACTTCAATCCAGACAAGTTTTGGCTATAATCAACTTGAGAAGATCCACAACCATGAAAAAGACCCCTATTATGCAAGAAATCCTCATTAAGGGGGGCCAAGGGAGCATCATCTTCATCGGACGACCACGAAACACAGGGATAATAGAATGGTTCAGTACGATTATAAGACGACGAATCAATGACACGTTGTGGATTAGGGTTTATAGCAGACAATTGGGGAGCAGGCGCATTTATAGGTTGTTGATTAGGGTTCATAGCAGACAAATGGGGAGCAGGCGCACTTATAGGTTCCAAACCTGATTTAATACCAGAGTTGAGAGAATCCCAATTATAAGTGGTGGGTGAATTGATAAGCTCAGGAAGCATATAAGTATTTGGGGAAGGAACGGTTGCAGTCCTTATCGAATCGGCCAATAAACCTTGTCTAGCAGTTGAAGAGTGGAAATTGGGCCAAGGAGAGGTGAAGGCCACTCCATCTGAGGTGCCATTGAAATGGGAATCTCGATTTGAACTCAAATTGAGTTTGTTATGGTTAGATCGTTCAACAGTAAAAGGGGGAGCTAAAGGTGATAAATTTGAGGATGATGATGACGACGACGCTGCTGCGAAAGACCCTAAACCCATCATTTCATCCTCTGTAAAATCAAAACCCAACAAGAAGTGAGGCATGTGATCAAGAATCAGACAAGAATAATCATCAATAAATAAAGAGTAAGAGGATGATGATAATGATCGAAGTTGATAAGTGGAAAAACAAAAAAGATTTGAAGTTGGGTTGGGGGAGCATACATACCTGTGAAAGAATGAGAAGAGTTGCGGGGTTGAATGCGTTTATGGGTTCTTCTCATTCTTTTGTACGCTCTCAAAGTGGAGGCGAATGGCTGGCGATGGTGTTTTTCTTTCTTTTGCTTTTGGATTTTATTTATGCCGCTTGGTTTTCCACCGTACGCTATTGTTGACCCTTCCTTCCTCTTTCGTGTGTTTGTGGGGAAAAAAAGGGTTTTTTAAATCCAAACCGTGAGTCGACTAACATGATCCAATTTGGAGGTTGTTTATGATTTTATATAGAACTATTAGAATAATAATTAAAAGGTTCTAATGATATAATGTAAAATAAGATATGTTTGTTTGTTAAATGTTAAGAATGAAATTAGGGCGCTGAATGCTTAAGAGAGGACCACGATATAAAATCATTCAGAAGAGTTTTGAAACAACTAAACAAACCTATTTTTTTTGTCAAACAAGATTCACCCCTTAACGATTCAGAGGTTTCTTCTTAATGAAACTATTAAGAGGTAAACAAATAGCTCATGTATTTTTTATACATCGTTAAATGTACTTCTATCTAGTAATTTTCTTTTCACACATATAACATCAAAATCTAATTTTTACATTTGTAATGTATGAGTTAACCTAACTCTAACATTAAAGGGAAACAAAATTATCTTTTAAGAATATAATACAAGAGAGGTAATTTGAGTAAACTCAGGTCCGTTCCTGATATTTTATAGGTTTTGGGCGAGATTTAGAAAAGGGCCCCCATAATTATGAAAAAAAATCTTTGATATATTGTTATTTTATCATAACAAATAAAATTGAATTCAAAAAATACTAATAATTCATATAAAATTGTTTTTCCAAGTATTTTTAGACGCAAAATCTGTAACATCCTAAAATTTGAGGTGAAAATAAAAATTTAAAATTCGGCAATATAACATATAAAAATAGGGGGAAACTAGTCTACCAAAAAGGGAGACCAAACAACCTGTATAAGGATATGACAGTCTGACTCAAGCGTATGTCAACCCAACACGGGGAACAAAGTATGACCTTTACAAACCCAAATCAATTAAATAATAAAATTCGACAACCTAATAATCTAACTTGGTCAAGTAAGATTAAGATCAGGTGCGCTATTCTTCCAAAATGTGTATTCTCTATTCTTCAATATATTGGTCACTATATCTTAAAAAAGACAGCTCTCGACCCCAAGGTCGTCCTCTCAATCCCGACGAGCCTCACCGCTAGAAAGAGCTGTCATGCATGACCACCAAAGAACAAGCGTTAGTGTTAATCAATAAATCCCAAAACAATCAAGCAATTACTCAATATATAACAATTAAGATCAAGAACTAGAGAGAGAAACTAGAGAGAGAAAGTAGATCTTGAATTCCAATCACACGTCTCAATGATACAATACGTGCAACTCTAGTTCGTTACCACTGATTACAAAAGCCATAAGACTAAAAGCCTATTTATACAACCAACAAAACAAGACTTAACCACTAAGGAAACTAAAACATGCTTTGACAAACCTATTACAAAGACTATGTTGACTTTTACATCTTTGACTTTCCTATTAAATCTTGGATACAATATTTAGACTTAACAATCTCCCCCTTTGTATTCAAGATTTAATAAAAATTTGATACTGATCTTCAGCTTTTGATTCTTCGGCATATATCTCTTTAACTTGAACTTTGAAGCTTTCACAGTCTTTACTCTTTCAGCTCTTGAAGAATCTTGAAAAGTCTTTTACACATTGAAGCTTTGAAAGTCAACAAGCCTTGAACGCAAAACTGAATTCTTGAATCTGAAAAACATTGACAACTTTGAAACTTCATCAAAACTGTATCTTCATCACTTTGATCTCTTGACTGTCTTCAGAAAAACATCTTTAACAGATCATCTTGATTTAACTTTTGACAACCTTTCTTCAGAATCTTTTGACTTTGAAATAGCAGAAGCATTTTGAACTTTGACCATTCTTCAAAGCTTTGAAATTGATCTTTGCAAAATTCTCCCCCCTTTTGATGATTACGAGCATCCTGATCATCAAAACTTCATCAATTTCATCACAGTCTTTGATCACCCCTTTGTATTCAAAAAACAATCTCCCCTTTTACAATTTGCGCGCTGTGATCTGAGAGCCGTCAATTCATGAAAGATATATATCCGAATCTTTTCAAATTCAGACATAATGAACGTGGTAACCCTGAATCAACAAATGAAACAGTTAGCAATGCCTGTCAGTAACACAAAGTTACTGTGTACAACGAATGTACAATGTAAGGAGCTGGTTTGATGATGACTCCCTAGGACTTCCATTCAATCATTGAAAAACACAAGGTTTATCTATGAATGTTCTGACAGAAAAACAAATTTTCTGTGTGCTCGTTGTGTATGAAAGAATTAGCACAATGATTGTGTTTCATAAGGCTCGAAGTATGTAAATCACTGAGACAACAATGATTGTATATGGACTCAATGTGCATGAGAAAGGGTCGAAGGTGGGGCAACTTTCCTTCTTTTTCAATATCAGTATCTTCCAAGAGAAGAACCAATAGATTATGTGTTGCTTCCCCAGAAAATGTGAAACATTCTCTTTTTAAGAAAAGAATGAGTAGCTGGTGAGGTTGTATGCAAGAGATGGCATAGGCTAATTGCCTATTTCAATGATGGTCACCAAAGAAATGTGAATCAATCAGTAATGTGGCTGCCCGACTCAGAAAGATGTTTGGTGCAGAGTTCTGATATTCTTTTAACTCTGTTCTCACACCCTCTTTCTTTTAAACATATAAGCTCACATCTAACCAATCTCTCATTTCCATTTTACGTCAGCTCACTCCCACACTCAATTCTTTTAGACCCCTCTCCCCTCAATCACTCAAAGGATTTCTTCCGGGGTAGGAAACACTGGTTATCGTGAATCCATGGAAGTTCTATTAAGCACTTACACTGAATCCCATGTTCCTAAAAGTACATGTTGGTCAATGATTTTCTTGATATGAAAAGCACAAGAAATCATATGTCAGTGTATGTATGCTCATCTGTTAGAGCATAAATCTGTTGGATACAAGATCAAGAAGACTGAAGGTCAAAGTTCAAGAAAGTCAAAGCTGAAGAAAGTCAAATCTCATTAAAGTCAAAGTCTTTTGTAATAAAAGTCAAAGTGTCTTTGTATTTGTTTTTGTATTTTATTTTCCTTGTATTAGGTGTTGGTATAAATAGTCTTGTATTCTTTGTATTTCGTAAGTAAGTCAACTGAAACAAAGCGTATTATTCAGTTGTATTTTTAGAGAGAGAAATCTGTTGAGAAAGAGAGAGAGAGAGAGTTCTAGAGAGAGAAAGTTTGTGATCTTGAATTTGAAGTGAAATCAAACAGGTAATTTGATTGAAATCTTGTTTTGTGTTTGATTAATTGTGTTTAGGAACTAGAATCTGGGAATAACAATTGGTATCAGAGCAGATCCAAATCGAAAATCAAGAAAATCAGAATGTTCGTATCTATGTTCTTCAATGTCCATAGTTGATTTTGAGTTTTAGTGTGTTTTTGGAGTTGTAAATGATTAGGTTTTGTTAGAAAAGTGTTATCGATCGAGTCTGTATAAGTTTTAGATCAATTTGCACTGTAATCGATCGTTAATTTTGATTTTAGTTGAGTTCGAAGTTCACGAGTCCTGTGCACTGTAATTGAGTCAATTTATACATTTTTGTGTATTTGATCGAAATTAGTTGTTAAGTTTGTGTTCTAGTTGTTTAGATGAGTGAATTGTCAAAGTTTAGTGTTGAAATTCTAGCTTTAAATGAGTTTTTGGTGTGATTTTGATCGATTTTAGAGGTTTACGCGTGTTCATCAAGATTTGCGTTTCATTCATCGAGGTTTGCGTTTCATTCATCAAAGGTTTGCGCGTGTTTGTCAAGGTTTGCGAAAGTTGGGTTTGCGTCTGTAACTACAATCGCGAAGTTGGGTTTGCGTCTGTAACTACAATCGCGAAGTTGAGGTTTGCGTTAGTCACTTGAAACGCAAAGTCAAGGTTTGCGCTTCTCACTTGAAACGCAAAGTCAAGGTTTGCGCTTCTCACTTGAAACGCAAAGTAAGGTTTGCGTAATCAATTCTTGAAGCGCAAAGTGTGGAGGACTTAGACAAATTTTTCAAAACTATAATATGCCCTTTAATAGTGAAATTTTTTTCTCCAGGGGCGCTGCCCCTCGACCCCGCAAGGGCGTTGCCCCTTGACCCCACCCGCTAACCGGGTAGCGGGACCCCCGTGCTAAGTCTGCGGAGGGGGACATAGTTCTTTTTGTGATCAAAATCTCTGATTTTTTATTTCAAGTTTTTCTGTATTTTTGAGATTTCATTTAGATTAACGATCAAGTTCAAGTTCTTTTTCAAACAGATAATTCAAGATGGGATATTCTTCTGATGATGATGAAAAGAAGATTGAAAAGCTAAAAGTTGAAAACAAAAAATCTTGCTTCCTCAGTTGACTACTACTCAAAGAGATCAAAGAGATACAATGATGAAAGGAAGATACTGAGAGAAGAAGTTAGTGCTTTAAAGACTATTAATGAAGATCTGCTAAAACAGATTTTTGGGCTTAATAAAGAAAAGGTCTTGTTTTTGGAAGCTGAACATACTGAGTTAAAATGCAAGATCTCAGACTTAGAAGATCAAATTGTCAAGTTTAAGCAAACAGGGTGTGCTAATGAAAAGAAGATCTTTGAATTAGAATTTCAAATTATTGAAGAAAGATCAGTTTTGAGAAAGAAAAGAAAGAGTTTGCTAAGAAGTTCTCAAATTTTTCCAGAAAATGTGCTGACGAGAAGAAGACGGTTGAGGTGAAATGTATAAAACTTTCTCAACAAATTTCTGACTTTGAGAAAGTAATCATACTGGAAAGAGAGAAATTTGATAAAGAGAAGAAGATCATAGAACAGAAGAATGTTGGGATATTCAAAGAAATATCTGGTCAGAGGACAAATGCTGAAATGGGCTTTGAGGAAGAAAGAAGCTTATTTGAAGCAGAGATAAAGAAGCTAACTGCAAAGTTATCTGAGCTATCTACTTGTGTGCTTATAGAGCAGCAAACGAAGTGTGAATTCAAGACGAAGATTGAACTTCTTGTAAAAGAAAGAGACATTTACTCTTCAAAGGTAAAAGAGCTTGAAAAAATTATTTCAAAGGTGGTGGTGACTGAGCAAACGACTCTAGAGTCAAAAATCCACTCATCTAGAAATAGTTCAGTTGGTTCTAATAAGCCAGCATCAAGCTCACATCAGCAAACTGTTTCTACAAAAAGGTCATTTAAATCTTCCAATCAGATTCGTACTACTAATCTTTTCTATGATAGCAAAATAGATGGTTCAAGTACACATAGAAGAAGGAGATATAAAGAAGAAAAACTGGTATGGAGAGTGAAACCAGTGGTTGAAAATGAGAAGAATGATGAGAAGAAGGAAGAAAAGAAAGGAAAGAAGGAAGAGAAGAAAAGTAACAAATCATTTGTATCTGCCTCAAATGCAAAGAAGAACAAAGTGCTGAAAGGTAAACCTGATCTTGTTTACTCGAGAGATCAAATGATCAGGTTATCTAAAAAGAGGTATTGTTCTTATTGTCATACATATGATTTTGTTCATAAAGCAAGTGATCATTACTGGTATGGTTCTTATTCAGTTACTCCCATACGAACTGCAACTAACACACATGGACCCAAATACCAGTGGGTACCAAAACCGAAGATTGATTCTATGTTGCAGGCACCATAAGTCAAGGGAGAGTAAGAGAACCAAGGCTTCTAAGTAAATCAGCTTAGAACCCGTACTTCAACGAAGTTTGACTTCTAAACACAACAGTTTAGGACTCGCTCTTCAATGATGAAAAAGAAATGCTACTTCCGGGCTGATAAGAGAGTGTACTCAGATACTCAGAAGAGGAAATCAACCTTCAAGGGGGAGTACATAAATTTTTATGGACATATGTATTCGGAAGATATGACGAACTACACTTCAAAGGGAGTTGTAGATCTCTATCATGTGCTTTATCTCTGACAAATTTCAGATGCATATTTTCAGGGGGAGTAAAGGATATGATTTGTGATTATTTCAGATCAGAACTCGTACTTTAATCGTTTTATTGTTTTATGTCATTTACATTTGAATAAATTTTGTGAATAAATTTTGACTAGACTTTGAGACTTGTGCAGGATGAGAGGAAGCTATCAAGATCATATCTTTATGATTTTTCAGCTGACTTTCTGAGAATTAAGATTGAGCGAAAAGGTAAATTTCTTATTTTAATCTCAAATATATCTGAAAGAAGGACAACTTTCAGATATAGAAAACATGTTCTGAAATGTTCAAACCACTTCCCGATTCTTAAACAGATTTTATAATTTGGAAGTGTGATTTTTAAATGTTTTCATTTTAATTTTTGTGCTTAATTGATAAACAAACCGTGTGTTTCCAAAGATAAATACTTGCGTATTGTCTTTTCTACATACTTTCAAGTATTCACACACATCGGTTTGACTTTGTTCAAAATGATCTTACCATGTCTCATATTGTAACCAATTTTTTCGATGGTAAGACACCCCGCTTGTACTTCAAAGAATTTTGAGCGTTATTTCATTTCTAAATGTTCATTTCAAGAATGTCTATATCTTGGTTCGTATAGAGAATATCCGTTATTTTTGACCATAAGCCTTGATTGCTATATCATTCATTTATGATCATTTTCATACAATGTCAGATTTTCAAACAAGTCTCTTGCATTCATGTTCATTCATTCAATTAACTTGTTTGAAATATCTTAAATTTTTTAAAATGCTCATATCTTCATGATTATATTTCTGAGCATATTTACATCTGACATTTGTATATGAGCTTTAACTGTTATAGTTAAACAAGTTGAGCAACAAATGCTTTCTAGGATTATATGGGTTCTTTGTGCTAGGACTTAATTGAAACTTCTATGGATTCACGTTAACCAGTGTTTCCTACCCAAGAAGTTAATCCAATAGTGATTGAGTGTGAGGAGTCTAAAAGAAATGAGTGTGGGTGTGATGAGGTAAAATGGAAAAGAGAGTTTGGTTAGTAGTGAGTTTAATGATTAAAATAAAGAGGGTGTGAGATCAGAGTAAAAGAATATCAAACTCTGCACCAACTACTTTCTGAGCCGGGTAGCCACATTACTAGCGTTTCACAATTATTTGGTGAACGTTATTGAAACAGGCAAATAGCCCATGCCAACTCTTGACTAAACCCCACAAGCTACTCATTTTCTTCTCAAAAAGAAAATGTTTCATATTTTTCTGGGGACACAACATATTATCTATCTGGTTTTCATTTGGAAAATCTGGATATTGAAAAAGAAGGAAGTCTGCCCCACCTTCGCACTTCAATCATGCACATTGAGTCTATGTTTATCTACTGTTGTCTCAGTGGTTTACACAATTTTGAGCCTTAATAAAGCAATCATTCGTGCTTAATTCTTTCTACACGTGCACGAACACACAAGGAATTTGTTTTCTTGTCATAACATTCATAGAAATTGCCTTTGTGGTATTTCGATGATTGGATGGAAGCCCTGGGGGAGTAAACATCAAAAAGCTCCTTTATATTGTGTATTCGTTACACACAGTGACTTCGTGTTACTGACAAGCATTTTAACTGATTCATTTGTTGATTCAGA
Organism: Arctium minus; assembly: GCA_954870635.1. NCBI lineage: Eukaryota > Viridiplantae > Streptophyta > Magnoliopsida > Asterales > Asteraceae > Arctium > Arctium minus. The sequence continues at coordinate 94,331,623 of OX941082.1, read as the reverse complement.
AGTTACATGTTCTTATTTTGTTTAGATTTGAAAAGATCTGGATGAATACTTGGCTATGGATCACAAAATCAGAGGCTCAGATTGACAGATCAGAATGGTCAAAGACATTTCTTGGGAGAAAAGTTTTGATGATATAGATGCTCAAATCATCAAAAAGGGGGAGATGATATCAAGAAATGTTAAAGTTTTGTAGTTTGGGGGAGATGGTATTAAGAAATGATAAAGTTTTGAGAGAAGATTTTCCCAAATGTCCAAGTCAGAAAAGTTCAAAGTAAAGATTTGAAGATTCTGAAGATTTGAGGAAATTTTCTTTGAAGATTATCTGCTAAAGCAATTTGAGCTGATTCTGAAGATAATTTCTTTCCAAAGTCTGAAAGTGTTTTGTGAAAGTTTTGGGGAGATTGTTAATCGTTTGAAGACAGTTTTGGAAAGAATACCGTCAAAGAAAAAGGGGAGATTGTACTGACAGAGCTTAAAAAGTGAAGACTGAATTGATAGATCTTTCAACAGTGATCTTGAATCCAAAGGGGGAGATTGTTAGAGCATAAATCTGTTGGATACAAGATCAAGAAGACTGAAGGTCAAAGTTCAAGAAAGTCAAAGCTGAAGAAAGTCAAATCTCATTAAAGTCAAATTCTTTTGTAATAAAAGTCAAAGTGTCTTTGTATTTGTTTTTGTATTTTATTTTCCTTGTATTAGGTGTTGGTATAAATAGTCTTGTATTCTTTGTATTTCGTAAGTAAGTCAACAGAAACAAAGCGTATTATTCAGTTGTATTTTTAGAGAGAGAAATCTGTTGAGAGAGAGAGAGTTCTAGAGAGAGAAAGTTTGTAATCTTGAATTTGAAGTGAAATCAAACAGGTAATTTGATTGAAATCTTGTTTTGTGTTTGATTAATTGTGTTTAGGAACTAGAATCTGGGAATAACATCATCAAAAATCAGAAATGAAATTTGAGCATTTTTTTAAACATTTAAGATTTCTCAAAACTTTATATGAATGAATAATCAAGAAAGAATAGAAATGTTTTGAGAATCTGACAATGATTAAAATCAGATCAAATGAAATGGTTAGGGTATCAAAGAACTGGATATTTTGTTTATATGAACAAATATAAACAATTTAGTAATAAAGGCACAAAATTTGAAAAAGATGAATTATGCTCAACAACTTTGAAAACAAACGAGGGTATTACCATCGAAAAATTGTTCGATATGAGACATGGTAATAACAAATTGATAAAGTACTGAACCGGTGTGTATGAATACTTGACAGTATAAGGATAAGATAATACACAAGTATTGATCTTTAGAAACACACGGTCAGTTAAACATTAAGCTCAAATATGAAAAACATTTAAAATCACACTTCTTAATTCATGAAATCTTTTAAGAATCAGAAGTGGTTTGAACATTTAAGAAACTGTTTTTCATGCTTGAAAGTTGTTCTTCTTTTAAACAATCAGAGATCTAGGATCAGAAGGTATTTACCTTTTCAACTCCTCCTCAAATCATGAAAGAATGATTTAAATCTTTTAAGCTCCCCCTAGATATTAGCAAAATATCCTTCTTTGATCATTGAAAAACGGGTCCTGATCTGTTATTTGATCAGAAGCCATCACCTTTACTCCTCCTATAAATTAAGCATCTGAAATATGTCAGTTAAAACAGGATAGAGATCAGACACTCCCTTTTGAATTGTAGACCATCATATCAGTAAAATCTATCAGTGAAAAAGTACAGGATAGAGATCAGATCAATTCTTTTGGGATGTAGACCATCATATCCATCGGATGCAAAAACAGGAGTAAGGTCTTTTGATCGCTGAAGTCCGAGTCCTAAACTGTTGTCTTTAGAAGTCAAACTTCTTTGAAGAACGGGTCCTAAGCTGTGTACTTAGAAGCCATAATCTTGACATTGAAGTCCGGGTTTTGAACTGTTGTGTTCAAAAGCCATTATCTTTCAACTTTGAAGTCCGGGTCTTGAGCTGATTTACTCAAGAGCCAACGTTCTCTTACTCCCCCTTGACTTGAGGTGCCTGCAACAAAGAATCAGTTTTCTTCTTTGGTACCCACTGGTATTTGGGTCCATGAATGTTAGTTGCAGTTCGTGTGGGGGAAATAGAGTAAGAACCATACCAGAAATGATCACTTGTCTTGTGGATAAGATCATGTGTACAGCAGTAAGAACAATAAAATTTATTATCTGAAAACCTGAGTAATTGGTCTTTTGAGTATTTAAGGTCAGGTTTACCTTTGTGCTCTTTGTTCTTATTTGCTTTGTGTACATGTACACATGATGTGTTTCTTTTCAGCTCATCTTTCTTGTCATCTTTGACAGATTTCTTTTTCCACACCAGTTTCTCTTTCTTGAAACTTTTTCCTCTTGAATATGTACTTGAACCATCTAAATATCCATCATAGAAGATGTTAGTTTGAGGAATCTGATCAAAAGATTCAACTAACCTTTGTGAAGAGACTGATTTCTGAGTTGATCTTGAGACAGACTTCTCAAGCTCTTTGATCTTTGAAGCAAAATTGTCTCTTTCTTTCACAAGCTGGTCAATCTTCTTCGAGAATTCAGACTTCGTCTTCTGCTCTTTCAGCGCATTAGCAGATAGTTCAGATAGCTTGGCAGTCAGCTTTTTGATCTCATTTTCAAATATGCATCGTTCTTCTTCAAATTCTTTCTCAGAATCGTTTCTCTGGCCGGATAGTTCTTTGAAGAATCCCACACTCTTCTGTTCTATGGCCTTCTTTTCCTTAGCAAACTTCTCTCTTTCCAAAATAAGTATTTTCTCAAAATCGGAAATTTGTTGAGAAAATTTTATGCATTTAAGCTCAACTGACTTTTTCTCTTCAAAACATTTCTTTGAGAAATCTGAGAACTTCTTTGAAATTTTTTTCTTTTCAGTATCAAAATCAGCTTTATTTTCAGCAAGCTATTTTTCAAAATCAGATAAATTCTTTCTAAGCTCAACATTCTCAGATTCCAATTTCTTTATCTTCTCATCATTCGGCCCAGAAGATCTTCATTGATATTCTTTAAAGCACTGATTTCTTCTTTCAGTCTTATGCTTTCTTCATAATGCTCTTTTGACTTTTGTGAGTGGAAGTCAACAGCATGACCCAAATTAATTTTCTCTAAATTCAGCATTCTAATCTTCTCTTCAAGCTCAGCAAAATATCCCATCTTGAATGAGTTCATTAGCTTGATATGAATGATCGTTCCAAACTGTATATCAGAAAATCAAAAAACAGATTAAATTGAAATCTAGCACAAAATTTTTAAAAAATTAACACTTGATATAGCGCAAAGTCGAGGTTTTCGTGAACTGTTTGTTGCGCAAAGGTAGATTCTCGTGACCCGCTGAATACGCAAAGTATGGTTTTCGTGAGTGCCTTGTAACGCAAAGAGAGCTTTGCGCAAGCTAAGAGAAACGCAAGATGATGTTTGCGTAAGCCAAGTGATACTCAAACCGAGCTTTGCGTGAGAAGTTGTTTGCGCAAACTGAACTTTGCGTGAGGAGTTGATTGCGCAAACTGAGCTTTGCGTGATAGCCTTGAAGCGCAAAGTGAACTTTGCGTAAGGAGTTGATTGCGCAAACTATGCTTTTCGTGATCAGTACAAGACGCAAAGTAGCTTTGCGTAAGCTACAGGATGCGCAAACTTTGCTTTGCGTGACAGCCTTGAAATGCAAATGAAACTTTCAAAGTCCGGAAAATCTTGCGCAAATGTCTATGAATTCGAAGATGAACTTGCGCAAACCGTATGAACTTGCGCAAACCGTGGATCTTGGCTCTTTCTTTCTCAAATCGATCAAAATCTGCAAATTTGATCTCAAAAAATCATCAGAATCATCGAAAAACAATACTAAACACAAATTTACAATCAATTTTCGATTAAAAACAACAATTCACACATTTTCGATGAAGAACAGTATTCAAACTCGATATTTCAAGAAAGTTCAAAAATCAAAAATTGACAACGATTTAGTTCGAATTATGAGATGAAATCTAAACAAGAAACAATCCTAAACACAATTCGAATCCAATGATTCCATTTTCTTGCACTAAAATCGATTTTTCAACAAAAATTCGTATGAACAGTGAAAAACACGAGTTCTTGAAATTTTTTCAGAAAATCTCAATTTTCGATCTAAAAACTCCAGATTTTCAATTCAAATTCTGATCAAATCATTTCTGAAAAGTTTGGTTCAGCTCTGATACCAATTGTTAATCAATAAATCCCAAAACAATCAAGCAATTACTCAATATATGACAATTAAGATCAAGAACTAGAGAGAGAAAGTAGATCTTGAATTCCAATCACACGTCTCAATGATACAATACGTGCAACTCTAGTTCGTTACCACTGATTACAAAAGCCACAAGACTAAAAGCCTATTTATACAACCAACAAAACAAGACTTAACCACTAAGGAAACTAAAACATGCTTTGACAAACCTATTACAAAGACTATGTTGACTTTTACATCTTTGACTTTCCTATTAAATCTTGGATACAATATTTAGACTTAACAGTTAGGCTAAAGCCTAGTGAGAATAATTAAGCGGGAAGATAAATAAACGATAAACCCGGTTGAAGTCATACAGCCGATCTAGTCGTGAGCTAAATCAAAACAAATTCAATAAACCATTAGTAATCAATATATGTTACAAATAATTCTAATCACATAGCGAGCTCAACTACTTCAAGTGTATTGCTCGAAAACATCAAGTCGACCACTCCAGGTCTATTCTTGAGAGTTCCAAAACAGGGGAACTCAGGCACAATGGAATTACACCTTAGTGCCCATGGGACGTTGCCCGACCGTATAGGCCCACACCTTACTTACCATGGAACCCGATGCCTATTCCGTGCCAAAGTGGTGAACATAATGTCCGGACGAGACATAGGAACACCGTGCCTATGGATCCATTGCACTAAGACCAAAATATAAAGCATTTATTCAATTGATCTTAATCATTTACATAAATGTAAACCAAATTGTTCCTATAAAATTTTGCCGATATGGAGTCTAGACTCCCCAACTTGGAGGAATCCCACATTCACAAATCTATTACCATTATATCATAAATCCCATTTTAAAGATAGATTTTCCACAACCAAACAATTACTTGAACCATAACCCAAACCCTAGTTTCTCTTGGAGTGTACCAAACTCTCATAGAAGCGAGGATAAATCCTTGAATGTGTGGAGAGTTGTAGAATACCATTGTTCATAGTTAAAACACAAGTTCTAACCATTTTTATTAGGCCAAAACCCCAATATACCCCAAATTCACTTTTAGGTCAAAATGTAACAAAACCCATTATATAATTAAGAGAAGTAGGTGAAAGTTATAACACTTCCCAAGTAAATATGTAGAACAAAGAGGTTAAGAAAACTCACATTGAAAGGTTATAGGAAACCCTAGATAATAACACTTGAGGATAGAGTTTAGGAGAAGGTTTTACACTTCAACCACAATGCTCTTAATCACCACCACCAACCTAAACCAACCCAATAAATTCATAAGAATCTTGCATTTGGTAGTAGTGAACGAAGGGAGAGGAAACCCTACCTTTTGACTCTTCCAACATTTTGCCTTCAAGGAGCTCCAAAATGAAGAAATGAGAGAAAAAGGGGAAATTCCCGTATTTGGACTGCAGGAGCATCCCTGCGACCTTGGCCGCAGCTATGAGGCCGCGTCGCAGGCCGCACGTGCTCTCAATCGTGAGACATCCAGTGAGTCCCGCGGTTTTGGCCGCGGTTCTCAAGCCGCGAGCCATCCCGCGCAAGTCACTGTGATTCTCCCCTTATTCCAAATCTCAAGTGTTAAAGCTTGGCAACCTCACACAAGCGAGAACAACAACAGTTGACTCGAGAATAAATGTACTAAGTATATACATACATCCACAAAGTGTAAGAAATTTCTACGGGTGTTACAAGTCTCCCCAACTTGAAATGATTTCGTCCTCGAAATCTAAACTAGGGGAATAGATGAGTGTATCTCCGCCTCATATCTTCCTCGGCTTCCCATGTCACGTTAGCACCGCGATGGTGCTTCCATTTAACCTTCACCATAGTGACCTCTTTGTGACGAAGCTTCTTCGTCTTCTTTTCCAAAATCGCGTCGGGTTCCTCAATGCAACAGTTTCCCTCATCAACTCTAATCTCGGAGAGTGGAATAACGTATTCTTCCTCCGCCAGGCATTTCCGAAGGTAGCAAACATGGAATGTGTTGTGAATTTCATTCATTTCCGGAGGAAGTTCAAATTGGTAGGCTTGAAGCCCTATTCGCTTAATCACGGTAAACGGTCCAAGGAAACGGGGACTCAACTTCCCACGCTTTCCGAACCGGATAATTCCCTTCCAAGGGGACACCTTCAACATAACATGGTCTCCCACTTGGAACTCTATCGATCGTCTCTTCTTGTCGGCATAGCTTTTCTGCCGGTCTTGAGTCGCCTTCAAACGCTCGCAAATACTTTTAACTTTGTCCGTCGTCTCTTGTACAATCTCGGGTCTGACAAACTGCTTCTCTCCCGCTTCAAGCCAACATACGGGAGTTCAGAATTTGAGACCATATAAAGCTTCAAACGACGCCATTCCAATACTCGAGTGGTAGCTATTGTTGTACGCGAACTCCACCAAAGGTAGGTGTGAGTCCCAACTACCACCAAAGTCAATCACACAAGATCTCAACATGTCTTCGAGTGTCTGAATTTTCCTTTCGCTTTGGCCATCAGTTTGGGGATGGTAGGTCGTGCTCAACTTCACACGTGTACCCAATTCCTTTTGCAATCCGTCCCAAAAATGCGACGTGAACCGACTATCGCGATCCAAGACAACAGATAGCAGTACACCATGACGTGATATCACTTAATCGATATACAACTTTGCTAGCTTGTCCATAGGTAAGGTCTCCCGCATGGCCAAGAAATAAGCGCTCTTGGTCAAGCGGTCCACTATCACCCAAATGGTGTCATGACCTCTCAAGGTGTTTGGCAATTTAGTCACAAAATCCATCGTGATGTGCTCCCATTTCCATTCCGGAATCTCCAAAGATTGTAAACTTCCGTAGGGTCATTGGTTCTTGGCCTTCACTTGAAATCAAGTCACACATCGCTCCACATAGCGTGCCACATCAAGCTTCATAATCGGCTACCAATAGTGTAATTTCAAATCCCGATACATCTTCATGCTTCCCACATGGATAGAATACTTTGATTTATGGGCATCCTCGAGAAGAAGTTCTCGGTTTCCCCGATCTTAGGTACCCAAACTCAGCCGTTGAAAAGCTTTACTCCCTGGCTATCTTCCATCAAGAGTAGGTGTTGCTTTGTCATGACCTCTCCTTTGAGGTTATCACTTAGCTAGGCTTCGACTTGCGATGCTTTAATTCGGTCGATGAGTGTTGATGTCAACTCAATTCGCGTGAAAGTAGCTTTAGAATTTCCCCCGTATTCCTTTCGACTAAGAGCATCGGCGACGACGTTTGCCTTACCCGGATGGTAAAGCAACTCGCAATCGTAATCCTTTAATAACTCCAACCACCTCCGTTGCCTCATATTTAGCTCCTTTTGGTCAAAGATATGCCTCAAACTCTTGTGGTTCGTGTAGAGAGTGCATTTTGTATCGTAGAGGTAGTGTCGCCATAACTTTAATGCAAACACCACTGCCGCTAATTCCAAGTCGTGGGTAGGGTAGTTGACTTCATGAACTTTGAGTTGCCTTGATGCGTAAGCAATTACTTTATCCCTTTGCATTAGAACACAACCCAAACCCATCTTTGACGCATCACTATACACCACAAAGTCTTCCGTCCCATCGGGTAAAGATAAGATGGGAGCTTCACAAAGATTCCTTTGTAGAGTTCGAAACGCCTTCTCTTGACTCTCGGTCCAGACAAACTTCACGTTCTTTCGGGTTAGGGCCGTCAACGATGAGGATATCTTGGTAAAATCTTGGATGAATCTCCAGTAGTATCCCGCCAATCCTAGGAAACTTCGGATTTCTGAAGGACTCTTGGGAGGTTTCCGATTCATCATAGCCTCGATCTTCGCGGGGTCCACTTTCACTCCTTCCTTCGTAACCACATGTCCCAAAATTGTACCTTTTGGAGCCAAAAGTCGCACTTCGAAAACTTCGCGTAAAGCTTTTCTTGCCTTAGTACTTTCAACACTTCTCGGAGATGATGCTCATGCTCCGTCTCGTCCTTGGAGTATACTAGAATGTCGTCGATGAACACTATTACCGACTTGTCAAGGAATGGCCGGCATACTCGGTTCATCAAATCCATAAATATCGCTGGTACGTTGGTTAGGCTGAACGACATTACTAGGAACTCATAATGACCGTAACGTGTCCTAAACGCCGTCTTTGGAATGTCGTCCTTCGCCACCTTTACTTGATGATACCCCGACCGAAGGTAGATCTTTGAGAAGAAACCCACGCCTTGAAGTTGATCATACAAGTCGTCTATCCTCGGAAGAGGATACTTGTTCTTCACCATCACCTTGTTCATTTCTCTGTAGTCGATACACATCCTCATCGAGCCGTCTTTCTTCTTGACAAACAAGACCGGAGCTCCCCAAAGCGACGAGCTCGGTCTTATGAAAACCTTCTCAATAAGGTCTTGGAGTTGAGTCATCATTTCTTGCATCTCGGTGGGAGCCAACTGGTAGGGAGCTCGGGCAATCGGAGCCGCTCCCGGAATGAGATCAATTCGGAACTCCATTTGGCGATCGGGTGGCAAACCGGGTGTAACACCAGCAATTTTCGGTAAGTAAAGGTCACCCGAACGTTTTTACAACTTGAAAATGGTGGGATTTAGGTTTGAAAAACATTATTTAAAGTCCCTAAGAGTTTCGGGGGTGTTGGCATAGAGAAAGTCGAGTTTCAGGGCTTGGTACGGGCCCGACTGCAATGACCAGCGACTATGACCATATCATAGTCGCACTGGCAAAGTAGCATGCAAGAAAGGGTGTTCTGGAGCACTTGTGCGACTATTCCATGCTACAATGCCATGGCAAAGTCGCATGGCAATGTAGCACAACGGTGCCAGAGCTTAAAATCGGGTTTTCAGCCTTTCATCTACATTTCTTCATAACTTTCTCATTTCTACTCCGTTTTTGGTGATTCAAATTGCTATGGTTTCATATTTGAGAGATTTTAAAGGATAGATTGTTATTTTTGGGAATATCCAAGAGTATATGGTGGTGTAGTGGAAGCAAAGATCATGAGTTCATCATCATCACCTCCATCTTCAAGAAATTTGGGGTTTTCTAGGTTTTCACCAAAACCTAAGTGATGAGTTGATCCTCCTAGTTTGTAAACTTTATTATGAGTCATAAATTATCTATTGATGGCTTCCTAGTGTTTATGTTTCTCAAATTTCGATTTGGAGGATTTTGAGAAAAGTTAGGTCAAATTAGGGTTTTTGGCCAAAATGGAGATTTTGATACAAGATGTTTGGGGAACGATTCTATATGGTTGAATATGAATATTTATGGTTGGAAATTTATGGATTTAGGTTTTTGGAAGTTTTTGGCTCGAAGATCCAAGTTTTTTCAAAGGAGCTCAAGTTGGGGTAAAATCTAGATTTAGCCTAAATCTAGCAAGGTGAGTTCAAGTTGATTTGTGAAAACGGTGTACATGCCAAAATGCTTATTTTAAAGTGTTTACATGTTTTACATGAAATTATTAACTGTTGGGTTATTTGATAAATCTTTATTAGGTGAAGTGTTTGGTTTTATAAACTTTGTAAAACACCCACGTTTGGGGTTTTGAGCATTTTGACAAAGAAAACATACACATTGGTATTTTAATGGTTTACTTCATGAAATAGAGTTTGAGCATAACTGCATTTTATGGTTTGTTTTAGATAAGTGTTGATTTTGTGTTATGGGATGTTTTTGAAAGAATAAATGATATAACCCACTTGGAAAATGGTTTGTCCCAATCTAAACTACGTTGGAGTTGTTTATATATATTTTGGAGTATGGGTTTACATAACGTGGGTCGTTTACGTTTGATTTCACTTTATGATTTTCAACGTTGGGTTTTTGGGTTTGTTAAGTTTATGGCTCGGTTTGGATTTGTTGGGCCTTGGGGACACTTGTCCGATTATAATAGCTCAATGTAGAGCGTTTGGTTATGATTTGCATCTACTGCATCATATTTGAGAGTTACATGTTTTGAATGCGTTAGTTCATTCGTTTTGAGTCATGTAATGTTTAGTTAGTGCAATGGATCCATAGGCACGATGTTCTTTTGTCCCGTTTTGGACGAGTTCACCACTTTGGCACGGAATTGGCATCGGGTCACCATGGTAAGTAAGGTGTGGACCTATACGGTCGGGCAGCGTCCCATGGGCAGTAAGGTGTAATTCCCTTGTGCATAAGTTCCCGTTTTGGAACTGGGTTCCCCTGTTTTGGAACTCTCAAGAATAGACCTAGAGGGGTTGACTTGATGTTTTCGAGCGATAGACTTAGAGGAGTTGAGCTCGGTATGTTTTATGGGTATAACCCATATGTTTTGGTTTTCTACAGATTTATGTGACCTACTTTTGTGTTCCGTCACATATCATGTAATCAGGTCTCCCCCGTCATCGCAAGGTGTTGTTTTGGTTATGGAGTTTTATAATGCATGTTTTCGGTGATGTTTTGAGTATGGATTACTATCCATGTTTTTGGGTTTTGCATACTGAACTTTATCCATGTCTTTGGAGTATTTTGGATGATAGAGTTATCCACGTTTTCGGTATTTGATTAGTAAAGTGTTAGTTTTGTATTACACGAGTTTTGGGTTTGGATTTATATTCAGAGGAATGTTTTGTTTTATGATTTTAATCACGAAAAGGGTGAATGATGAAAAAGAGATTGTTTTAAGATTTAATGTATTTCATTTTGGTTGCCGTCAAATTTAAATGTATTGCATTTTGGAAATCATGATTTTAAATAACATTCATAAAGTTATTGCTTTATATATATCTATGGAAAACTCTTGAGCTCACTAGGCGTTAAGCCTAACCTTTTATTTGTCGGCATGTGCATCAAGTTCCAGTTGGGGTTTGGTTCTAGCAGTGCTACGAGGAGATGAGCATTAGATTTACACGAGAGTAAGTAGTTTGGTGAAGTCTTCCGTAGTTGGAGATAGTGACTGTTATTGGGTTTTAGTAGCACCCATCCTTATTATAGACTATTTACATAGAACGAAATGTGTGTATTGAAGTTAAATATTAAATTGTGATTGTAGATGAATTACTTATCAATGTATTTAGAAAATTTTAAATTAGTTGCTATTTCCGGATTTGAGGGTGTTACACCGGGCAAGTCCTCCGGAAATACATCTGGAAACTCGCGTACCACTCTAACATCTTCTAGATTTCTCTTCCCGAGTTTGGTGTCGATTGCATACGCCAAGAAGGATGAGCATCATTTCGCCAAACATTTCCGTGCTTTGATCATAGAGATAATTGCCACCTCACCCTTCCTTCTTTCACCATATATTATTGTCGCCTCTCCGTCCACAACGGGTAGTCAGATCATCTTCTTGGAATACATAATCTCGGCTTGGTTCCCCGATAACCAATCCATCCCCACTACCACATCGAACCCACCAATTTGCATAGGCATCAAGTTTATGGGGAATTTCTTCCCTTCAAACTCGAGAGTGCAATCTCTCATGATATCCCAGATTATTACTTAACCACCATTAGCTATTTCTACTACTATAGCATCCTCTAGACTACTCATAGGCATGGCAAACTTTTGACAAAACACATCGGATATGAACGAGAAACTAGCACCCGAATCAAATAATACACGCGTAAGCACGAAGTTTAGGAGAAACGTACCCGATACAACATCTGTAGAAGCCTTAGCTTCCTACGCTTTCATTTGAAAAGCTCTCCCGGCTGCTCTCGGAGGATCTAACTTCTTCCCGCCGGTTCCGCCGACCTTCAATTCCGGGCATTCTTCTCTAACATGCCCCGACTCTTTGCACTCAAAACACATTCACCCCTTGATGGGACAGTCTTTATAGGAATGCCCGGGCTTCCCTCATTTGAAACAAGCTCCGGGGACAAAGTTGCACGGACCAAAATGCTTTCTTCGGCACTTGGAACACCACCTAGCCTCGTGCCTAGGATCGGTCCCTCGTTGGTAGTTGTTACTGAAAGGTCTTGGTTTCTTGGAGGCCATCGATTTGCCCTCCCAATTTCTCTTCTCGACCAAACGAGTACTTTCATCTTTGCCACGGTTGTAGGCATCTTCCATTAATTGTGCCTCCTCTACCACCTCTCGAAGAGTAGAGGCCTTCGACACTCTAACCATGGGCATCATATCGGACATAAGCCCCTTTATGTAGGCTTTGATTTTCTCCTTCTCTGTCAGGACTAGGTGTCCCAGTAACCCCAACTTGTCCATGAATAGCCGATTATACTCTTTCACAGACAGGTTACCCTTCTTCAAGTTCCGGAATTCATCCACAATCCGGTCCATCGATCTCTCGTTACAATACTCCTCTAGCAATTTCTCTTTGAACGTTGCCCAAGTCAGTTTGGCCAAGACGGTCGCCTCGATGGAAGCGGAATATACGTTCCACCAAGTGAGGGTCGCGCCTCTCAACATCTGTGAGCCAAAGATTGCCTTTAGTCCTTCTCCACACTCACTCGATCGAAAAGCATGTTCCATCTCTCGAATCCAACTCACACAAACTATCGGATCATCCGAACCCTTAAATTCCGGTGGTCGGCAACCAAGAAAGGCCTTGAATGTGCAAGTCTTCGCCGCTTGTCTGACTCCCGGGGTTGTGGTCCCATCAGTGGGAATTTCAGGTCCGGTACCCCCGGATCCCGCCACGATTATGTTCTCGTCAACCGCTTCAGGTCTATGGTTGTTGGTGTCTCGGTCCTCCAGGAGTTTTAAGAACATTTCTTACAGTTGCGCCATGGCTTTGTTCATGGCCAACATCATGCGGTCCATCATCCTTGTCTTTGTCGTCACTTCTTTCATGATGGGCTCTTCAGCTTCTAGATTGCGTCGGGGAATGGGCTCGGGTCCCCCGCCCAACACATTAACCAAACGAGAGAGTTCATCCGCTACAGTCACTCGCGGATGATCGGCCGTGGATGCCATGGCCTCTTGACCTTCCGCCCGATTTCTGGTGTTAACCATGAGTCTGCCACACACATACACGAAATAGAATAAGAGATAGGCTACAGGAATAACACAAGGAAACGTACTACTATACTTATCAATTATCATAACAACAGTAGATCAAGTATGCTCACGTAAATTGTCTTCATAATAACGTTAACTAAGTGAAATTATGACACATGATACGTAAGTGTTCTCGTCACCATCACCACAACTTTTAATTTGTGTAAGTTCCGTTGACTCTAAGACCATCCTATCTTAAGAGTTCTAACCCATCTCACAAGTCACAACTTAATAATCACAACTTAAGTATAGGCATCTTACATTCATGCTTAGTTCACTTAAACTAATGCTCTGATACCAACTTGTAACATCCTAACATTTGAGGTGAAAATAAAAATTAAAAATTCGGCAATATAACGTCTAAAAATAGGGGGAAACTAGTCTACCCAAAAAGGGAGACCAAACAACCTATATAAGGATATGATAGTCTGACTCAAGTGTATGTCAACCCAACACGGGGAACAAAGTATGACCTTTACAAACCCAAATCAATTAAAGAATAAAATTCGACAATCTAATAATCTAACTTGGTAAAGTAAGATTAAGGTCGGGTGTCGCTATTCTTCCAAAATGTGTATTCTCTATTCTTCAATATATTGGTCACTATATCTTCAAAAAGACCGCTCTCGACCCCAAGGTCGTCCTATCAATCCCGACGAGCCCCACCGCTAGAAAGATCTGCCATGCATGACCACCAAAGAACAAGCGTTAGGCTAAAGTCTAGTGAGAATAATTAAGCGGGAAGATAAATAAACGATAAACCCGGTTGAAGTCATACAGCTGATCTAGTCGTGAGCTAAATCAAAACAAATCCAATAAACCATTAGTGATCAATATATGTTACAAATAATTCTAATCACATAGCGAGCTCAACTACTCCAAGTCTATTGCTCAAAAACATCAAGTCGACCACTCCAGGTCTATTCTTGAGAGTTCCAAAACAGGGGAACTCAGGCACAATGAAATTACACCTTACTGCCCACGGGACGTTGCCCGACCGTATAGGCCTACAACTTACTTACCATGAAACCCGATGCCTATTCCGTGCCAAAGTGGTGAACCTAATGCCTATTCCGTGCCAAAGTGGTGAACCTAACACCAAAATATAAAACATTTATTCAATTGGTCTTAATCAATTACATAAATGTTAAACAAAATTGTTCATATAAAATCTTGCCGATATGGAGTCTAGACTCCCCAACTTGGAGGAATCCCACATTCACAAATCTACTACCATTATATCATAAATCCCATTTTAAAGATAGATTTTCTACAACCAAACAATTACTTGAACCATAACCCAAACCCTAGTTTCTCTTGGAGTGTACCAAACTCTCATAGAAGCGAGGATAAATCCTTGAATGTGTGGAGAGTTGTAGAATACCATTGTTTATAGTGAAAACACAAGTTCTAACCATTTTTATTAGGCCAAAACCCCAATAAACCCCAAATTCACTTTTAGGTCACAATGCAACAAAACCCATTACATGATTAAGAGAAGTAGGTGAAAGTTATAACACTTCCCAAGTAAATATGTAGAACAAAGAGGTTAAGAAACTCACATTGAAAGGTTATTAGAAACCTTAGATAATAACATTTGAGGGTAGAGTTTAGAAGAAGGCTTTACACTTCAACCACAATGCTTTTAATCACCACCACCACCAACCTAAACGAACCCAATAAATGCATAAGAATCGTGCATTTGGTAGTAGTGAATGAAGGGGGAGTAAACCTTACCTTTTGACTCTTCCAAAATCGCCTTCAAGGAGCTCCAAAATGAAGAAATGAGAGAAAAAGGGCAAATTCTCGTATTTGAACTGCAGGAGCATCCCCGCGACCTTGGCCGCGGCTATGAGGCCGCGCCACCGGCCGCACGTGCTCTCAATCGTGAGACATGTGGTGAGTCCCGCGGTTTTAGCCGCGATTCTCAAGCCGCGAGCCATCCTGCATAAGTCACTGTGATTCTCCCCTTATTCCAAATCTCAAGTGTTAAAGCATGGCAACCTCACACAAGCGAGAACAACAACAATAGTTGACTAGAGAATAAATGTACTCAGTATATACATACATCCACAAAGTGTAAGCAATTCCTACGGGTGTTAGAAAATCAATCAATAATTATTTCTAAATTAATATTATCTTTCATATCAATTTTACATAGCATCGTTAATTTGTTCCACTGTAAAAAGCATCCTTATGATGTACATTTAATATATAAAATGGCATAATTTTGGGTCAAAATGTTGATTATTCGGAGTAATACTCTATGTAAATCAGTATAAATCAGTTGTGTTTCCATCTCAACTTAGGTTAATGTTTTTCATTACTGTTTTAAACGTTTAGGGTTGAAACAAATTATTTCGGAACCATCAATCTTAGAATCAAAACCCATGTTGGTTATAACATAAAATTTTATTATTGTTTTAGAGATAGAAGAGTACTCAAGATTTATGCACTCAATATTAGGTAATAAATAGTCAATAACGTTTGAAAAAACAGGTGTATAAATATAAGTTGAACCATCTCATATGGTTGGTAATTTTTTCAAAAAGTAGGAGCGCTCTCTCTTAGTTAATAACAAGAAATTTACTATACTCTAATACAAATATAGAATTTATGTGAATAGCATAAGTAAAAGAGTCAGTAGGGATGAATGATGGATAATATATCAGTATTTTCTAGGTAAGTAGTTTAAGACTTTGATACTATATAAAAAAACCCTTAGAGAAATAATATACAATACTATGAAATGAAGGACTAATTAACTTTTTACATATTTTTTTTCTAATGTAATTAATTAATACATGTTTGGACCCTTAATATAATACAAAATTCTTTGGGTCTCATTAGACTTTGGATTTTTAAGAGGACAAGTGGGAAATGAATGATGTAGAATATATCAAAGTTTTTTTGACAAATAGTTTTAGACTTTGGTACTAGATAAAAAATTTAGAGAAACAATAAATAATACTATAAAATGTACGACCAATTAACTTTTAAGATATTTTATTTTCCAATATAATTAATTAATACATGTTTGGGTCCTAATATAATATAATAATACGAAATTCTTTGGGTCATATTAGATACTAAAAGAATTTGTCTATTTTATTTACTACTACTATATAATAAAAAAGATAGGGCCCTGTTTCTTGTGGGCACTGGACGTACGTCCGACCCACCCTCCTCCAGGCATGACCCTGAGTAAACTATAAATTTGGCGTTTGTGGATTGTAAAAATTAATAATTGTTAGACTGAAATTGTATTCAAGATTAAATATGGGTCTTTATTGTATTTGTTGTAAGTGTAAGTGTGTGTCTTGTAAATGTGTTTAGAAGGTTTGACCTTGCTTGGTCATGTTGACCTATATATAAGCAAGTCTTTGTGTTGGTTTCTAGTAGTAGTGGTAATTAGAGAGAGAGAGAGATAGAACACATAGTTGCACACCTTGAGAACACACACAAACACTCTGTATTGAAAGGATTATCACAAATAGGTATATGGCTTGATGTAATATGTGTGATTAAATAAAAAAAAGTGTTTTGTGTAAATCTGTATGTGTTTATGCTAGTAATTCTTGGGCTACAATTGGTATCAGAGCCAAATCCATTTTGAAATCAAGAAATTTTTGAGTCGACACTGTTCATCGTCACTGTTCACCAAAGTCAGAATCAATTTTGAATTTTAAGTGAAAATTTCGAGTTGTAATTGATTGATTTGTGTTCGTTTATCATTTTCGATCAAGTCTGTGTATTTTGATTTGTGAATTGCACAGTAATCGAGTCTGAATTTTGATTTTGGTCGAGTTTGTTTTTCACGAGTTCATCACACTGTTCTTGAATCAAATTGTCAATTTGTGTGTTTTTAATCTAAATTCCTTGTAAGAATTAGATTCTAGATGTGTAGGTGAGTGAATTGTCAAGTTTTCAGATCGAGATTCGAGGTCTAAAGTGATTTTCGGTGCGAATTTGTTCGAGTTTAGAGGTTTGCGTGAGATCCAAAGTTTGCGCCAGTTCGTCATGCGTTTGCGCGAGTTCATCTAGGTTTGCGCTAGTTCTTCAAGAGATTCATCAAGTGGTTCTTCTGAACTTAGCGTCTGCATCTAAAACGAAAATCTGAACTTTGCGTATTCAACCAGAAACGCAAAGTGTACTTTGCGTCAACAATGTTTATAGTACAATTGATGTTTGCGTTATCAGGAGTTAACGAGAAGTTGGTGTTTGTGCAATACACTTCTTATGCAAAGTTAGCTTTGCGTCAGTAACATATCACGCAAAGTCAGGTTTGCGTCACACACGGGTTACGCAAAGTCAGGTTTGCGTCACACACGGGTTACGCAAAGTCAGGTTTGCGTCACACACGGGTTACGCAAAGTCAGGTTTGCGTCTCACACGGGTCACGCAAAGACAGGTTTGTGCCATACCCTTCTTGCGAGAAGTGTAGTTTGCGTCATAAACCCATAACGCAAATCACGTTTGCGCTACAGCCTGTTCACGCAATCTTCAATCTTGCGCTACATACAGTGTTATACTTGAATTTTTTTTAGAGTTTTCTTGATTCGTTGGATATAAAGATCTTCATTAGCTAATATTTTTCATTTTGTGTAGGTTTATACATCTTTCAATCATGTCGAATGACTTACTCTCTATGGGATCTCATCTGAAGCCTCCGGTCTTGTCTATCGGAGAATACTCTCAATGGAAGAAAAGGATGACTCAGTTCTTGAATGTAAAGAACATAGATTATATGGAGTCTATCATAAATGGTCCAATTGTGCCAAAAACTCATGTACCTGGACAGGCAGCCTCAGCTACATATCCAGAAATTGCAGATAGATATGTCCCAAAACCATATGAATTCTTCAGTGAAATAGAAAAGGCAAGACATAAGATAGATGAAGAGGCACTTATCTATCTCACCATGGAAATTCCTAATGACATCTACAATCGCGTAGATAGTAGGGAATCTGCAAAAGCCTTATGGGATGAACTAGAGAGACAGTTTCAGGGAACAAAGAAGTCAATTCAGACAAAGCTGAATCAAAGTATAAATGCGTATGAAGGCTTCCATGCAAAAGAAGGAGAGACTTTGTTGGAGACATACACACGTTTCAATGTGATTCTGAATGATCTAAGGAGAAATGGAATGAACAAGTCAGTATCAGAGATCAATTATAAGTTCATTAAGAACTTAAACCCAGAGTGGAAAAGTTATGCTATCAACATTCAGATGACTAAGGACATGGCTCAAGAAGAAGTCAATGATATCTTCACAACTTTGTCTCAGCACGAGGATGAAGTAAAGTAGCTGAGTGCTGAAAACAAGATGGTCAAGGATTCTCTAGCCTTAATGTCTGAACGAAAGAAAGGGTCAAGTTTCAAGTCCAGTTCCTCTTATAAGACAAAGTCAAGGAAATCCAAAGCTCTCCTCACTGAAATCACTGATTCAAGTACTGATGAATCTTCTACTGAAGTTGAAGAGCATTCAGACTAGGATATTCAACGGTTTGATGAAAACCTGGCTCTCCTAACAAATCAATTTCAGAAAAGCTTTGGTAAGAACAGATTCTCAAAGCCGAAATATGAGAGTTACAAGAAAGACAAGTATAAACCAAGGTCTGAAAAAAAGTATGATAAAAAAAGAGATGAAAAGAGAGAAGAGAAAAGAGATGAAAAGAGAGAAGAGAAAAGAGAAGAGAAGAGAGAAGGAAAGAAAGAAGAGTCTGAGCCAAAACATTTACGATGCTATAACTGTGGAAAACCAGGTCATTTTTCAAAAGACTGCAAGTTCAAGCGAACAAAGAATTCAGAATACTATGCTAGGAAATCACTGATTGCAAAGAAGGTGGAAGATGTTCAAAACTTAATGGCGTAAGAGGAAAATTGGTTCTACAAGAGTTGTGATGATGAAACGGCACACTTTACTCAGGTGTGTATGATGGCCAAAGTGGATGAGGACACTGAATCATCTTCTGATCATTCCGACTGTGATTCTGAGGTACATACTTTGTTTAACAATGAACTTATTCAATATTTAAAAGCTCAGGTCCAATTCATGAAAGAAGAGTTTGAAAATTTGAAAGTCAAACTTAGTCATGAAAGACAAACAATGTTGAATTTTCGCGATGAAAATGCAATGTTGAAAGATGTTGTTAAGGAGAAAGAATCTGAGAAAGAGCTTTTGAAAAAGGACAAAGATGTTTTAAAATCAAAAATATCTGAGCTTGAAAGAGATCTTGTAAATTTAAATGCTGAAAAAGGTGAATTTAAAATCAAGTTTGAAGCATGTTTTCAAGAAAGAAACGAGACATATTGTAAAATCAAGCAACTGGAGGATTTAAATCTGAAAAGAGGACAGACTGAGCAAACATTAAATCTTTTAAGAAACAAACTCCAAGATGTCCGATTTTATGATGTCAAAAAAGGTTTAGGTTTTGAAGCAAATAATGTTTTGAAAAGAGCACCAGAAAATTTGTATAATTTTGATAAGATGGGCTCTACTCCTACAAAACCTGATATTCGTGATACTTTTGTTACTTTTCTTAAAGGTAAAGTCGTAAATGGTGATGACACTTCATCTTGTGCTGATTCAATTTCAAGTTTTAAATATGTTGATTTTACTTATAAAGATTTAAATGAAAGTTACAAGACAAGAAAGCCGGAATTTAGTGAATTTTCTTCACTATTTTCTCCTTGTTTACCAATAGAGTCAGCCAAGGTTGAAGCAAATAGTACTGAATCTCAGTGTCAGTATGACGAATCTGATTCTGAAACTGATGTTGAGAATCAAATTTCTTTATCTGATTCATTCACTTCTAATTCATCAAAAGAATCAAAAGCTGAAAATATCATGAATCAAAACCTAAATTCCGATTTTTCAAAAAATATGACTGAGGAGATCTTTACAGAATTGATGAATGCTTCAGATGCTGTACCTATAATAGAAAAGATGGAATCAAACTCTGAGGTGAATCAAGCATCTATCTTTGAGAAACAAATCATAGATCTTCAAAAGACGATTGAAGAGTTAGAAGATGAGAACATTTATCTCAAATTCAAACTTGACAAGTCTTCTGAAGAAAACAAAGAACTCTCTAGAGAGTTAAAAGTTTTAAAAGATGATTTGTTTAAACAAAATTTGAAAGATAAAAAGATGTTTGAGTCTCCAAACTGGAATGTTCATTCTAATCCAGAGTTTGAGACTATTAAATCTAAAACTTCAGTTGTTTATACTACTACTCCTGAATATCCTCCGAATATTTTTGAAAAGGGAGAAGCTTCTTGTACTTGAAAGCCAAAATCATCTTCTAAAAAGAAAGCTAACAAGATTCTGTTTCCTGTTTCAGATATAAAAAGGCAGAATGATAAAGGAGAATGGATGAAGAATGTGAAGGAAAATAAAGTTGCTAAAAATAAATGTAGTATCAGTGATAGTGATAGTTTGATTTGTAAAAATTCAAACATTTCCAAATGTCAAAGTTGTATGAATGCTTGTACTTCATTGGATAAATCTTAGCTTTTGACATTTGCACGTAAGAATTTTATCTGCAAACACTGTCATGATAATGCATTTATCATTCCTTCCATTTATTCTAAATCTAAAGTTGCCAGAAAAACATCTCTTGTCAAATCAGTTTCCAAATCCTTAACACATCAGGCTAAAGTTTTTCATGCTAAGATTGATCATTTTTCTAAAAAGCAAAGATTTCATGAGCTTAATGTGAAAATGACATGGAAATGGGTACCTAAGCCTCGCTATGAGTGGCAAATTAAGGCTAAGGTAAATGATGTTGATAAATTGCAAAAAGCTAACAAGAAAGGACCCATCTGGATATGGGTACCTAAGCAGAAATAATTTGCTCTTTTTGTAGGCCTCACATACATGGTATATAGATTTAGGATGCTCGCGCCATATGACAGGATTTAAGCATCTACTTCACAATTATGTTGAGAAACCTGCCGGTACTGTAAGTTATGCAAATTCTGAGCTTACTGGACATATTCGAGGACACGGATCTTTAACAAATGGCATCGTGACGATCAAGAGAGTACTATACGTAGAAGGACTTGATCATAATCTTTTTAGCACAAGTCAGTTCTGCGATAGTCAATTCCAAGTTCGGTTTACTGATAAATGCTGTTATACTGAAGATAAAGATGGTCATGCAGTTTTCAAAGCTAAGCGGAATGAAAATCTTTATTCTGTGAATTTTCCAACTCTTTCTGCATCAAGACCTATTTGTCTGATCGCAAAAGCTTCACG
This sequence comes from Arctium minus, assembly GCA_954870635.1. NCBI lineage: Eukaryota > Viridiplantae > Streptophyta > Magnoliopsida > Asterales > Asteraceae > Arctium > Arctium minus. The sequence goes on along the minus strand of OX941082.1, from coordinate 94,310,129 downwards.
AGCTGAAAGTTGGATATGGCATCGACGCCTGTCTCATCAAAACTTTGATGCGATAAATCAGTTGGCGAGACATGGTATTGTCAAAGGTCTACCTGAACTAAGGTTTGAGAAAAAATCTCTTTGCTCCGCTTGTGAAATGGGAAAGATGAAGCGAAGCTCTCATAAAGCAAAGACAGAATTCTCATCCTCAACACCTCTTGAATTGATACATATGGACCTTTGAGGCCCGATGAGGACTCAATCTATCAACGGCAAGAGATATATTTTGGTCATGATAGATGAGTACTCCAGATACACTTGGCTGGAATTTCTAAGGAACAAATCAGATGCAACAGAGCTGATCATTGCTTTCATAAAGAAAATCCATGTTCGACTACAATTGCCGGTTAAATCTTTGAGAAGTGACAATGGCACAGAATTCAAGAATGAAAAGCTTCAGAGTTATCTCATATCTGTTGGGATCTCTCACAACTTTTCCGCTGCCTACACTCCTCAGCAAAACGGTGTAGTTGAAAGGAAGAATCAAACACTGGTGGAAGCTGCGAGGACAATGTTAGCCTATTCTGAGTTGCCAATGTTTCTGTGGGATGAAGCCGTAGCCACTGCGTGTTTCACACAAAACCGCACGATTGTCATCAAAAGACAGCGTATGAACTTATTAATCGTCGAAAACCGAATATTAAATTTTTTCGCACTTTTGGTTGCAGGTGTTATATTCTCAATGATCGCGACAATCTTGGAAAATTTGACAAGAAGTCTGACGAAGGATACTTCATTGGTTATTCGTTAATGTCTAAAGCTTATCGGGTCTACAATAAACGAACCAAGACGATCATGGAGAGCATTACTGTGTCTTTCGATGAATCATCAAAGTTGACTTCTGAACACAACAGTTCAAAACTCAAGCTTAAGCAGAAGGTTTCTATTCAAGACGGAATAGAACCCACAAACAAACAGACTAAGTCTTCCGATTCAAATAAAGTTACATCTGAATTAGACTTATTATTTTTTGATGCTTTTATGGATATCTGTGCAGATTTTGAAAATTCAAGCATATGTGCATCAACTTCAGAGGTTCCAATTATAATAGAATAAATTTCAGGACCTTCTGAAAATGTCACTATATCAACCTCATCAGGTACATCTACACATATAAATTCTGAAGATACTAATGTTGAATCTGTAGCTGCAGATCCAAATTCTGGAACAAAAGTCTCGAGCACTTCTTCTATTGCTCCAGAAATTTTTACTTCAGAAGAGGTTGTACAAGATGTCCCGAGCACATCTGGGGTTGATCAAGATTTACTAGCAATCTATGATGAATATGAGGAAGATAATACTCAAGCTGATGTTCATCCACTTCCAAGTACATTGAGATGGACACGAGATCACCCATTTCATAATATAATTGGTGATGCACATTCTGGTGTACAAACGAGGGCAACATCTGCTAATTTTTGTTTATATTCAAGTTTTTTAAGTTCTCTCGAGCTGAAGAAAGCTTCAGAAGCCTTGCGTGATCCATATTGGATACTGGCGATGCAAGATAAACTTCTGTAATTTGAGAGGAACAAAGTTTGGCGACTCATACCACTTCTAGAAGGAAAATCCGTTATTGGAACAAAGTGGGTTTTCAGAAATAAGAGAGACGAATCTGGAGTTGTAGTTCGAAACAAAGCTCGCCTTGTTGCAAAGGGTTATTGTCAACAGGAGGGGATTGATTATGAAGAAAGTTTTGCTCCTGTGGCACGACTGGAAGCTATACAAATCTTCTTGTCATATGCAGTTCACAAAAATTTTACGGTCTTTCAAATGGACGTAAAATCTGCATTTTTGAATGGGATATTGCATGAAGAAGTATACGTTGCTCAACCAGAAGGATTCGTTGATCCAAGGAACCCTGATCATGTCTATGTCTTAGACAAAGCCTTATATGGACTCGAACAGGCACCAAGAGCTTGGTACGATACTCTAACACAATTCTTACTTGCTTCAGGATTCAAGAAAGGTTGTAAGCTGGATAGAAAGAGCACCTCTGGTTCATGTCAGTTCTTAGGTGATAAGTTGGTTAGCTGGACGTCTAAGAAACAAAATTGTGTTTCTACATCCACTGCCGAGGCTGAATATGTAGTTGCCGCAAGCTGCTGTTCACAAGTCCTCTGGATGAGAACATAGTTAAAAGATTTCGGATATACTTACCAACGAGTCCCTATCTACTGCGACTCCAAGAGTGCAATTGCGATAACAACTAATCTAGTGCAACATTCCAAGACGAAACACATCGACGTGCGTTATCATTTTATAAAGGATCATGTTGAGAAGGGCGATATGGAGATGCACTTTGTGACTAAAGACTACCAGTTGGCTGACCTTTTCACTAAGCCATTGGATGAGAAGAGGTTTAACTTTTTAGTAAGCAAACTTGGTATGTTAAACGACATTTCATGATTCTAGGGGGAGTTTTTCTAGTCTTATGCTTCATTTGAAATATATCTTAGATATTTCATCACATGCTGACTGACTAAAGCGGAATCATTTTTATAATGATTACCAAAATCTTTTTCTTTCAGGATATTTTATGTGACAATGGCTTTTGAACAATTCAGTTCAAAACCCGTATTCAAATGTTTTCTTCTGAAGGATGCTTTCATGATTATATCTTTTCAGGAAGTTTTTCGTTTGAAAGGGAGTTTAGAAATTACATTGTTATATTTTTCTGATAAGTTGACTATTTCAGATATCAAGGGGGAGGATATCTATTGTTTGTCAAAGATGCTTTAACTGCTATATTCATTCCAGAGGGAGTTAAGGATTCTGATCTACAGTATATCATTCTAATCCTTCTACTCTAACACTTGTGAAATAAGAACAACTTTCACTTGTGAAAAATGGTTTTAAAATGTTCAAACCACTTCACAATCTTAAACTGTTCTTTATGATTTGAGAAGTGTAAATTTTAAATGATTTTTGGATACTTAACTGTCTATATGACCGTGTGTTCTTTAAAGAATAATACTTGTATATTTTCTTTTCTATATACTTTGTCAAGTATTCATACACACACTGGTTCAGTACATTCTTTTGACTTTGTTATTACCATGTATCAAAAGTTATATCTTTCTATGCTAATACTCCTGTTGTTTGCTATTCACTGTTGTTTGAATCAAATGTCATTTCATTTTTAATGTGCTTTCATTGATAATATGTTTATATATTGTTCATATAAACAACGTACGACTTTGAATTCCCAAATATTTTTCTTCATGATAATTTGATCTGATCTTAATCATTGTCAGATTCTCAAAACATTTCTATTCTTTCTTAGTTATTCATTCATATAAAGTTTTGAGAAATCTTAAATGTTTAAAAATGCTCAAATTTCATTTCTGATTTTTGATGAGCATACATACACTGACATATGATTTCTTGTGCTTTACATATCAAGAAAATCATTGACCAACATGTACTTTTAGGAACATGGGATTCAATGTGAGTGCTTAATAGATCTTCCATGGATTCACGATAACCAGTGTTTCCTACCCCGGAAGAAATCCTTTGAGTGATTGAGGGGATAGGGGTCTAAAAGAATTGAGTGTGGGAGTGAGCTGAGGTAAAATGGAAATGAGAGATTGGTTAGATGTGAGCTTATATGTTTAAAAGAAAGAGGGTGTGAGAACAGAGTTAAAAGAATATCAGAACTCTGCACCAAACATCTTTCTGAGCCGGGCAGCCACATTACTGATTGGTTCACATTTCTTTGGTGACCATCATTGAAATAGGCAAATAACCCATGCCATCTCTTGCATACAACCCCACCAACTACTCATTCTTTTCTTAAAAAGAGAATGTTTCACATTTTCTGGGGAAGCAACACATAATCTATTGGTTCTTCACTTGGAAGATACTGGTATTGAAAAAGAAGGAAAGTTGCCCCACCTTCGACCCTTTCTCATGCACTTGGAGTCCATGTACAATCATTGTTGTCTCAGTGATTTACATAATTCGAGCCTTATGAACCACAATCATTGTTCTAATTCTTCCAAACACAAGCACGAGCACACAGAGAATTTGTTTTTCTGTCAGAACATTCATAGAATTACCTTGTGTTTTTCAATGATTGAATGGAAGTCCTGGGGAGTCAACATTAAACTAGCTCCTTAAATTGTACATTCGTTGTACACAGTAACTTCGTGTTACTGACAGACATTTCTAACTGTTTCATTTGTTGATTCAGGGTTACAACTCATATTTGTTTGAATTTGAAAAGATTCAGATGAATACATTCGTGAATCAAAGACCAATCCAGATCAACTGTCAGATTGTCTATTTCTTTTCAAAGGGGGAATTTGTTCTCATATTATCATAAGGGGGAGATGAAAGCTCATGAAGACTGTACTCATTGGTTATATAGGGGAGATCATTCAACGACAGATCTGACCTTGAAATGTTTTAATGATTTTGATTCTTACAAATCATTAAAAAGGGGGAGATTAATCAAAGTTCGAGATCAGATTGAAGTTTTAAAGATTTCAGGAGAGATAAATATTTGTCAGATGATCAAAGTCAAAGGTTAAAGAAAGCTTGTCAAAGAGATAGTGAAAGAAAGTCAGAGTTTGAAAGTAAAGGTGACTATTCAGAATATTCAAAAGTTAATCCAAAGGGAAAGACAAGTTTGAAGAATTGTCAAAGATTCTACAAAAGTGTAAAAAGACTTGAAGATGTCAATGTTAAGAAAGAGCAAAAGCTGAAAGCTGAAGAAATTTCTGAAGATAAGAAGACCTGAAGATTATTGCCAAAATTTTTTTAATCTTGAATCCAAAGGGGGAGATTGTTAGACTGAAATTGTATTCAAGATTAAATATGGGTCTTTATTGTATTTGTTGTAAGTGTAAGTGTGTGTCTTGTAAATGTGTTTAGAAGGTTTGACCTTGCTTGGTCATGTTGACCTATATATAAGCAAGTCTTTGTGTTGGTTTCTAGTAGTAGTGGTAATTAGAGAGAGAGAGATAGAACACATAGTTGCACACCTTGAGAACACACACAAACACTCTGTATTGAAACGATTATCACAAATAGGTATATGGCTTGATGTAATCTGTGTGATTAAATAAACAAAAGTGTTTTGTGTAAATCTGTATGTGTTTATGCTAGTAATTCTTGGGCCACAATAATTTTCATTTGTACAACTTCAAAATTATAAGATGGTCATCATGGTTTGCAAAAACATTTGGATTTGTTCCCTCCCTTTACCAGCCTTTAAAAATTTCCATTAAATGAAAGGCATTTTCGTCGTTTATTGATTTTTTTTCTTTTACCCAATTAAAATTGATTTTATGAGGCTTTTTATTGCGTAAAAGAAAAAAGTCGATAAAAGAACGAAAATGCTCTCATCTAACAGAGTTCTTTAACGGTCATTTGAGGAGGGAACAAATCCATACGTTTTTATAAACCATGATGGTCATCTTGTAATTTTGAAAGTACAGGGATGGAAAGTGTTATTTTCGACAAACCATAAGGACCAAATTTATAGTTTACTCGAGGTAAATTAGGAACAATACAGATTGCTAGATATTTGTTTAAGAACTCATTACCTACAAGAAATGTAATTCATAGAGAAATTTTGACTCACATACTACGTCTGCCGAACTCGACATCTCACCGGTTTTGTGTAAATATAGTGCCTTAGAAACAAGAAAAAGTAATAGTTTATGTTGATGTTCTTTTCTTATTACAGAGAGATTTAATTAAAGAAAACAAAAAAAAAATACTGAAAAATGTACGAATAAATGATTCACAAAATGTAGTTTGAGTTCACATATACATCTTCATATGTAAATAATTGATAAAAGGTAGGTAATTGACCATGGATTCACATATGTATCTTCAAATATATTTTTTTTCGAGTTTAACATTGATGCACATCCAAATCATTTATTTATACATTTTAATCTTTTTGCTTTTTCTTATTGCAACCTTCCTTTTCTTGCTACATATACAACTAATTAATTTGTCTAGAACAATGTATCACACTAAAATACATTTGTCTTTGTTGTATTGTTCTTTTAAAATATATTATTTTTTGTATATGCTTTTGAAAATCAATTGGCTCAAAAAATATTTATGCATGAGTCTATAGTTTTAAAACTATATATTGTAGAAAACATATATTTCAAAATAGATATCAAAATATAAATTTGAAGACATTTTTTAAAGAGTAAATTATGAATTTGGTCCCTGTGGTTCTTTGAAATTTTGGATTGGATCTCCCTAGCGAAGTAATGACAGATGAGATCACTGTGGTTTCGATTTTGTTGCAGATCAAGTCCCTCCATCTAACCTTGGTTAGCTGTGAGCCATTAAACCCCTCACATGCCTCCCATGTGAGGGGCATTTATGTCCTTCTAAATATGCTTTTATTTTTATTTTTTCTTAAATACTTCTAAAAACCCTTCGTCTAGAGACAAAACATAAATCCTTCCATTCTTCGTTTACGTTCCAGAGAACACGAATCAATTCCGGCTGTTGATGTTGCCGTCGATGGAGTTTTGTATGTGAAGATCGACACCACCGTCGGTGGTGTTGCACACGTATATGCGAGCTTCATAGATTGTATGATGTGGAGTCAGGTAGGTGGCTGAAAAGTTATTCCGTTTGTGGCTGCATTGAACTAGTTTTCTCTCATCATTATCAACTGAGATTCCACCCATAATACAAAAATTTATTGTTGAATCGTATAACATAATGTACTTCTTCATTCTTTAATAATTATTTGACCTTTAAATCATAACCATAACTTATTTCCCTCATGGTAGTTACCCTTGCTTCTATGATATTGCACTTCTTGTGGATACATGTTTTAGTTTAATAGTTGCCAACAAACATTGTTAGTTACTGAAAAGCTTTCCTCTTATACATGGTATTAGAGACCAGAATAACTTGATGAAAAGCTTTTAGTTAGTTGCCGGAGATATTGTAGTCACATGGTAAATATATAAGATGTTTTTTTTTTCTTTTTTGCAGCTGCCAACTGTTTTGATGAAATGTCTTGGTGGGTTATTTCTATTTAAAGTTTATGAAAGCGTCAAAAGGACTGCTAAAAATCATTGATTTACTCATGTCCAAAGTCAATGAGAAGGAAAAATTAAGGTATATGACAAACTTTAGTTGGTTGATATATTGAATATACATGTTATGTTAACTAAGCACAATATATGTGGTGTAGTTGAGAAGTCGTTGAATTTGATCTCATATATATATGTATGCAAGTTGCAACAGATTCAAATACTCAGCCAAACATAAGGCTTTTGAGAAGCTAATTAGTTAAGGTTGTTAGGGAGAACAATGAGTTATTTTTCATCTTTGAATACATGGTATTGCTACTATTACATCACCCACATTTTCTCGTATTAATCTTGTGTGACCCAGAATTACTAGCATATACTCACACAATCAGATTAAGAACACAATATTATTGATCAAATCATATGTAGTACAATTAATCACAGATCTCACTTTGTGTCACAAGTCTCACGAATGTATACTCAGTGTACAGATACGAGTTCTTACCAATCTGTGTGTATAATGTGCGTGTTCTTAAAGATTACAAAGAAACCAAAACTATTTATACTAAGTCAACTTATGTTGACTTTACTATCAAACCCTCAAACTATACAACAATTACAATAAAGACCCTCACTTTTAATCTTGAATACAATATTAGTCTAACATCTTATTAATTGTTAGTCCCAAATAAGTAAAACAAGTATTGTAGAAGGGGGGTTGAATACAATACTCAAAAATTTTCACTTAATTTTAATTCTTTTATAGATAATGAATATCAAAAATTACACTTAGCTTATAAAGACTGTTGCGGAAAAGAATAGTAAGAACTATCCTAACAATCTAACACTTAGAAAAGCTTTAGAACACAACTTTAAAGAGCACAAAGACCAAAAGCTATGAAATGAGAGAAAAACTAACAACTTGATTGAATGCACTTAGATTTCTTGAGATGAAAGCGTGAGTTGCATGGAGAGAACCTCACCCTTCATATACTACCCCATGCATTAAATGCAAAGGACACTTGTCATTTGTTGAGTGGATTCTTGAGATATTTTCAATAAATTATTAGATATTTGAAATGACTTATCAAGATACAAAAGCTGACTTTTGTACTATGATATGACAATATCCTAATAAAATATTCTTGATTCAAATATTTTTGAGATCTTGAAAAGAGAAAGTCTTAATCAGATCAGAACTCAAGTGAATATCCTCTGTGCAATAGAAGTTTCCATTCCTTTTGTCAGAGTAACATTGGGAAATATGAAGTATGGTCAAATCGATAGGATTTGCCATAAAGAGGTATTGCCGACTGAACACCAATCGACAGAGAGAAACTCTGCCGAATGATCGGTAGAGTAATGCCGATAGGAGTTCGGCAGGGAAGTTCTTTGCCGAATAAGAGAAGCATCGGCAAAAGGAAGGTCTACTGAAGATATTACTTTTCTTCGGCAGAGGTAGCTTAGATCTCTTGAAGTTCATCTTGATCCACATCAGTAGACTTGCTTCATGTTGAATTCGGTTGGTCTTCGATTCACCGATCTTTTAAAGCACAACTAAGCTATTACAAAGAACCATAAAGTATCCTAAGTATGAAAGTGTACAATCATTTTACAGATATACAATTACAAGCTGAAAGAGGAGGTCATCTTCAAATCTTAGATGACCCAATAGTAATTAATTTCAAATCTTAACACTCAATATTATCAAAGTAAAGCTGCAATGCTGCCCGAGCTGAAGATCAAAACATCTAAAGTACCTTCAAAGCCAATCCAAAAGCTTTCAGGTGCAAAGGAAACTGTGTGAAGGTGAAGGAATGCAAGCTTGTTGCAACTTCTGAAGTTGTTCAACTGAATTTAAACGAAATCTATTGCATCAGATGAAGTTGTTGTAACTAAAGAGTTAGATAGCATCATGGAATAGTGAAAATTATGTAATGTTGCTATTTCTTCAATGACAATTCTCAATTTGAATGTTGATATCTCTTGGAATTTCCTTGTTGTTGTTGTTGTTGTTCTATTCAAATTGTGTGTTTAATAGATTGTGCACCGCCAACTCTGTCACCAAATATGGTAGAGTGTACATGGTTGAAGGGAAGAACAGGAGCATCAAACATATAGAAATGGGAATTTTACAGACAAAATGGGACGTGAAGAATCCCCACTAAGTTGGATAACATTCTCATGAGAGAGTACGAGAATTTATGTTTGTTACACAAAAATGAAAAGAGCACACACTCTATAAAGAACATGGAATAATTAAACATTAGAAATTTAATGATTGTGGAAACCACACGACCACCACCAATCCCTCAATATTGAACTGGGAATCAAAAGCCCTTAATAAAAAACTGAAAGGGAGTGTGCAATCAACAGTTAGTGGGAAAATAAGTAAAATAATATGAATGGAGATGGAGAAAAAATAAGTAAAATATATGAAAGGAGAATATTCATCCAAAGGCAAAGTATATCATATCAATGACCCTTAAGAAAAAGAGAAGGCTCCTTGTCTGATATCTAATATATTGACCAACCTTTCCATAAGAAATAGTACTAATACTGCATATAAGTTATAAAATGTAGTAGTTTTTAGTATTTTAAAAGGTATTTCAAATCCTCAACTGTCACCAAGTACTTGCTCTAGAGCAGATATATTTAAACTCTTATTTGTAGGATATCTCCCATGGCTCCCTTTTCTTAGTTCTCTCCCCCAGGTCAGAACTCATGTCTACATAAATTTGGAAAATATATTGATAATAAAATATATACTATTGCCATGCTACATGCACCCACAACTAAACTAGCAAAGCCCATAAATTCATGGCTATGACATCTTTATTAACAACTCCAATACCCATTAGAGAATCAACCGAAATTAAGGGGTCGTTTACTAAACGCTTATCAGATAAGCGCTTATGAATATTTTCTAACCTTATTGATTGAGCATGGAAGGATTGAGAATCTTACCCGGTAAGAGATAAGGCAAGGACAAGAGTCTTACCCGGTAAGTGTGGATAACGACTCTTACCCGGTAAGCGTTTACCGGGTTTAAAATGCTTACCAACAATCTATTTTCATGGCCAAGGATGTTACACGATAAGGTAAATGAAGTTGAATCTTTTGTCGGTAATCACTTACCGGGTAAGAATTTGGTAAACGACCCCTAAACCATTGTTGACTCCTAGGACAGCTGTATAAAGCCACTGTTCGTTCGAAACCTTCCTCTATATGTAACACCCGTGATTTTGGTGGAACCTTAAATTACACCTCTTTGTTTAATCTGTAATTAAAAATCTTACCTGGGTCGTGCCTGTGGATTTTGGGTTTTAGATCGAGAGCACGATGACTCAAAAAGTCAGACTTTTAACCTTCGACATGCCCTGGGGGACCGTGCCTACGATTGTGACAGGAGATCACTCTCGCGGGGCACTGTCGCGACCCTTGTACCGAGAGTGGTATGGCCTGGGCGACTATGCCCGCGATTGTGACAAGGTGTCATTATCGCGGGGCATTGTCGCTGATAGTGTACCGAGAGCAGGGGTGACTCCTCAACTATACCGACGATTGTGACAAAATGTCACTCCCGCCAGGCACCAAGTTTGCATTAAATACGTTTTCCAACCCCATTTCTCACTTAGAATCTCAAACCTCTTCCCACTTTCTCTCCCAAACCACCCTTATGCATTTTTGGCCGATTTTGGTGACACTTAAGACTTTAAAGCTTGTGTTAGAGAACATATTTGTTGTATACAAGATCATTATTACTGAAGATGAAAGTAAAAAAAGTCAAAGCCGCAAATTCAACTCTCATACAAGAATGTGAAAGTCTTTGTAATAAAGTCAAAGTCAAAGTAATTGTGTTTTAGTTTTCTTTGTTGTTGTTGTTAGTATAAATAGCCTTGTCTTTGTAAGAATGTGTAAGTCTTTCAGAGTAATTTAGAGTGTATTAACTACACGGAGCATATGAGAGAAGAGGTCACTGTTGTATCATTCTAGTGAGAGATTGTAGAGAGAGAAAGTGAGATTGTTATCTTTGTGATTTGTAATCAATGACATATGATTTGGAAATTGTCATCTTGATTGTTTGTATGATTAGAACTTGATTTCGGACATTATCAATTGGTATCAGAGCAGATTCAATTTAGAAATCAAGAAAATTGGAAAGTTAGACACCGTGGTTTGAGTCTTAGATCGATTTACAATTTTGTGTGTGTTTTTTGAGTTGTAATTGGTTTCATTGAATTCAGTTTATATTCTAGAACAATCTTGTATAGGTTTGGTTGAACACTGCACTGTAATTTTTCATCAATTTGATGAATTTGTTGGTTTTTGTATTCACGAGTTCAGTCGCACTGTATTGGATCGAATTTGTACTTTTGAGTTGTTTTAGTTGAAATTCCTTGATAGATTTCTATTCTATATGTGTTAGAGATTGAATTGTCAAAGTTTCAGGCTGTAATTCGTTGATTAGATAGGTTTTTGAGTGGATCAAAGGTTATTTTTCGAACAGATCTGAAGAACTCGCAGAATGTTCAAGAACTTGCAGAAATCTTGAAGAACTCGCTGAAATCTTGAAGAATTCACAAATTTACATTAGTTTTCGCATAAATTTGATTCTGAAAGTTTTTCAAGTATAGAATTCGCAGAGAAGTTACGTGCGAATTTCATAGGATTCGTATTAGTGTGTGTTGCGAATTGAACAGAATTCGCATACGTGTCTCATGCGAATGTCATAGAATTCGCATAAGCTTGGTTTGCGAAAAGTTGTGTGAAAATCTTGAAGGATAGAATTCGCAGACCTTACTTTGCGAAAAGTTGTTCTGAAATGTTTCAAGGATAGAACTCGCATAAGGCTTACATGCGAATTCCTTATAATTCGCAGAAGAGTATCTTACGAATTCTTGTGCATAAAAGTGTTTTTAAAATTTTCTCTAAGTATTGGATTCGTTAGTGTCTATCTTACGAATTCTGATAGCTTACGGATTTTGATTGTGTGTGACTTCTTGAATTGTTGTTTGCTTACGAATTCTTGATTTCTTTACTTGTGAATTCTGAAGTTTGGTTTTATACGAATTCAGTGTGCGAATTCTGTGGTTATTTTTGTGACTTGCGAATTCCTTGTAATTCTTTGTAATTTGCGAATTCTAGACTTAGAGAATTTTGGAAAATTCTTTTCTGATTTTCTGTCTAAGTTTTTCTAATTTACTTGATTTCTATTGGACTAACGATCAGTTTGTCAAGTTCTTTTTGAATAATTGGATCAGGATGACTTCCAGAGAAGCTCTTACAATCGATACGGATGTGAAGCCACCGGTCCTTTTTAGAGGAGAGTATGAGCAATGGAAAAATCATTTCCTGGATTTCATAGACCAACATGACTTGGGTGATTATATCAGAATATCTCTGAGGGAAGGAAAAATGAAAACTCCAACAAGGATTTATTCTCATTATGGAGAAAATGGATCAATGGAAAGAGGAGAGTTTCCAATATCACCTGATAAGTACTCAGATGAGCAGAAAAAGAGATATGATGCTGACAGACTAGCCAAAGCTTTTATATTGCAAGGATTTTCAGATGACATTTCAAAAGATATTTCTATTAGTTTAGATAGTAAAAAGGCTACAGGAAAACAGTTGTGGGAACAACTTGAGAAAATGATGGTAGGACCAAAGATGTCATCAAGAGTAAAGTTTTTGGAAGCTGATAATACATAGCTGAAAAGAAAGATCTCAGACTTAGAAGATCAAAGTGTCAAGATTCAGCAAAAAGAGTGTGCTAATGAAGAGTTGATAAAGAAGATTTTTGAGCTAGAACTGCAAATTGCTGAAGAGAGATCAGTTTTTGAGAAAGATAAGAAAGAATTTGCAAAGAAATTCTCAGACTTTTCAAGAAAGAGTTTTGAAGAAAAGAAAGCAGTTGAGCTAAAATGTGCAAAACTTTCTCAACAGATTTCAGATTTTGAGAAAGTAATCATTCTAGAAAGGGAAAAGTTTGCAAAGGAAAGAAAGGCTATAGAACAAAAGAATGTTGGAATATTCAAAGAGATATCTGATGGAAGAAAGAATGCTGAGAATGGTTTTGAGGAAGAAAGAAACATATTTGAAGCAGAGATAAGAATGCCGACAAATAAGTTATCTGAACTATCAGAAAGTGCACTGAAAGAGTAGAAATCGAAGTCTGAATTCAAGAAAGAGATTGACCCGCTTGTCAAAGAAAGAGACAGTTGTTCATCAAAGATAAAAGAGCTTGAAGATATTATTTCCAAGGTTGTGGTGACTGAGCAAACGACTCCAGAGTCACAAATCCATACACCTAGAAATGATTCAGCTAATTCTGAATGTTCATTCAAGACAGCTGCAAGCTCACATCAGAAAACTGTTTCTTCAAAAAGGTCAGTTAACTCATTTGATCAGATTCGTACTACTAACATATTCTATGATAGAAATGTAGATGGTTCAAATACATATAGAAGAAGAAGGAGATATGAAGAAGAAAAGCTGGTCTGGAAGGTGAAACTAGCTGATGATGAAAAGGATGATGAAAAGAAGAATGAGAAGAAAAGTAATAAATCATTTGTACATTCATCAAATGCAAAGAAGAATAAAGTGCTGAAAGGTAAACCTGATCTTGCTTACTCGAGAGATCAATTGATTAGGTTGTCTAAAAAGAGGTAATGTTCTTACTGTCGTACATATGATTTTGTTCATAAATCGAGTGATCATTACTGGTTTGGTTCTTACTCTATTACTCCCAATAGAACTGCAACTCATAAATATGGATCCAAATACCAGTGGGTACCAAAGCCAAAGAAAGATTCTGTGTTGCAAGCACCTCAAGCAAAGGGGGAGTAAGAGAACCAAGGTTTCTGAATACTACAGTTCAGGACCCGTACTTCAACGGAGTTTGACTTCTAAACATAACAGTTTAGGACTCGTACTTCAACGATGAAAGAAATGATACTCCCGTGCTGATATGAGGATTGTACTCCGATACATAAACAAGGAAATCAACCTTCAAGGGGGAGTACATATTTTTCTGGAAATATGCATTCGGAAGATATGATGATCTACACTTAAGGGGAAGTTATAGATTTCTATCATGTTTTTCACTGACATATTTTATGATGCATAATTTCAGGGGGAGTAAGAATTATGACTTCTGATTACTTCAGATCAAAATTCGTACATTCAATGTTTTACTGCTTTATATCATTTTTATTTTTCAATAAATGTTGTGAATAAAGTTGCTTTGTTGACTTATGACTTTTTGCAGATTGAGAGATGATTACAAGATCATATCTTCTATGAGTTGAAGCTTGACTTCATGAGATTTAAGACGGAATGAAAGGTTTATTTCTAATCTTAATCTCATACGTATCTGAAAGAAGGACAACTTTCAGATATGAAAACATGTTCTTAAATGTTCAAACCACTTCTGATTCTTAAACGATTTCATGAATATAGAAGTGTGATTTTAAATGTTTTCATCTTACTTATGCTGACATGATTAATAAACCGTGTGTTTCTAAAGATATATACTTGCGTATTATCTTGTCTATATACTTTCAAGTATTCACACACACTGGTTTGACATTTTGTTGAAAAAGTTCTTACCATGTCTCAAACTGAACTATTTTTCGATGGTAAGACACCCCACTTGAACTTCAAAGAAACTTGAGCGTTGATTTCATTTTGAAATATTTCTTTCAATATTGTCTGTATTTTGATTCGTATAGACATTATCTGTTATTCATGACCAAAACCTTTGATTTCTATATCATTTCATATTTGATTCATTTCATACAATGTCAGATTTTCAAACAAGTCTCTTATATTCATTTCATTCCTTCAATATACTTGTTTGAAATATCTTCAATATTTAAAAATGCTCAAATCTTCATGATTCTCTCATTGAGCATACAAACATCTGACATGTATTTGGTACTTTAACTGATAAAGTTAAACCAGTTGAGCAACATGTTCTTTTAGGACAATACATGGGTTCATTGTGTGAGTATAAATGAAACTTCTATGGATCCACGTTAACCAATGTTTCCTACCCAAGAAGTTAATCCTTGAGTGATCGAATGTGTGAGGAGTCAAAATACTGAGCGTGGGTTGAGTGATGAGGTAAAATGAAAAAGAGAGTTTGGTTAGATGTGAGCTCAATGATTAAAAGAAAGAGGGTGTGAGATCAGAGTAAAAGAATATCAAACTCTGCACCAACTTTTTCTGAGTCGGGCAGCCACATTACTAGTGTTTCACAAATCTTCGTGAACATTATTGAAACAGGCAACTAGCCCATGCCAACTTTTGATAAAAACCCCACCAGCTACTCATTTTCTTCTCAACAAGAAAATGTTTCATATTTTTAAGGGGACGCAACACATATGCTATCTGATTTTCATTTGGAAAATCTGGATATTGAAAAAGAAGGAAGTCTACCCCACCTTCGCACTTCGATCATGCACAATAGAGTCTGTGTTTAACTGTTGTTGTCTCAATGGTTTACACAATTTTGAGCCTTATAAAAAGCAATCATCATGTGCTTAATTCTTTTAAACACTTGCACGAGCACACAAGGAAATTTGTTTTTTTTCCTTGTCATAACGTTCATAGAAATATCTTTGTGGTGTTTCAATGATTGAATGGAAGCCTTGGGGGAGTGAACATCAAAAAACTCATTTCCAATGTGTATTCGTTACACACAGTGACTTCGTGTTACTGACAGGCATCTTAACTGATTCATTTGTTGATTCAGGTGTTACACTCATAATTTTTCTGAATTTTAAAAGATTCGGATAAATATATTTTGGATCGACGATGAATCACAGACTCATTGTCAAAGATCAATGGTCAGAAAAGATGTCAGAGACATTTCTTGGTGAAAGTTTTGATGATTTCATGCCTCATTCATCAAAAAGGGGGAGAGAGGTTCAAGAAATGATTGAGTCAGAAATGTTATAGATGGTGAGAAGATAAAGAAATATTTTAAAAGTGTTCAAGAGTTATCCGTTTGATAAAGGAAAGTTGAAGCTGAAAAGAGAAAAGTTCAAAGATTACTGAAATTTTATTTGGAGATAATTTGCTGAAGCAATTAGAGCTTTGTCTGGAAAGAGGTTTTACAACCTTGGGGGAGAATGTTACTATTCTTGAAGAACAGATTTTGGGAAGATTGCTGAAAGTTTAAAGACAGAGTTTATCAAAGAAAGGGGAGAATGTTATAAACATAAAAGAGAAGAATTAATCTGATTTTAATCTACAAATAGGGAGTTTGTAATGTTTGTACAGAAAGGGGGAAAAGAATCAAATTGAGCTTAAAGAGAGAAGATTGAGTTGTAAAATCTTTTTGAAATGATCTTGATCCAAATGGGAGAATGTTAGAGCGCATATTTGTTGGATACAAGATCATTATTACTGAAGATGAAAGTAAAGCAACTCAAAGCCTCAAAGTCAACTCTCAAGCAAGAATGTCAAAGTCTTTGTAATAAAGTCAAAGTCAAAGTAATTGTGTTTTAGTTTTCTTTGTTGTTGTTGTTAGTATAAATAGCCTTGTCTTTGTAAGAATGTGTAAGTCTTTCAGAGTAATTCAGAGTGTATGAACTACATGGAGCATATGAGAGAAGAGGTCACTGTTGTATCATTCTAGTGAGAGATTGTAGAGAGAGAAAGTGAGATTGTAATCTTTGTGATTTGTAATTAATGACATATGATTTGGAAATTGTCATATTGATTGTTTGTACGATTAGAACTTGATTTGGGACATTATCAGCTTTTATTCTTGTGAGATCTTCTTCATCATCTATGATAATGGTTTCAACCCTTGATGCAAGATCGAGATTTTTCCTCCAACCTTAGAGATTTTGGGGGTTATTAGGTTTTGCTCAAAACCTAAGTGGTGACTTCATCCCTCTCTTTCCTAACACTTTAATCAGGTTGTAAATACCCCATTGATGACTCTCTAGTGTTTATATTTCTCAAATTTTGGTTTGGATGATCTTGGGAAGTTAGGTCAAATTAGGGTTATTGACCAAAATGGAGATTTTTATATAATATGTTTGGGGAACAATTCTAGATGGTTGGATATGAATATTTATGGTTGGAAACTTATGGATCTTAGTTTTTGGAAGATTTGGCTCGAGGATTCAAATTCTTTCAAAGGAGCTCAAGTTGGGGAAAAATCTAGATTTAGCCTAAATTTAGCATGGTGAGTTTAAGTTGATTTGTGAAAACGTTGTACATGCCAAAAATGGCCGTTTTGAAGTATTAAAATGTTTTAATTGGTGTTATCAAATGTGTTGTTTATTTGATGAAATGTACATTTTCGATACATTTGATTTTATAAATATTGTAAATGCCACATTTGGGTTTTGGGAAATGTTGATAAGGAAATCATATTTATATGTTCTTTTGATGATTTATTATATAAATGGAGGTCATTTGATGTACATGTATTTTTAGTGTATTTGGTTTTTATAAACCGCGTGAAAAATTTATATTATTGAGTTATAAAACATTTTAGAATTATAAATGGTATAGTTTCATTTGGAAAACGATTCATCCTAACTCATGATGTTTTGTTTGAGTTATCCATGTCTGTGGAGCATGTTTTTGCATAAATGTGGGCCATTTACGTTTTATTTTATTTTATGACTTTTACAAATGGCCAATTGATTGGTTGAGCTTATGGCTCGGTTTTTGACTCTGTTGAGTCTTGGGGGACACTTGTCCAATTTTGATAGTTCAATGTAAAGCTTTGATTGTGATTTGCTGTTTGCTCCAACTCATTGTATAGATGTATTGAAAAATGTGCCAAGTATAGGAACCACAGAAGACTGCTAAACACACCAAGATACACCACAGAAGTGCAAGGCTCAGAAGCTCTGTCAACCATCTACCCGAGAAGTTCTCAACCTGAAGATCAATTTCAGATCACAGAGCCTCTGTGATCACTCACAGAGCCTTTGTGATGGCTAACCTCTGGAGATGGAAGACTTGAGGAATTTCAAGATAATGGTCAAGACAATAACACGTGTGCCTGCTGTACGAAGATTCTAAGGATCATTTCATGGGAGTCCACGATATTTTACTTTACAGGTGGCATTCCTTTTGTGGAATGTCAGCCTTTGTCTTGTACTATTGTGTGCTCCTCGTTCTATATGAGGGGAACACCTCATGTTTTGTAAAATATGCGAGTACACACTGTTGAGAGCACCTTTGTAATTTCCAGATTATCTTTTGAGCATATTAGCACACACTTGTGCGTGTTCTTGGTTAAATACTCATATCAATGAAGCATTTGATTCAGTGATAAATATATACTTGTTTATTGAATGCTTTATTAGATACTTAGTGTGTTTACTACCAAACCATACTTCTTTACTACATCATAAATCGCTTTTCGCATTCATATTACTCTGATTTGTGTAGTTTTGAGGTTTACATCTTGAATAGAACACAATTTGGGATCAACAATTGGTATCAGAGCATACTTTGATCTTTAATATCAAAGGATCCTGTTCTATACTTGATTCCAATGTTTTTGGTAGTATTTTGAGTATGTTCTTCATCTTGTTTATCACTCAAAAGAACATCCCCTGTTTTCTGGATTTATTTCAACTTGTTTGATTTGGACCCAAAGATAGGTTTGTTTTATTTATAGAACAGTCTTAAAGCTTGCTTGTTGGGTTATTACAATTTCTCTTACCATATTCTCTTTATATTCATTATTTCTTCATCCTAAACAGATCTTTCTATTCTTACTCTGTTTTTGCAACCATTTTTATTACTCTACAAATGGCAAATGCAATAAACTTTTTCAGTTCAGGATCTCAATCAAAACCTTCCACTCTACTAAGGGATGAATATCCCTAGTGGAAAATCAAGATGGTACACTTTCTTGAAGGTGTGGATCCTGGTTTGGTTGAGTTTCTTCCCAATCCCCCGTACGTCCCCATGTGTACTGTTCCAAGGGTACCTGAAACTACTACTACCCCTGAAGTCCCTAAATACCAACATCCCAAACCCATTGCTGAGTGGGGTGAACAAGAGAGTGCTCTACATGAACTTGCCAAGAAAGACAAAAGGATGCTCATTATGGCCATTCCAAATGACATTTTTCAGTCATTGGACTCTTGTGAAACATCAAAAGATCTGTGGTTAGAGATTGAAAAATAACTTGAGGGAGGTGCTAAGACTCAAAAGAACAACAGAGCCTTATGCATCAATGAATATTTTTCTTTCAAAGGTCTGCCGAATAAATCCATTCAGAGCATCTATGACAGATTCAACTCCCTTATCAACAAGTGCAAGAGATATGGAATCCACATAAATTCTGAAGAAAACAATGTCAGGTTTCTTTAGAGCCTCAATGATGAGTGGATGCATTTGACTATATCCATGCAAGCAACTATGGACCTTGATGTTTGGTCCATATCTGATCTTTTTGGGACTTTGGTGAGCCAAGAGAATCGCATCTCGAAGCTAAAAACTCAGTTTGGTGGACCTCTGGCGTTAGTTGGAAAAGCCACAAAGGTACAGGAAAAAGGGAAGAAAGACAAGACAACAGAGGATGTACTGAAGAAAAAGAAAAAGAAGGTTCTGGTAGCTAAGAGTGAAGAAGATGATGACTCTGAGGAGGAAATGGACATGGCTTCTATGGAAAAAATACTTGATCTTATGACCAGAGAATACACCAGAGGTCTTAAGAAGAAGCCCATGTTCAACAATAGAGGAAGAGAGGAAAGAGACGACAGAAGAGGATATGGTGAACAGAGGAAGTTTGTGAGAGAAGAGCATGAGGATCAAAGACAAAAGGAAAGGAGAGGAAATGACATAAGGGGTGCACAGAAGTTTGATGGCAGAGGTGGTGAAAAGGCTCTCCAACAAAATGAAGGATGTTTCAAGTGTAGGAAGCCTAGGCATTTTGTAGCTGAGTGCAGATCCAATACCACATAGGGCAAACCGGTCAGAGATGCTGCATTTTTTAAGAAAAAGGCAGAATACTACACAAAGAGGTCACTGATGGCTGAACAAGAAAATCTCGTGACCGATGAATCCTCTGATGAAGAGGACAACAATGCACTCTTCTGTGGTATGGCAGAAGTCAACACCTCTAACGGGGATAGTGCGGTATCCACTTCTGACCTCTTCATCTCATGACTCTGAAAATAAGTTTTTTGAACTAAATGAGGAATTCTTCGCTTGCAAAAGCACTTGTGCAGAGCTTGAGAAAAAGCTAGCCTTCTTTGAGCGTGAGACTAGACTTCTCACTCAAGAGAAGGATAAGTTCTATCTTGAAAAATGTTCATTTGTCTCTGAGCACATTTCAGAAAAGAAATCCTTGAAAGAAAAAGTAGTCTCTCTTGATAAAGCATTAAAAGATAAGGTTAAAGAGCTAAAGAACAATGAAAGTGATCGACTGAATGCCATATCTCTAAAGAATTTTTTACAAAGAGAAAGAGAAGTCCTTCACCAAGACTTGCTCGAGAGAGATCTGCTTATTAGGAAATATCAGGATGCACAGAAGGTGCATGAAAAGGTGAACATCCAAGTTGGCAGAAGAGGTATAGGGTTCACTGACATTGACCCATATACCGGAAACAAAAGAAACAAATCTCTAGCAAACATCTTCTGCCCTAGAAATTTTTTGAAACCAAGTCTTCCAAACTTAATTTCCACATTCAAGAGGTGCAGAACCTCTGAAGGACCACATCTGAAAAATCCTTTGGTAATGACTAGTTGTGTGTCCTTAATCTAGTTTCTAAACAACAATCAAACAATCAAACAAACAAGATTAATCTCAATTACCTGTTTGATTCAATTATAATTCAAACGATTACAAACTCTGTTTTTCACTCTCTCTCTCTAGAACTCCTCTTTCTCTCTCTACAACTCTCTCAATTTCTCACAATTCTAGACTTCTACTAAAAACAGAAAATTACAAGGTATTTATACCTACAACAATTACAAAGAAACAAAATACAAATGTTAACTTTGACTTTTTATTACAACAATACTTTGACTTTTAATGAGAGTTGACTTTCTCAACTTTGACTTCTTGTACTTTGACCTTCAGTCTTCTTGATCTTGTATCCGACAGATTTATGCCCTAACAATCTCCCCCTTCGGATTCAAGATCACTATTGAACGGTCTTGCAATACAGTCTTCTCTTTTAAGCTCTGTCAGATGCAATCTCTCCCTTTAACATTGTAATCTTTCCAAGTCTGTCTTTGAAAAATATAACAATCTCCCCAAATATGATAAACAAGGTCTTCAATAATCTCCTCAAACTTTCACAAATCTCTTTCAGACTTTAGAAAGAAATTATCTTCAGATTCAGCTCGGATTGCTTTAGCAGATAATCTTCAAAGAAAATTTCCTCAAAATCAGCACATCTTCAGAAATTCTTTGATCTTCTACAAATCTTTACTTTGAATTTTTCTGACTTGGACATTTCTGTAAATCATCTCCCAAAACGGTAACATTTCTTGATACCATCTCCCCCTTTTTGATGATTTGAGCATCGATATCATCAAAACTTTCACCAAGTAATGTCTTTGACCAATCTGATCTGTTCAAGAGCTTCTGATTCTGTGATCCATAACAATGTATTCATCTAGATCTTTTCAAATCCAGATAAATTAAGAAAAATAACACCTGAATCAACAAATGAATCAGTTAAAATGCCTGTCAGTAACACGAAGTCACTGTGTGTAACGAATACACATTGGAAAGGAGCTTTTTGATGTTCACTCCCCCAGGGCTTCCATTCAATCATCAAAACACCACAAAGGCAATTTCTATGAACGTTATGACAAAGAAACGAATTCCTTGTGTGTACGTGCTTGTGATAGAAAGAATTAAGTCATCAAATGCTTATAAAGGCTCAAAAATTGTGTAAACCACTGAGACAACAGTAGATAAACACAGACTCAATGTGCATGATTGAAGTGCGAAGGTGGGGCAGACTTCCTTCTTTTTCAATATCCAGATTTTCCAAATGAAAATCAGATAGATTATATGCTGCGTCCCCTTTGAAATATGAAACACTTTCTTTATAAGAAGAAAATGAGTGGTTGGTGGGGTAGTATCAAAAGTTGGCATGGGCTAGTTGCCTGTTTCAATAATGTTCACCAAGAATTGTGAAACATTAGTAATTGTGGCTGCCCGGCTCAGAAAAAGTTGGTGCAGAGTTCTGATATTCTTTTAACTCTGTTCTCACACCCTCTTTCTTTTTAATCGTTAAGCTCACATATAACCAAATTCTCTTTTCCATTTTACCTCGTCACACATCCCACACTCATTTCTTTTAGACTCCTCACACTCAATCACTAAAGGTTTAACTTCTTGGGTAGAAATCACTGGTAATCGTGAATCCATAGAAGTTCATTTAAGTCCTAGCACAAAGAACCCATGTAATCCTATGAAAGCATAATGTTGCTCAAATGGTTTAACTTTAACAGTTAAAGCTCAAATACAAGCCAGATATGTGTATGCTCAGAATATAATCATGAAGATATGAGCATTTTTAAACATTGAAATATTTTCAAACAAGTATATTGAATGAATAAACATGAATGCAAAAGACTTGTTTGAAAATTTGACTTTGTATGAAAATGATCATAAATGAAATGATATAGCAATTAAGGCTTACGGTAAAAAATAACGGATATTATCTATATGAATCAAAATACAGACATTCTTGAAATGAACGCTCAAAATACTTTGAATACAAGCGGGGTGTCTTACCATCGAAATTATGTTTCAATATGAGACATGGTAAGAACAATTTAATAATAAAAAAAAATCAAACCGGTGTGTGTGAATACTTGAAAGTATATAGAAAAGACAATACGCAAGTATTTATCTTTGGAAACACACGGTTTGTAAACATATAAGCACTAAATAATAAAAAATGAAAACATTTAAAATCACACTTCCAATTCATGAAATCTGTCTAAGAATCGGAAATGGTTTGAACATTTTAAGAACATGCTTTCATATGATTGAAAGTCGTCCTTCTTTCAACCATATCTGAGATTAAGATAAGAAATTAACCTTATACGCTTCGTCTTAAATCTCATGAAGTCAGCTGAAGTCATAAAAATATGATCTTGTAAGCTTCTCTCATCCTGCAAAAGTCTTAAAGTCTAGTCAAAGCAAATTTTGTTCACAAAAATTTATTGAAAAGAAAATGACATAAAGCAGTAAAACAAATAAAGTACGAGTTCTGATCAGAAGTAATCAGAAATCATAGTCTTACTCCTTTAACTTGTACACTCCCCCTAAATTCATGCATCACAAAAATTTGTCAGTTAAGTAAAATGCAGAAATTAGATAAACTCCCCCTCAAAAGAATAATAACCATCTTTAATCTTCTCTTACTCACTCCCCGTGAGAACAACGACAACATGTTAAAGTGCAGATATCCTTTCAGAATTAATGATAAAGAAATGATGAAAAATTACAATAAAATAAACTTTAATAGGTAATCACTAATTACACCTTCAGATTTAGCATACCAAGCTTAGATACAAGAAAATTAAATCTCTTCTCATCTAAAGATTTGGTAAACAAATCCGCAAGTTGATAATCAGTCTTTACAAAGTAAAGTTCTATTGTACCTTTTTCTACATTATCTTTAATAAAATGATACCTGACATCAATGTGCTTTGTCTTAGTGTGCTGTACAGGATTAGCAGATATCGCGATTGCGCTCTTTGAGTCACAATATATCGGAATTTTATCAAACTTGAATCCATAGTCTCGCAGCTGTGTTCGCATCCACAGAACTTGAGAGCAGCAACTGGCAACAGCTACATACTCAACTTCAGCAGTCGATGTGGAAACACATAATTGTTTCTTTGATGCCCAGCTAACGAGCTTGTCTCCAAGGAATTGTATGTGACCTGAAGTGCTCTTCTTGTCAAGCATGTACCCAACATGATCTGCATCTGAATAAGTAGTCAGTTGAAACCCAGTATCCTTAGGATACCATAGACCAAGATCTACAGTCCCCTTCAGATATCTAAAAATCCGTTTGACAACAACCAAATGGGATTCTTTAGGAGCAGCCTGATATCTAGAACATAAGCATGTTGAAAACATAATATCTGGCCTACTTGAAGTAAGATACATTAAAGAACCTATCATACCTCTATAAGTCCTAACATCAACACTTTTACCCGAAGGATCAGTGCTAATCTTAGTACCAGGTGCCATCGGGGTTCCAATTGGTTTACAATTTTCCATTATGTACTTCCGAAGAATATCCAAAATGTACTTAAATTGGTTAATGAAAATCCCTGTTGAAAACTGTTTTACATGTAATCCGAGAAAGAAGTTCATCTCTCCCATCATACTCATTTGAAAACGTGACACCATGAGGTTAGAAAAGTTTTTGCAGTATTTAGGATTTGTAGAGCCAAATATTATATCATCAACATATATCTGAATAAGGATGATATCGGCTTTTTCCTTTTTGATGAACAAAGTGGTATCGACTTTACCTTTGGAAAAACTTGACTCGACCAAGAATTTAGATAGAACATCATACCATGCTCGAGGGGCTTGTTTCAAACCATACAGGGTTTTATCCAAAATGTAGACGTGATATGGCTTATCTGGATTTACGAACCCTTCTGGTTGAGACACGTATACTTCCTCCTTAAGAATGCCATTCAAAAAGGCCGTTTTCACGTCCATCTGATAGACTGTGAAATTCTTGTGAGCTGCGTAGGCTAGAAACATACGGATTTCTTCTATACGCGCTACTGGAGCATACGTCTCGTCGTAGTCTATGCCTTCCTCTTGCTGGTAACCTTTGGAACAAGTCTTGATTTATTCCTTATGACAATACCATCTTCATCCTTTTTGTTTTTGAATACCCATTTAGTTCCTATCACGGTCTTTCCTTCTGGTTTTGGAACTAATCTCCAGACCTTCAGGGCTTCAAACTGATTTAATTCTTCTTGCATAGCAGATACCCAATCTGAATCAGCAAGAGCTTCTGATACTCGAGTAGGATTTATTTTGTTGAGGAATGAGTCATGCAAACACTGGTTTAAAGTTGCTAACCTAGTTTGCACCGGCTTGTTAAGATCTCCAATAATTTGGTGTAAAGGATGCTCTTTGGTCCAGTGATGCTCATCAGGTAGTGGAATAGATACAGATTGATCATGATAATCATCTTGAAATCCACTATCAGGCTCTTAAGTTTGAGTAGATGGAGGGGGGTTTGCAGTTGAAGTTTAAGGTGCAGAAACATCAGTTGGAACATCAGACTCTGACTGTTGAGTAGATAGTGTATCGCACCCAACTGACACAGTTACTTCCGGCTCAGCAGTTACTTGTACACCTTCAACTGTAGGAGTAGATGTTGGAATGTGAGTTTCTGACTGAACGGGAGATTCAAGTTTAGCTACAACATCTGAAGTGACTGGATGATTGCAACTTGTGTCTTCAGACCTGTCAGTCATAGCAGATTTAGGCACATTAGATCCTAGAAACTCATCATAAAAGAATTCAAATAACAAATCTAAATCATATAAATGACTAGAAGATGTAGAAGCGTTATTCGAATTGTTCTCTGTAGAAACAGGTTCTGGACTGATCTGCCTAGAAGCTAATACTCCAGTTATCACGGGTTCTGAACTGAGTTGTTCAGAAGCCATATCTTCATCGAATGTGACATTAACGCTCTCGATTACTGTCTTTGACTTCTACAAATAAACACGATATGCAGTAGATGTCGAAGAATAACCAATGAAGATACCCTCATCCGCCATAGCACTGAATTTGTTCAGACTCTCTCTGTCGTTAAGAACGAAACACTTACACCCAAATATGTGAAAATATTTGATTGTCCGTGTTCTGTTGTTAATCAACTCATATGGAATCTTTTGAAAATGGCGGTGTATCATGGACCGATTTTGAGTATGACATGCAGTCGACACAGCTTCTGCCCACAAGAATAGAGGTAGATCGGATTGGCTAAGCATAGTACGAGCGGCCTCGACTAGCGTCCGATTTCGCCTTTCGAATACTCCATTTTGTTTAGGCGTACGTGCATCAGAGTATTGATGTGAAATCCCAACCGATTCGAGATATGCTTCAACAATCTTGTTTTTGAACTCTGTGCCGTTGTTGGTTCTAAGAAGCTTGACTTGTTTCTGCAAATTCACCTGAGTCGTCTTCAGAAAAGTAATGAGAACTTCGGGTGTCTCATCTTTTGATCGTAGAAATTTGACCCACGTGTATCGCGAATAATCGTCCACGATAACCATCACATATTTCTTTCCACCCAAGCTCTGCGTTCGCATTGGACCACACAAATCCATATGTAACAATTCTAACGGAGAACTGGTGCTTGGTTCAGGCTTCGGTTTATGCGGAGCTCTCTTCATCTTTCCTTTTTCACATGCTGCACATAAGTGTTCTTTCTCATATTTCAGCTCAGGAAGTCCATTAACTAGCTTTCCACTTACCAGCTTCTTGATATAATGAAAGTTCAGATGTGATAGTCGTCGGTGCCAAAGTCAACTTTGTTGCATCGAGGCTTTTGTCAGTAAGCAAACCTGATTGTCATTCTGAACCTTTGAAAGATTGATGGTGTAGATGTTTGTCTTTCGATTGCCGACTAAGAGTTCATTACCATCTTCAGTACGAACCGAACATCTCTTAGCTTTGAAGTTGACCTCTAACCCTTTGTCACAGAATTGACCGATGCTAAACAAGTTGTGCCCTAAGCCTTCGACATAGCTCACCTTCCTAATCGTTATGTTGTCTTGAATGATGTCACCATATCCTAAGATTGGTGAAAACTGGTCGTTTCCAAACCTAACATTGCCGCTGAATTTCTCTGTATAATTAGACAATAAAGCTTTCTGCCCGGTCATATGCTTGGAACAACCGCTATCTAAGTACCACATATGCCGGGTCTGCAAGAAAAATCAGGAAATAACAATTTTAGGTACCCAT
Source organism: Arctium minus (assembly GCA_954870635.1). Lineage (NCBI taxonomy): Eukaryota > Viridiplantae > Streptophyta > Magnoliopsida > Asterales > Asteraceae > Arctium > Arctium minus. The sequence continues at coordinate 94,283,087 of OX941082.1, read as the reverse complement.
TTAAAAACGGGTCCTAATAGATTAGCACATGATTTTGGTATCCATTTGAATATGGATCCTCTTTTCCTTTGAAAAATCTTTGAAAAATTAGATTTAGAAGAATAAACATGATAAGATCCAAACCAATCATTAGAAGTATGATGATAAGCAAAATCATTTCTCCGATAAAGAAAAGATTTATTAGTAGTAGTTTAGGAGATTGCTTTATTGAATCAATTGCTTTATTGAATAACGCTTGTAAGAAGTTACAAGGTTTTGTTTAGGAGAAGCAAGTTGACCAACTACATCAGTATCACTACTATCAGATCTATTACACGAGTTATCAGAAATTGATTCAGCTTTCTCATCATTCTTCCTTTTTGGTCACCATTCAGATCTTGCTTCCGACCGTTTCTTTCTTAAATCTGAAACAAAAGATTTAGATTGATTAGGAAAATCAGATTTCTGAGATTGATTTTTCTTTTGTTTACCAGTGTTGATCCGTTTCTGTGATTGCTGTCTCTTATGTTTCTTACCCTTAGAATAATAATCAGTAGTGTTAGAGCATAAATATGTTGGATACAAGATCAAGAAGACTGAAGGTCAAAGTTCAAGAAGTCAAAGCTGAGGAAAGTAAACTCTCAAGTGAAAGTCAAAGTCTTTTGAAATAAAAGTCAAAGTGTATTGTATTTGTATTTTGTATTTTAGTTTCCTTGTATTTTAGTTGTGGGTATAAATACCTTGTGCTTTGTATTTCTGTGATAGAAGAGAAGTAGTATTCAGTTGTACGAAGTCTAGAGAGAGAAATCTGTAGAGAGAGAGAAGGAGTTCTAGAGAGAGAAAGTTTGTATTCTTGAGATTTGGAGTTTGAATCAAACAGGTAATTTGATTGAATCTTGTTTGTTGATTTTTTTGTGATTAGAAACTAGAAAACAGGGAATAACAATTGGTATCAGAGCAGATCCAAATCGAAAATCAAGAAAATACAGAATGTTCGACTCTGTGTTCGACGGTGCAAGATCGAAATTCGAGTTTTAGTGCGAATTAGAAGTTGTAATCGATCAGGGTTGTTCTTTTAGTGAAATCGATCGAGTCTGTATAGTTTGTTTCAAGAATTTCACTGTAATCAATCATTAATTTTGAATTTTGTTGAGTTTGGAGTTCACGAGTTGTCACGCACTGTATTCGATCCATTTTGTATTGATTTGTGTTTTTGATCGATATTAAGTGCTAGAATTGGGTTCTAGTTGATTAGACGAGCAAATTGTTAAAATTTCATGTTAGAATTCGAGGTCTAGATGAGTTTTTGATGAAAATTTGATCGAGTTTAGAGGTTTGCGTGAGATCTAAACTTTGCGCCAGTTCGTTAGGGTTTGCGCGAGTTCATCCCGGTTTGCGCCAGTTCATCAAGAGACTCACCAAGTGGTTCTTCTGAACTTTGCATCTTCAACTAGAAACGAAAATTGAATTTTGCGTCTTTAACCAGAAACGCAAAGTGAGCTTTGCGTAATCAACGGGAAACGAAAAACTGAAGTTTGGGTTCAGATAGACATGTCCTCTTTGCGCAATCAGTGGTTTACGAGAAGTTCATGTTTGCGTATTTCATATGTCACGCAAAGATAGCTTTGCGCTACTAACTTGTCACGCAAAGTTAGCTTTGCGCAAGTAACTTGACACGCAAAGTCAGATTTGCGGTAGCCTCTCATCACGCAAAGCTACTCGACACGCAAGACTTGGTTTGCTTCAGCTACTCAAAACGCAAAGTGTGGTTTGCGTAAGCCGTTCAACACGCAATGTCTGGTTTGCACAAGCAGTGTGTCACACAAAGGTGTGGTTTGCGTTAGTCTCGGGTCACGCAAAGTATCGTTTGCGCAAGAAGCACATCACACAAAGTCTTGGTTTGCGCAAGACTCCCGTCGCGCAAAGTCTACTTTGCGTTACATGTGCAAAACGCAAACTTGTCCTTGAGTTTCAATCGTTTCATGCATTATGTGTTTTTCATACTTAGCTAATTTTTCTGTGATTTTTTCTTGAGATTTCTATTTTGGACTAACGATCAGTTCTAGTTTCTTATTGCATAAATTTCTCAAACAAGTTTAAACAAGAAGACTTCTAAAGATGCTCTTTCCATTGGCACTGATGTTAAGCCTCCAGTTCTTTTTAAAGGCGAGTACGAACAATGGAAGGATCGATTTCTGGATTTTGTGGACCGACACACAAATGGAGAAAATATTCTTCTTTCCATCATGGAAGGTCCTATGGTACCAATCACAGTTCAAATACCTGATGATGACTCATCTGATAGTGAAGATGGTACTGAGGAAAGAGAACAGAAGATGAAAACAGTTCCAGTAGAATATAGTCAATATTCAGATGAACATAAAAGCTGATATAAAGCAGACAAGCAATCAAGATCTCTTCTTCTTCAAAGTATCCCGAATGACATCTACGTCAAAATAGACAGCTACAAGGAAAATGCTAAGAAGATATGGGATCAGTTGCAGAAAATGATGATGGGTTCAAAGGTCGGCAATAAAATGAAAGTAGCAAATTGTATCAAT